>JAGFBZ010000007.1:30555-94123 GCA_018398805.1 Hirundichthys speculiger
CTGTGTAAACAGCCTTGAGATGACTTTTGTTGGTGCTGAACAAATAAAATCAACTGAATTGAAATGACTGGAACTGACACGCCTTCGTTAGGCAACAAATAAATCATCTGTAAGTGGTGAGATGCATTCTTGTGACTGTGAATCCTGAAGGGAAGCAGCTGCCGGCAGAGTAACGTGTAATGCAGAGTCAAACTGGATTTAATCATAAATTAAAAAAAAAATGCAACTGGAAATAAAATGTGATCATTTTCTTTTTCTCTCAGTCTCTTGATATATGGAAGTTCCTCAGTGGCTCAAAATCAAAGATTTTTTGATTTTAATGACTGAATCATGGAAACGCTGTTTGTGTTTCCTCCCAACAGGAAGGGACTTCTACCTTTGACCCGTTGCTGGTTCAGAAGACACTCACGTCTCCATTTAAAAAAGGGTGCTCCAGATTTCGCTGGACACCGGTGGAATTAACTAAATCTAGTTGAGAGTAACAATCCAGATAGAGAACGAGTGTTACTGCGGAAGCTTTATGCATTTAAACCTCCACCAAGGAGGGAATGTTTTTACGGCGTTTAGCTGTCTGTTCAAATAACTCAAAGTTATGGATGGATTGATGAAATGTTCAGGAGTCAGAAATGTGAAAAGGAAGAACTGATTTCATTTTGGCTGTGATCCAGAAGTAATCCTGGATTCTGGATCACTTTCAAATTTACGATAACATTGCGGTCAATGGGGCCAAAAATGTTGTTTCTCAATATCTCCGTTAATTTTTGCTCAAAACTCATGAAATGTGACTCAGGGATTGACGATGGGAACCTCTATCAAATTTCAAAGGCTGATCTGGATCTGATCAGTGTTGATCTGTAAATCGGTATATGGGGGAATTGTTGCTCTTGGCGGAGGTCTGCGCTCTCTGAGTGCTTTTCTAGTTGGAAGTGTCATCTTCAGGTAGATTATCTGCTTCTTCAGACTCACATGACACACAGAGACACTCGGGTCCAGACAGACCGTCATAGTAATCAAGTCACACTTCATCTAACCGCACTTATCTGCAACAAAAACACACTCAAAGACACACTTAAAGGATCTCAGATATGCACAGTAAAATATGCATGTAGGATTTAAAAAAAGAAAAGTATCAGAAAATAAAACCTGAAAAAATCTGACCTGATTCTTTTATTGTATTGGTGCAGTTGTTTGTTCAGTCGTGTCTCCACAGCAGCTGATTTGTTCTGCTCTGATGATCAGACTGTGTATTTTTCAGCAGATTCAGTTTTTCATCTCTGCAGGGGTTACTGCAGCGACGGGTCAAATGCGACGCTGCTCTTCTGACTGCTGCAGAGGTGAAGTCGTTTGTCATTTTAGCAGCTGTGGCCACCGAACCAGTCCAATTAAATCAGCACTGTTGTGGATGGATTTACCATCTTCAAAAGTCTCATTACGGGTCTTTTTTGTCTTTCATATTTTGCTGAATAACCTGCTAGGGCTTTATAAAAAAACAAAAAACAAAAAGTATGCAGATACAAGAGGCTAAACTACAACATCATTTTAATTTTAAAGATAAAACAACAACATGTGGCTGTCATGAAACCATGTGCAGCAAAAGAAATGTGTGTAATTTTCCACTATAATTACATCAGTAATTTATTACACTTATAAATTACAGTCAGACCATGACTGAAGTGGGCTTCTTGACTCCTAAAGACCCCCATTGTGATGCAAATGAGTGTAAGAATAACTGCAAATGAAAAGCTCATCAAACATGATACAAAGAGGACTGATTCTGGGTTTAATGGCTCGAAGGTAGGAAGTGCTAATGAGAAATGCTGATGTATAATGTTTGGTATTTCTAATGGCAGACGCTGGATGGAAATGTTATTGGTTAGATTACTTTACACAATATTAACTGCACAAATACCTACGGCTGCACGATAACTAACCGATAACAGGAAATCATGACGCCATTTCAATACGTCAGATATCATGACTAATAGCCCCTAAAACATACAGTATATATTTGTCAACACGGCAGTGCCTCGCTCCCTCTGAAACCTGGATAAATGATTTCTCAGTAAGGACAATCAAGAATACCCTCTCATGCCAGAAAACAACTTGGTAACTCGTCATAATTTTGGTAGTTGCTGACTTGAATTGATATTCGCAGTATTTTACCACATGTTACACATACAAAAATAGATAAGGCCCGAAAGAATGACTAGCAAACAAGGGAACGTGGGAATTTACGTTACACCTTGAATGCAGCCTGCAGCACAGCGTGCTGATAAAAACAAACAACGTGGCGGGGATTGTAAGGAACTTTGTTAAAGTTTCAGAAGAAGATAGTTCGCTGGTTATTTGTGACAAATGCTCCAAGCGAAGGAGGGAAAAATAGCACAAGCTTTAATACGTCAAACCTGACCAGCCACCTGAAACATAACCATCGCTTTTGAAAGTTTTGAATTTGCGCTAACGTGAGCTAACGCTAACGTGAGCAAGCCACGGGGAATTGCACACATCAGCGAGGCTTTTGAAAATCCAAGAAATTTTCCAAAGATGACCCACAGGCAAAGGAAAAAATGGGTAGAAGGTAGAAATGTTTAAATCTAACTTGTGTGCAATAATTTTCTATGTATATTTACTTTTAGTAAACTTCTGGAGTGCACTTATTTAGTAATTCTGATGCATGTATTTCCATCAGTTCAAGGAGCCTTTATTTTTTATATCAGTCAGTAATGAACCTTATTTAAGTTAATGTGAGATATCAAATAGGTTTGTTTGATAGCTTTACAAAAATGTTTGAGAGGCTTGACAATAGTTTTATATTGGAAAAAATAAATCTGTTCATTTAAAGAGTCAAAACTGTTTTTGGTTTTGTTCATAGTATTGATGTAATGATCTTAGGTATATGTGTGTTATCGGTATCGGCCGTTAGGAGCTGAAAGTTATCGGTATCGGTTTTAAAAAACAGTTATCGTACATCCCTACAAATACCTGGATACGACACATAAGGGGGCAGAACTCACATTCATCCAGGGCTTTTCAGCATCTTTCTCTTTCTATGACTTCCTGCAGTTATTCAGGGCAAAAACAACCAGGATCACCACTCGTCTCTCAGTCAGTGTTGATGACGAACAGCCTGTCATTTCTTGTGAAGTTCAACTAATTGATATTCTTCCCTGTTTTGTCCTTACAGTACTGCTAAATTGGAGCCTTCCGGCTCACTGGGAGTCCACATAGTTTCAAAACCGGAAATTTACATGACATGCAAAAGCCCCCTAAATGCAGCGGTTTGGACCGGTGCTGCCACCTAGTGGACACCATTGTCACGGTACTCGGGTGTTCTTCTCATTGGAAAACAAATATTACATCACTGAACAGTATTTCCCTTCATGTTAATCGCTGCATACATACATACAGTAAAATAACTCACATTATACATTCTTTTTTTTTTTTAAATCTTAAACCAGTGGTTCTGAACCTGGGTTCAGTCCAACCCCAGGGGTTCGCTGAGTCAGTCTTAGGGGTTTAGCGGAGGTCAAGACACGCACCTGAATCATATGTTTCATGATGACACGTCCTGCTTGGCCATCACTGGCTACAGGTGATCACGTTACATTACTTGGGCCAGGGGTCTCCAACTCCAGTCCTCGAGAGCCCCAACCCTGCATGTCTTAGATGTTTCCCTGCTTCAGCACACCTGATTCACGTGAATGAGTCATGAACACACTTGTGCAGACCCGGATGGCTCTTGAGGACTGGAGTTGGTGACCCCTGACTTGGGGAATCTGTGCTTCAGGGAATTAGATGCTCTCAGTAGTTGAATTATGACTGTCGTGATGGTACATATTTCAATCCATACTAACTACAGGGGTGTCACGGGAAATTGGAAAAAACACTGACCGGGGGGGGGGGGGGGCTCGAGAAAATTGGAGGTGCTTAAGGAGGCATTCTGAGCACAGCATTGTGTATTTGTCCATATTGTTACTTTGATAATGAAAAGAACATTTTTTACTTACTGAAGATCCAACAGCTAAACATTTTACTGAAAAGTTTGTAGTGAAAAGAACATTTTTACTTACAATTTGTAAGTAAAAATGTTCTTTGTGTTTCTGCATGGTTAAAACAAAAACCCGCAGCCTTTAACGGATCAGTTTGACACCCCTGACTTAAGCCTTTACAATATACCTGGGGGGATAATTGACGTTACATATGAAATGCAAAACTCGCAATCTGGTGCCTCACTTCACGGTTTGCATACTGCTCATACTTAAAATCCAATTCTTACTTTCCCTCAACAGAAAATAAAAGATAAAAATGGCACAAAGTTTAATTATTCCTGCTAATGTGAGAATACACTGAGCATAAGGCTGAGGTTAGATATCAAAAATAAAGTAGTTGTTATAAAAACAATTAAGTTGCCTATTAAAGGCATAAATTCAGAATAAACTAGTGATTCAGTCACTGGTGAACTTCAACGTAAACATCACTGACAAGATACATGGATCCAAAACTTTAGGAAGCAGTTATAGAAAATAGCATGTTAAATTCAACATGTCTTTTTGATGCCTATAACTCTGAACATTAGCTTTTCTTAAATTTTTTTTTTAAATCACAAAAAGCTCTGCTGAATAACTAATACTTCAGGCATGAAAATCCCCCACCTTTCAGCGAAATTTGCCGTTTTGAAGTCAAAAAGAGAGACCGACGTGAATCATGTAGATTCGAGGAGTTTTCTATTTTGAGAGAGGGGGGGTTGGCGTCGGGAGATTATTTTTTTTTAATTTAATGATCATATAATTGCCCTAATATGTAAACTGAGCACTTCAGAAATCGGCAATTTAAATGTACTTGGAGGTTACATTGCTAAGCGGGACGAGACGCAGGACCACGCCGGTGTCGAGGCAGACGAGCTTTCGTTTCCTAGCTACATTTACCAGTGGTGAGAAGCGCTGTATATTTCATTCGCGTTGTCTAACAATAAATAAGTACAATGAGGAATAAACATCTCTCCTGTGAATTTAAAGCTAATAATCATCCATCCAAACAAGAAAGGGAGAAGTAATATCAGAAAATATGTGTTTCAGGCTTACTTTGACGGTTGATCTGGCTGTGATAGCGGCTGTATTGTCAACGGGCTCATTGCGCATGCTCTGGTCTCAATCACTCAATCAACCAATCGCAATCGAGAATTCACGTCACGTTGGGGGTGGGGCGTGGAGGGTACCCCCCACCCCCGAAAATATTAAACCGGATCTGCACGTATCTCAAAAATGACCCCCAGGATGGCAAAAAACTCTGAAATCAGCGAATCCGCTGAGAATTGACACCCCTGTAACTATGTTGAGCAAAATAAAGTGGTCAGATGATTACGTACAGTATGGATTCACATGTATAACAGAACATGATGGGAGTCAGCGTCCTGTCTGCATGATTTGCAAAATTAAGCAATTCTAGTCAGTACAGTTGGAAGAGAAGAAAGTTCAACTTTAAGTTCATTTAAAGTTTTAACCCGATAAATAAAAACTTTCCTCCCCTGCCTCTGTCTGTATGAAGTCATATTATCACATCTTTTTCTTCCCACATCCCCTTTTTCCCACTTATTTACACCTCAGTGATTCAGTCTTGGAGGTCTGGCTACATGGACCCATTACTGCATATTTGTTTGAATACATGTTTGCCAGTTTTACTGTACAGACTTTTGTTTTCTGTCAGGAATGTGCACGTTGGTAACGTCCTTGTGCTCTTACTTGATTGGCTGGGTCGGGTCGGTCCGCTGAGCTCTCTGTTCAGATGACAACTGCTCCCACTTAAAATGAAGACTCCAGTCAAAACCTGGAAAAGAAAAACAGAACAGTGTGCATAAAATATTAATAATATTAAATGTCTGGAGAAAGCTGCAAATCTGGGAACGACCCAGATTCAATGATGGCTGGAAATACGGGAGTTTCACAGGTTACTAGTTGATTTTCTAATCTTGTTTTGCTTTCTTCAAAATATTCAGACATTTCATTAAAAACACAGTGAAACAGTGTTTTCTCCTTCTGGAATAAAGTTAGAATTAAGGGAAAAGTTCAGATATATGAATATAAGCTTGCCCCAACCATCTTTTCCAAAAACCAAACCAACAACATTTTAAAATACTCTGGAAAGAAAGAGGAGGGGAAAAAAGATGCTAGGGTTATTATTTTAATGGAGCAATAGAAACTGTTTGTCCATCTCTGCTAATTTGCAAATTAACTTTTCAGTTTAGTTCCATTCATTAGTAAAGCACTGATTCATAACCAAAGTCATCTCAGGACATTTAACGGATCCAGCTGCAGCACAACTCCATCCACTAATCCAGTTATAATCAAATTCACTTCCACTTATTATAATAATTCATAATTCATACAACTCTGATTTTTAAAAAGCTGCCTCATAAAGAAACCAACAGACTGCATTAAAATCTTCAGTTTGCTTTATAGAGTAAAAGTCTCTTTTTCACCATAATCAGACTTTTAGATGCACTGAATCAAATGACTGGGGTTTGAGATCAAAGGGACATTACAAACAGGGACACTAATGACAAAAATAGGAAGAAAAAAGTTTGTTACAAAATTACAAAAGTCATAAAAACCTCTACATACATGAAGAGTAAAGAGAGCAGGTGTGGAAAATTTCCCCTGATGCATCATGGGTGGTTTCCCAGTTGTCTAGGCCACATGTGTCAAACACAAGGCCCGCGGGCCAAATGTGGCCACGTCATTGTATGTGGCCCTCGAGAGCTTGGGCATTATTGGCTTAAATTTTAAATCAATATTTTACGACTTAAAATAAGCTTACACTGCTTTGAAGCGCATATTGACAATAAACTACATCTCCCATCATGCATTTCGTCGTTACCAACAACGATAACGGTAGCTGCGAGCAAGACAATTTTTCAGAACTGATGGACTTAAGAAAAACCTCTACAAACTAACCCCAACATGTCCAAGAAAAGAGAAATTGATGCACAAGGAAGGCAGTTTCATAAATGATGGGAAAACAATTACAAGTTTGTATCTCAAGGTGAAATAACAGTATGTCTTTTGTGTTAAGACGCGGTGTCAGTTGTGTAAGAGTTTAATCTACGTCTGTATTTTGACAGCAAACACGGAGCTAAGTATGCTAAACTTAGCCTGCAAGAAAACAAAGAACCGCTTCCGCCTCTGAAACCAAGGTAATGGATACTCTTACAACCACAAACTCTGAGTTTAATATGATAAGTTAAATATTTGAAACTTGAATCCATAAAAAATACAGAAACCGTTATTTTAACATTATAATAAGGCAACCATGATGCTGATGTGGCCCTCAGTGAAAATGAGTCTGACATCCCTGCTCTACGTGGTTTCTGTCACTCATTTTCAAATGTAGCTTGACATTTTCTTTCTGATCCCTAAAGTTGTCTGTTCAGTGTAATGAAATTATTATTTTCTTCTTGGTGTTAATGTCATCATACACATGGATGATGCAACTGAATCACGGAGTTACAAAAGGGCCCAACTCCACCGAGGTATATTTTTCAGGAGAGCATTTTTTCTCTCCAGGACTTTGGCCGTTCTTCAACTCAAGGCAAAAAACATCACCTTAGTTAACAGCTTTATGAACTGGAGTTGGGCCTTTCTTCAGTTCATTTTGATAGCTCTTAACCTAATGTACAAGATAGGGAGATAACCTGGATTTCGTAAAATCATGGAGTTGGGCCCTTTTGTAATTCCATGATTCAATTCTAGAAAATTACATTTCCTGCCTTTTTAGTTCCTGTTCCTGTAAAAAAAAATGCTGCTTTTCCACTACATTTGCATTAACTTCTAGATCAAGCTCCCTATATCCATGATGATAGAGGTGATGGGTTAAAACACGGTTTAAACGCAGTTCTTCAATAATATTTTGAGGCATTTTAATTTAACTCATATTGGACACAAAGGTGAGACGGTTAGCAGCGGCTGGCGTTAAAAACAAAGACCATTGCTGCCCACTGCATCACGTTAGGATTCTGATACCAGGAGTCCAATATTACTGTTAAGAATCAATGCATTTAATTGTACCCTTTAAAATATTTAAGACTTTTCTCAATAAACAATCATCATCACCACTTGATGTCATATCATCTCTTCACCACGTCATCAAGTTCATCCTGCATCGAGAATACAGACTTCAGATGAGTGAAATAAACCTTCTCTCTGATAGAAATGAGGCCTGAGTTAAGTTAATGACAGACATGGCAGGAATTTCATTCAACTAAAACTATGCAGTGATGACTACATTTGAGTAGAATACTGCTGAAGTTGCTCTGTGAAGAACATTCAAACCAAACAGGCGATTTGTCCATCAATCAACTCAACACGTAACTCTCTCAGTTAGATGTAACGTTGTGACACGCTGTCCAGTCGCCCAGCGTTGTAAACCATGATGCTTTTAGCTAATAGCACCTTTTTCATTTCCTCTTACAGCTGCAAACGGTTGAAAAATACAACAAGGAAAGAAAAAGTGCTTGGCTGTGGGAGGCCAGGGACCTCGCATTGATTACTTCCATCCAGCCATCAGCAATAAACTGAAGCCTGCAGGTTTGGGAAACTCAGAGGGGACAGACTTTTAAGGACAACGATGTTTAGACAGAGAGGACGGATGGTTTGAGAGAGGAGAAGAGAAAAGAAGCCATCTATGTGAAACAGGAAAGACCGGCGTTAAACAGAGGAGGTGGTCACGGGTTTCATCTATCAACCATTTCAGTTAAGCAGTGAATTTTCTGCACGTGTGATTTTCGTGCTGAGATTGGACAAAAGACAGGATCCACTGCAGTGATGGGACGGTCAGTGACATCAGCAGCTGAGAAGCTCAAACTCCCCACCAGTCAATCTGAGGTGATGATGCATCTTCAAGAACCGAGGTTAGGAGGTTAGTCTCCGTCAGGCAACTGATGGAAATCATCCCAGAGTTTTCAGATAAAGGGGACCACCACCATCTTGTCCTCTATCCTGACATTTCAGAAGCTCCTGCCATCAAGTTAACTCATCTCTCTTTCTTTACTCGCCTCCTGCTCTCTCACTGATGAAACTGTTTCTTCTGGAGCTCCTCGAATTCACAAACAGGCCCTTAAATAGGACATATTTAAGCAGTTCTGGTTCTCCTCCTGCACAGCTTAATATGACAGAGTTGGCTGCTTTGTTGTGAAAGAAAAGTCAGAATTCAGATTTTAACCTTTTAATTCTCTGAAAAAAAGAAAAAGAAATCCCTCTGCTTTAGTGTTTTTCCGTGGCTGCAGACGCCAGCTTGGGTTGCAAGGTTTATAGCTGCATAAAACATGTCATATGTCCAGTCCTGCTTCATGCCTGGAGACTTGAGCCAGTCATTATAGTGGGAGCTGTGGTTTGGCTCTTCAGGCGTCCAGTCAGTGGCAGCTGCCTGTGAAACCTCGGCTACGTTTGCTCCTGTGTGGGACTCAAAGTCCCAAATACAACAGTTTTCACTTCCAAGTACTGACCTCGTGTGCTGTAATTGTTTAGCATTCCTCTCAAAGTCCGACAGCGGGTTGTTAAACCAGAACATCCTGCCTCTTTCAGGATCGGATCTGATCAATTACAGGTTCGAGACAAATGTGAAAGATGCACAGGTGTCGGGATGATGTACTTTGGTTTCAGTGGATAAAGGAGCTGGTGAAATTCATAATTTTCTGCCATGAAAACTGGCCCCATATCAACTTTAATACCCTTCTTCTGAAAGATACTGAATCTTTTAGTCACATAAAAAGAGTTTACATCCTTCCTGGAAGGCAAACTCCAACCTTCTGTAGGAGACAACAGAGGCAGAGCTGAGAAAAACAATGTTTTTACCCATTTTTAAAAGAAAAAATATCCGTTCGGTTTTGACGATTTCACAGTATAGAACATAAAAACATGTTGAAATAATGAAAAAAAAACTCATGAATACACGGCAGGAAATAAATAATTCAGGGTGACGTTCCATGAATGCTAGAAAACTTAATAAATAAATAAAGACATAAATACGCAAATTCAAAAGCCTTTGAGCCTTAAAGCTCAGGATGAAGGTCCCTGAACTTTTGTCATCAGTCGGACACCCTCAGGGATTTCCTTTGGTCATCAAAGATACTCTGAAGGAACCTCAAAGACGGCTTCATTTTCTGAGTGCAGACTGAAGAACGTTTACCTCCACGGAGATCAGCAGAGGCTGCAACGTAGCTGAAAGTGTCCATGCTGATGATGTCGATGACGGGGCTGACCACACCAGTTGGGTCCTGGACGTGGAAAAGAAAGAGAAAAGAATACAGATCATCACATTGTGCGCTAATCATGTGTGTATATGTATGTTAATATGTTCGTATGTTCCAAAGAAGCTGAGAGGATTTCAGTCTTTCAGCAACCATCATGTCCACAGCACATAAAGTGAGGTGAGACGGCCACGGCTTCTGCTCTCCAAGATTCAGTCGCATCATATTTAACTCACTGACATTGATGTCTCAGCCACATAAAAGAAAGAAAAGAAGAACTTCTCCCAATGACAGAAACACTTAGTGAAAAACCCACTGAACACAGAGTCACCAGAGCTAAACACGCTGGGACAGAACGAATCCAATCAGGATGTCTTGTTCTGAGTTCATTAATGTTAACGCTACATAAGGAATTACTTGCAGGAAATGCCTCCATTGTTGTCTTTGGGTAGAATTAGATTTAGATGAACTAATGCATTCACAAGATTAAAGGAAGTAGCTAAACCTGCTCCACTAAATACCACGAAGCTGCATTTGGACTGACACTTTTTTGGGGGGAAAATTTTGAAAAAAGAAACAATGAATTAAAGCTAAATGAAATGAGAATGAGATGAATTAGCATGTTGATGACTATTGTAGTCTTGTGGTTAAATGACTTCATGTTTTTTTGTTTTTTATCTGTTAGCTGACTACGACTGTCAGAAAACCTTACAGATGCATAATGTGAAGTCAAAGAATACAGTTCTTGTTACCTTTATAGCAACTCTTAAAATCAGTGCCATCATCTAGCAAAACCATCTAGTATTATATGCAATTTAATCTTATAGCAGACTTTTTTGTGGGAGTGTGAAGGGTGAATGTGTCCTTCAGTCCTCTCTGGCAGTAAATTCTAACATCTTTATTAACATCTTAAATCCTGATTTCGTCAGAGAGGACTAAAAAACACCAGCAGTGAAACATTTAAAGACAAGACAATTAAAGAGACACAACAGTAAAGGTGTGGTGTGTGCTGGGTTGTGAAGTGTGGGGGGTGTTGTGTAGTGGATTGTGTTGTGACAGCGAACAAACTTAAGATAATATGTAAGAAGCTACTAACAAGAAAACTGGATGAACACCTTCTACCAAGCTGTAGACCTGTATATGGAGAATTGATGTAAGCATTATCGATTGATTGTGTTGACAGTAGAGGGGGGTGTTGGGGGAGGGGTGTAAAGCATAAATGTGTCCGTGCCCATATACACTCACATGTAAGTTACCAGAGTACCAAGGAAACCGTTACCACCATTCCCATCACCACCCTCCTTATCTTAGTCCGTCTCAAATCTTCTTGTGGGTAAGAAAACGCCAGCTAACTCCCATCACCTCAGGGCCAGACTGGCCCGAGAGGACCCTTCCCCCCCGAACCAGAGAGGCCAAGGGGCAAACAGGCAGGACCCAGAAGGCCAGAACCACGACGAGGCTCTCGTTTAGAGTTTGATTTCTTGGTTACGGATTCTGAGTTTTGCTTCTCTGATTCGGTGTTTTGGTCCCACAGATTTTGTATTTTGATCCTCAGTATATATGTGTTGTATTGACGGCATAAGGGAAACATCAAATGTCCCTCAGTGCTGCGCCATCGCTCATCAAGCCACGACACTTTCTCCTTCCAGAGTCATAAATTCTTTAAAAGTGAGAATGGCTGTTGATCCCTGTCATATTTCCACTATAGTGGTTTGCTCTTTACAAGGATAAAGGTAGGAAATCTCCTCCTCTCCCTCGCTCTCACACACACACCAGCACTGCCTGAAGACGTCCAGTCCCTGTTAAATCATGAGACGTCCCTCTATTAGTTTGGCTGGATGCACCTTCAGCCAGTGATATTATGGAGCAGGTGGAGCGGTTCTGGACGGTTAGCTGTGGGATCAGTGCAGGGGGATGCAGGCTGCATCTCTACAGCTCCAGTCACATCGCAGAGCCCTGAGCCTGCTTTAATATCTGTTAGGGTGATGACACCATGCAGCGCTCAGGGAGAAGCATTTGCAGCATCACTGTTGTAACTGGACGGCTGTTATCTTAAATCACTCTCGAGCTCTTTCTTAATTTTAGCTATTTCTTTTATTTATTTTTTTCCTATTCAAACTGGGATAAAAACATTTCAGGACTGAAATGCACAAAAACAAAACTGCATAAATATATTTAATGCCTCAGATTTATCGAGGTAGAGACTGAAGGACACCGGAGCAAATTTTCACCAATGAAAACAACTGAGACCTCAAAAATCTGCTACATGAAATATATTTATACAGCTTTATTTTTGCGCATTTATTTACTTCACATTTGTCCAGTGTTTATGGCACATGACCCTTGTTACAACATAGTCTTAAACAATCCCAGTTACATAACTGTCTGATGCACGAATTATGCAATTTAAAATCCACCATATAACTTTGCTCAAAGTACCTTTAAATGTATGAAGTCAAAGCTGTTTTCTCCTCGATGGCCGTCGTTCTGTTTAGCTATTAGACCAGCTTTAAATCAGAAGTGCTCCTGATTCTCAAATGCTTTAATTCAATTCAGTTTTATTTGTATAGAGTCTGTTACAATGTCAATTGTCTCTAGGTGCTTTACAGAGACCCAGATCATGACCCCCGAGCAAATATCATTCACTAAAATTATTATATTAAATCCTATTCAAGAATAATGGCAGGTAAAAAAAACTCCCACACAGGGAGAAAAAAACCTTTAAGCCAAACAAACAAAAAAAAAAAGTTTAGCTTCAGAGTTAGCTGTTGATTCCTGTGGAGTCGTGTTATCGTCTCCATCAGGTGTGATTTCTGTTAGAGGGATATCCAGTTACACAGACAGTACAGTTGTCTGCAGCAGAGAGTTTTGTTCATACATCCAACTTTATATCAAAGCATTTTCACTTCACCTCTTGTTTAACAGAAGACGCAACATGACCGGCAGTCATCTTTCCAAGCCTGAGCCCTAACAGACCCTCACGCTGTAGTCCAACCCTGCAAAATAACATATATATTAACTTTGCTTTAGTTAAAATCACTTTTATTCTTCTGTCTCTTTTTTAACGTGTGCCACGTCCACAGATAGACGTGCAGGTGGAGGGTGCATCTTTACACCTCCTCATGTGGGGATTGATGCTAATAAATGAGTCTCACCATCAAACAGGAGTTTTACAGCTTTGGTGAATCTGGAGCTGGAACGAACGTAAATGAGAATGCTGCGCATTATTCAATTCTAAATATATTATGACGAAGAAAGAATTATTAAGCATCAATTATGAAACAACAATGTGTTTTTTTAAGCATCCAAAAAGACAGAATCCACGCATCTTCTTTTCATTAACTGTTTTCTGCTTCTGAATGTTCCCGCTGAGATTTAATAGAAAGGATTTCAGGGCTGCACACACTTTTGTTGTAACACAATAAAACATAATAAGCAATGAAGGCTGTAAAACCAGAGGAGAATGTAAAATATTTGGCAGGACAACAGTTCTCCATAATAATGGAAAAGACGATTATGATTATAGGACAGTTTGAAGCTTTACCAGTGTGTGTGTGTGTGTGTGTGTGTGTGTGTGCGTAGGTGTGTGTGTGTGTGTGTGTGTGTGTGTGTGTGTGTGTAAACCTGGATCAATACTGCATACATCCAAATCTAAATATATGACTATATAGTGACTGGACAGACAGTGACAGATGACTCCTGTGCATGAAAACACAAACACCAGGTGTGAGTTTAAATATGGATGATGCTGGAATCACAGCAGAAACAGATCAGACTCTCTAGTGAATTTATTTATTGATCTTTGATCTAAAGACTGACATCAGAGGTTTTTAATACCAGAAAATAAGCTGTAGACTTGATGAATTGCTGGAGTGGAAGACAGCAAAAAACAAGAGCTTGGTGAGGTGTAGACAGGGTTGGAGGAGAGGAAGGAGATGAGAAATAATAATGCAGTATGGCAATTTCAAAAAAAGGAAAATAAATGATTAAATGATGGTGTGGAGGAAAAAACTGCCCGAACCCTGAGAGAAGGAGTTTAGATTCATGCAACCAAGCTGTGGTCGGTTTTCTTTCATTTAAAATATGGTCAATAAATACTCTGGATTTTTGTTTATTGGAATATTGTATAAAAGATGTATAACTCTGAGTTTATTTAGTTTTTATTTCTGTGTTTATATTTTAAAAACATACAATTTCATAAGGGTGTGTATACTTTTTATATCCACTGTATTCTTCCACTGCGATGGACTGGCGACCTGTCCAGGGTGAACCCCTGCCTTTCGCCCGTGGACAGCTGGGGTGGGCTCCAGCAGATCCCCGTGACCCTTCAAGGATGAAACGGGTATAGAAAATGGATGGAAGGATGTATTCTTCCAACTAAACCACTGCTACAACTTTTCTCCTCTCATTTATTTCATGGTAAAACAGTTTGTAAACTGTTTCTATCCTTGCTGCCTTTCCAGCTGGTTTCCTGGACTCCTTCCCTCTACATACAACCCATAGTTGTTAATTAGGAGCACCTCATTAATGTAACTGTGCTTTACTTTGTTGTTGTTCTGCCTCCCCATTTTCTTTTTTTTCTGTTAGCAGGCCAGAGTTTCCAGAGCTACATGCTAACCTGCAGCTCCACCCTCTGACCATCCCACCTGTCTATATAGATGTTTCTGGATATCAGCTAACATGCTAACCTGCAGCTCCACCCTCTGACCGTCCCACCTGTCTATATAGATGTTTCTGGGATATCAGCTAACATGCTAACCTGCAGCTCCACCCTCTGACCGTCCCACCTGTCTATATAGATGTTTCTGGGATATCAGCTAACATGCTAACCTGCAGCTCCACCCTCTGACCATCCCACCTGTCTATATAGATGTTTCTGGATATCATCCTCTGACCATCCCACCTGTCTATATAGATGTTTCTGGATATCAGCTAACATGCTAACCTGCAGCTCCACCCTCTGACCATCCCACCTGTCTATATAGATGTTTCTGGATATCAGCTAACATGCTAACCTGCAGCTCCACCCTCTGGACCATCCCACCTGTCTATATAGATGTTTCTGGGATATCAGCTAACATGCTAACCTGCAGCTCCACCCTCTGACCATCCCACCTGTCTATATAGATGTTTCTGGATATCAGCTAACATGCTAACCTCCCACCGCCACCTCACCTCTGATATATGAACAACATGCTAACCTGCAGCTCCACCCTCTGACCATCCCACCTGTCTATATAGATGTTTCTGGGATATCAGCTAACATGCTAACCTGCAGCTCCACCCTCTGACCATCCCACCTGTCTATATAGATGTTTCTGGATATCAGCTAACATGCTAACCTGCAGCTCCACCCTCTGACATCCCACCTGTCNAATTTATTTTAAAGCAAACAGCAATGAATAGACACCTAAAACTGACCCCGTAAAGAGTGCACATACAGGACTAACAGCATAAAAAAAAACAGCTCTCTAGCTTGTACGGTTTCGAAGATACAGCCCCTCAAAAATGGTAATAATTTTAAAAGCGTTAGGAATGTCACGAAAATGGCCGTACGGGCACGTTTTCAAAAATTTATAAATCTGAAATTATTGCTAGTACCAGGATAATATTGCGCAAAGTTACTACATTATAGTCAAAGTTCAAAAGAAAAAAAAAATCAGGCAAATCAGAGATGGTCATGCAGGAATTTTTTTTTCTAATCTGCTGATTTGAGGTGGAATGACCCTCATGATCTTGGTCACATTTAGTGTGTTTTGTATCCTATGTGTGCTTTATCAGATCAGCCTTGGATTCCTATAGCTCATACTGATAAAAGTCCTCATTCACCATCCAAATGTTGTGCATGGATGAGTCTTAGATAACAGCAGTAATGTGTTCAGTTTTCCTGGTTCTTGCTAGAACTCTGGCAACAGGGTTCACCATGATCTGAAGCTGTCTAATCAGACTAAAGATCATTATGGTAGTCAAGTTTGCTGGAGATGAAGGCTGGATAAGTTTCTGTAAATCTGCTCTGGACATCAGATCTCTGACTCTTTATATTTTCTTAAGATTATAGACCGCTGTAACAGTTACAGCCTTGTTTTGCCAACTTAGAACTCAGCTCTGAGCATATTCAGCTTCAGTTCTTTTTGTTTTCATACCTCTGGATTCAAGGTGGGCAGCAACCTTTACATTTTTATAACCAAATTGGATTTTCACTGTATTGTCTTGATTCCCAACTGGCTTGGGAAGGTGGTGGACACGTGAAGGGGGCAATGGCCATGGGTGCGAGGGCCCGATAAACGCTGCTTGCAGCTTTAATTATTATTATTATTACAACTCCAGTTCCTAAAAAAGTTGAGATGCTGTATAAAACAGATATAAAAACAGGATGGAATGATTTGAAAATCTCGTCTCATAAACCCATATTTTATTCCCAATAGAACATAAAGAACATCATAAAGAACATATCAGATGTTGAAACTGAGACATTTAACCATTTCATGGAAATGTTAGTTTATTTTGACTTTTATGGTGCCAACACATCTCAGAAAGGTTGGAGCAGGGTGATGTTTACCACTGTGTAGCATCTCCCCCTCTTTTCACAGCTGTCTGGAAACATCTGTGAAGTGAGAAACCAGCTGCTGGAGTTTTACGAGAAGAATCAAGGTTCAAGGTTATAACTTTATTAGTCTCCCGTGGGAGCCATTTGTCTTGGAGTCACAGATCAGAGCTGCACACAGAGTTCACACAGACAGAGACACAAACACAGAAAATTACAAATACACATCACATATACACCCTGGTGCATTCACTTCCTTCAGGAGGTGCATCTAGTCACCGTTGAGAAGCTTCATCGAGACATTAATCTCTCTGTTGTATCTCTGTGGAGGGGCTCTGTATCTCCTACCAGTTCACATCAACACGTACTCAAAATTGAGAACGTGTGAGGGGTCGGAGACAATGTTTCAACTCTGTCTAATTACTGCTTGTTCAAAAATGGCTTGGGGGTGATGGGGGATTGATCATGCCCATGATCTTCCCAGCCATCATTGAAAGCCTTTCGATCTGAGGCTTATACTTGACAGTCAGGTTACCAAACCAGCTGGCGATGCCGTATCTTAGCATCGATTCTACGCCCCGTAGAAAATCAGCATTATATTCACACTGACTCCAAACAGCCTCAGTCTACGAAGGAAGTGTAACTGTTGATGTGTCTTTGCATAACAAGATGTTACATGCGTGTTCCAGCTCATATCCTTATCAATATCCACCTCTAGGTACTTATATGAGGAGACCTGACTGATGTCATTGTTATGAATACATATTATGTCATGGTCTCCTATGGACCAGGGGTCCACAATGACCTCCTCAGTCTTATGTGTGTTTATCATCTTGTAGTTCTGGTCACAGCACTCAACAAACCTGCCAGATTAATCTCTAAGCAGACTGAGTATAACGGAGAATTTAATCACATGATCTGGATCTGAGCTCACGTAGTCATTTGTGTACAAGGTAAATAAAAAAGAGGAGCTGACAGTTCCCTGGGGGACCCCAGTGCTCCTGATTGCCTCCTTGGACAGAAAAATATTGAACCGGACCGTCTGAGCTCTTTTGGTCAAGATCTAGTTAATGTGTGTGTAGCAGTGAGAGAAAGCTGCTTGCATTGTAAAAGTGTTTTGAGTGTTTCCTGGACTAGAAAGATGATATAAAAGCACATTTTTAGAGTAGTCAGAGGGCAACACATCAGACACTTAATTTAAAAAATAGGCACATTTTACCAGCTGCCTCTGTTATTCCTTGTTTCAAAATTTCACTGTCAAACAAAAATATCTTTTGTTGTACAAGCTTGTTCAACAGCATGTGTGTGTTTTTAGTTAACTGCTGATACCAGTTTGAGGATGCTTGACTGCAACTGACTGTAAAAATACTCTTCCTCTAAACTATGTTGGAAGACTTTTCCCCGGGCTTTTTCTTCTTCTCACAAAAATGAGAAGTTTTCACTATATCTTGACGTACTCCTTGAACATAATGAGACTATTGACGGATCCAAAATACTGCCACTGACTCGATATTTGTGACAAAAACAGAAGTAATAAATCATGACATTCTGAGAAAAGTTGTAAAAGGAGACCATTTCCAATCTGACATGATGAAAATATGAGAATCTCAGGGCACAAGTCTTTGTTTTTTCTCATTATCCATATTTCCATGTATTCATGTACAGTGGTATCTCTACTTGCAAACGTCTCTAAATACGGAATTTTCAGGTTACGACACGTCTCAACGGGAAAATATTGCGTCTTGTTACGAAAGAAATTTCAGGATACGAAAGGCAAAAATACAGTACGCGCTGCTACTCGCAGCTCCCAGAGTTTACCGAACGTAAACATACTTGTAGCTGCTCTGCCATTAGCTATCAACTAGCATCTCCCTGGCATCCCTTTGACATTTTAGGAAAATTCCATGAAGTTTCAGAATTTGTTGAAAAGAATCACCCAGAAAAAGTGTTTACTAGTAGGGCTATCGCTTATTATGATGTTTGCCTTGCACTTTTGAAGGATTGTTAAAAGCCGACAAAAGCAAACGTCCTTGGATCGGTTCTTTACAAAACGTCAGGCAAAAACCCCTGCTGAGAGAGAAAAGGTGACGACAATAGCAGTTAAAAGGTAAATGAATAATATAAGTTTTACCTCTGTGTGATATTAAAAATTGATTTCAGGCTTTCTGAGGCCTTCCTGACCTGGAGTAAAATCACTGACAGGGCTGGATGACATTCGATTAACCGTGATTAAGCTCGTCTAAGACGAGGCCACTGTGTTGATATGATATTAGGCGTCAACGAGTCTGCCGAGTTTGACGTCTAGAGAACTTATCCAAGGTCCTGATGTTTTTCCTGTGATCTTTAAATGCAATTGTTCCCTACTGATACGTGGTCATTCTGAACCATCCAGCATTCTGTAATGACCTCTCTGAATTTGCATGCAGACTTGGAGAATAAAACTCCGTTTTGCACCTCCGTCAGGTTGTCAGTGCTTTGTTTAATAACCGAATTGGCTGCATCACCAGAACACAATTATGGTTGAATTTGAGTGTATGCTTTTGAGTGAGATATACCCAAATTTCAACTTAACAGTTGGCGTCCCTGCATTTTTTTTACTTGTTTTTCTGTGCTTTGTCTGCTGGTTCCACTCGCTGCGGTCCTGATCGGTGAGAGAAAGCTCTTTTCGGCCGAAATATTCCGTAGGTTTTGAGGAATCCGGTCTCGTGATGGACAAACGCAGCGACTGGACGGGGACAAAGTCGGACGAACGAACGGACCACTGTTCTGGTGAGTGGAAATTATTTTGTCTGTCTGATCACTGAGCTGCGACGGAGCGGTGAGGAGTTTTGTCTGTTTGGGGTACCACGGGTGTTTGTTTTGTGTTGTTTTCGGCTGCATGGTGTTTTCTGAGCTGTTCTGTGCCCTGTGAGCCACACTGCCTCGTCTGTGGGTCTTTAGTCCGTGGGGAGATTGTGCACCGGAGTTTTCTGTCGCTGATTGAGTGCCAGCCCCTCGTACAGGTGTCGTTGGACAGCCTGTCGAAACTGCCGTCTTCTGGTGTTACTAGCCGGTGAGCTAGGCTGCTCGAGGTGCGCTGTGAGCGCCTCGCGACAGAAGTGGGAAATATTGATTCCATCACTTTGTACTGGCTGGACAAGGTGGATGGGACGTAAGCAGTTGCGATCCGATGACGATTGGATCTAAGGCAAGAGAACGAGATCTCGGAACCAGAAGTGATTTGAGAAGTAGTAATGAGGCAGTTGCGGACTTAAGTCTTGAAACAAAAAAACAAAAAAAAAACAAAAAAAAAAGTTTCAGTTGTGTTGGACCGGGACGGATCGGCACTGGGCTCATAGGGGCAGGCTGTTTCAGGCTTTTTCAGGCTGTTTGAGGAATAATTCCTGATTCAAAGTATGATGCTGGTTAAAACAATAGGCTATGGCTTCGGATGATTGCCTGTTTGATGTTATGAGGTTTGGCAGTTGAATGTACAAACGATGCGCGTTCTCGATGATCTGGGGAGACAATGCGCGGGCGCGAAGCGAAGAAGCAGCGGTTAAAGGAAAAAAAAAAAAGGGACAGATTAGCGCTGCGGTCTGAGCATGCACTGGGGAACCAGAGGCACTGTAGTTTTTGGGAAAAAAGGCAAGTTTGTTCGTTCAGAAATTTAGACATTTTAGGAGTTTCTATGTAACAGTGTTATCAGACTGATTGGGAAAACTGTCTGGCGCAGTAAATTCCGCGTGCGGAACTTGACTGGCCTTCGTCTTTCATTTTCTTCTCCCTTTTTTTACCCTAATCTATCTTAACCCTTCACTCGCGTGTACATAGCAGACAACATGACAATTTCACATCTGCTTCACCCCGAGAAGTTCTGGGAGTGAACTGTTTCCCCAAAAACGCTGCGCTGAAGACGTGCGGGGGAGACTCGCCTGCTGCGCGCTCCAGAGACTGCATGCTGCAGCTGGAGCCTGCCGCGCGCTCACGTTTGGAGGAACTGAACTGATTGCTGTGAATAACAAGTGTCTCTCAGCCCTACAGCGGACAGCCGACACAGCCATATGGATGTGGTCAGAGATGAGGGCTCTGACGTCCGTCTTCAATGTGATGGGACATTGGTCAGCAGTGTTCAGCAGTCCGGCAGTGTGCTGGAAAAGTGGGATGCGCCGGCAGCGGATTGACAGAGTGACGCCATCTGGACTCTGCCGTGGACGAGGGGGTGGGGCCAGGTGACACGTCATTACCACACGTACTGATACACAAGAATGCAAATACTGATAAGACATCGCAACACATTTTTTCCCTCTGTCCTTGGCCCTTGCAATGAAGAACTGCTTGCTAAAAGTTTTCTGTCGACACTGCGTGTCTGGAAAAAGGTACTACACCTTTTCACCAATTCAATTTATGATCCAAGTCATTTCAGTCATAATATTTGCCTCAAATAATTTGCCTGTCTCTGATTCCTCAGTCACCTTGCTAATGGACTGCATCCATACCGAAGTTAATTAATTTGTAAATTCTGCCTCAAGGTAATTAAGATGAAGATGAAGATCACTTGGTTTGTCCATTCCTCTGCCAACAACAATAACCATTTTTTTTTTTGTGTTTTGTCTGTTTTATGTTTATAAGAAGGAACATGGTAAAATAAGAAACTGAAATCACAATATTATACTGGTCTACGCATTGTAGTGCGTGCCAGTGGCACTGACTCTGAGTCAGGGAAATTGGTAACTGCTTGTCATTGTTGTATTATGTGTTGTCTGCAGGAGTGTGAATGTTTCAGACGACTCCGACTCTCGACGTGCTTTGACGACAACGTGGGCTCCTTTGACTTTGACTGACTGTGTGGAGACCCTACTGTTTTGTTTTACCATGCAGACAGAAATGCATATCGTGTGTTGTTTCATTCTAGGTGATCACGTGTCGCGCTGTGTTCACCTGGAGGGCGATGTGGGTTTCTGCCTGCTGATCGTGAATTGGGCCAATTACCAACATTCCAGAACGTTACAACGACGACGTTATGAGCACAAGGTCCATGTGATGTAGGTTTGATCAAGAATGTCGAACCGGTTGTGATCACTCAAAAAATCTGATGTTAGACTGTGTCAGCAATAATATCCAACAGTATTTCAATAATATTGACAGAGGAGGCAGTGATGGGAGTTGCACCTGTTTTTAAATCTCTGCACGCTGCAGGTGTGATTGTCCATGCCCTGATTCTCCTATCCAAACTTTTTTCCTATCAAAAAAGAATTGTGAAAATGTCCAGCCAACAGAGTGGCGTTTCGGACAGGTTTCCTAGTTCAGCTAAATGGTTTTTCTGTTGTCGATTTGGCGAATGTTTTTCCGGTGTTCGACCTACAGGATGAACCTTGGACATTCACCCGTCTGTGTCAAGGTTGCTGTGAACAGAAACAGGTGATGTCTTTTGTAGGGATGGGTTCTTATTGTCAGGTGTTTGAATTGAATTGAATTGAATTGAAAACACTTTATTGATCTCTTGCGGATTAATAAATTTAATTAATGCGAATTATTAAATTGAATTGAAAATACTTTAATAATCCCCGAGGGGAAATTGGCTCGTTGCAGCAGATACAAAAATATACATAAATAGACAGGACATTAAATAGACATTAAATAGGCAATAAATAGAAGAAAAAATAAATAAAAAGTAAGTAGACAAAAACAGTGTGCAAAACTGTAATAATAAAACTGTAATAATGTAATAAATAAAATAAATAAAATAGCTTGCAGTTGCTATAGCAACCTCAAAATATGGCTTGGCAACCTCAAAGCAACCCCAAGAATGGAGACTATTAAAAATGAAAATCTTAATTGTGTTAAATAAAGTAAAAATGGTGACAATTTAATTTAAAATCAATTTCATTTTTTTTTGCTTTAAATTAAAATAGAAGGAAGACAATTAAAAACGATGAGGGCTGGCCTGCAGGGGTCACGCGAAGTCAGCTTCGGAAATAAAAAACCGGGCCGTTAGGAAAGTGACATCAAAATGGAGACTATCTGTTGAAGCATAAGTCTGCCAGATCCTACTGATGTGAACTTATGTGAATATTAACTGGTTAAAATGTGATGAACAGGTTATTGTTAAATGATTTGTAGTCTAGGCTGTTAATGTACATTTCTCACTGCTGTGAAAAGCGACATGACTATATGGTAAAATTATAATAACGAACTTCAAATTGATTTTTTATCTGTTTCATGGCTTGCGCGCTAGTTTCAGATAGCGCTGATTAGAATGAGGAGGCCGGTAATGACATACATATCCATATTTATGCTATTTAATTGGTATTGCAATTAAATTGTCCAGCAACTCCATACAACTGTTTAGCAACAACTAAGCAACTGCAATGAAAATGTTTTGCTGCCGCCATTGTTCATCCTATAAAAGACCGTTGCATCGGTTAAAGGGATATAAAAACATTATATATACATATATATACATATAAAATAAGTAAATTAACACTTTAAATACTACACCTTACCAGGAATTAAATATATAAGAATGACAAAATAGACTAAATAACTCTGGCCCACGTGTGCAAATCCAATGTACAAAAAGTACAAATAAGAGATTATCAAAATACCTTGTCTAATAGTAAAGGAAAAAGAGAAAGTAACCTAGGTTAAACGGACATATAGAGATACTATAGATTTTACAGATTTAAAGTGATTGGTTGTATAGTGTGATGGCCACTGGCAGGAATGACATCTGTTCTGTTACAGGAACATGAAGCCTGTGGCTTATTTTTCTAGTAAGCTGGATCCAGATCCAACGTGGATCTCCACGTTGTTTGTGAGCTGTGGCTGCTCACGTGATCTGGTAAGTTATGCTGTTTTGACTCTTTGGGTACCACATGCCGTGTCTATGACACTGTTGGAGCAGAAAACGTCACATTTGTCTGCTGCTAGGTGGGTTTGGTACTAAACAGTTGCCTTTAACTGTTCAATTCCATCTGAAACAGTTCTTTTTTATTTTGACTGTATTAAATCCAGCCACTTTCATGCCAGGTCCAGAGGACAGCGTACCTCACGATTGTGTGGCTGTGATTAATGAGATTCTGGCTCGCTTCCACATCATTGTTCGGCCCAGGCAGCTAAACTAGTGGCTTTGACTGAAGCATGCAGATTGGCGAAGGGGTAGAGCGTCACGATTTACACGGACAGCAGGTATGGGTTTGGTGTTTGTCATGAAGGTGGATGCTCTCTTGGGGGCCATCTTCCTGCCCAGTTCCGTAGCTGTGTGTAAATTTCCGGCTCATGTTAACGGGCCTGATCGTATTTCCGCAGGCAACGCTCATGCAGATGCGGCTGCGAAGGTGGCTGCTCGTTCTCCTGTTAACTATTCTCTCGTCTCTGCAGTGGCTTCGTGCGATGCAGTCTTTCTCCTCCCCGGCTGAGAAACGGTTGTGGCAGCGGGACGGCTGTGGTCTGGGTGATGGCGTGTGGCGTGCAGGTGACTCAAGGCCGTGTTTTGCCTAAGCATTTTTCTTCCCACTTTGCTAGGCTAACGCACGGGCTGGACCACGCATCCCCAGGGGGCCATGCTGTCGACCTTGGCTAAGTACTGGTTCACGAGAGGTTTTTCCTCTTGTGCGCAGAGGTTCTGCCAGTCCTGCGTGATCTGTGCTGCCCACGACGCGGGAGGGGAGTGAGGATGCCGCTGGCATCTGACAGACTGTTTGAGTACATCGTGCTAAATTTTATTGAACTCTCTCCTTGTGAGGGAAAGAAATATTGTCTGGTTGTTGTTGACACGTCTTAAAGTGGGTTGAGGTTTTTAACTTTTCTAAGGATGTCAGCTCCACAGTGGCAGAGGCTTGGCTGAAGGAGATCCTGCCACGGTGGGAATTCCATCTGAAATCTCCAGTGACAACGGCACTCATTTTGTTAACAAAGCCCTGGTGCAGGTAGGGGAGGTTCTGGGGTTTGACCTCAGGTGACACTGTGCCTACCATCCTGCCAGTGGGGGTGCTGTTGAGAGGGAGTATGGTGTCTTGACTTTAAGTTGGTACAGTGTTGTGCAGGAACAGGGTGTCCTGGCTGAAGGCTCTGGGGGCTCTACCTGTCGTGCTGTGGACTTGAGGATGCGAGGGCGATCGGGGGCTACTCTGAGTCCGTTCGAGATCCTCTTTGGCAGAGAGGACGCACCAGATGAGTGTTTCCTTCCTTCATCTGAATTGTGTGAGAATTCTGTGTTGTCGTATTGAGTTGCACTCTATATTGACACAGATTAACTCACAGGTGACGGTGCCCAGCCTGTACCAGCCAGTGGACCCCTGCACAGCACTCAGCCAGGAGAGTGGGTCCTGATGCGAGACCTGCTTCAGAGGCGCTAGAGGAACGGAGCAGTGGAACGGTCTTTTCCAGGTTCTGCTAACGACCCACACTGCTGTTAACATAGCGGAGCGGGCGACCTGGACTCACACCCGCCCCTGCAAACAGTTCCTGATCCAGCTTCTGGCTGCTGAATCCCCAGGTTCCTTGGTATCTCAGGCTTCTGGAGTCTGTTTGTACCTCTGAGCACACATACACGTACACATACATACACGTACACATACATGCACATACACATATACACACCTGAGCTTGGACAGGAAGGAGGTACTAGAAAATTAAAAAAAAAAAAAAAAAAAAGAGGAAAAGAGAGACTCATGTTTTTCCAACCAGAGACTGTTACATCACATATTCTTCATCCCACACTGCTGATCGAGAAGAAGATGGATCCTCCAAGGCTTCCACGATGGGGGAGTGGGGGGGTCCGGGAGGGGGTGAATGTAATATGAAATATGACTATAATATGGGTTTTGTTTCATTTATGTTGTTTATTCATTTATGTTTTATGTTATCATTTTCCTGTGTTTTTGGTTTCATACTCATGTGCCAGGAACATGTGCGACAGCCATGATCTGCTTGAAACGTGTCCATTCTTGACTATTCGGGTATTTGATTTATAATACGAAATTCAAATGTTGTAACTCAGCTTCAGGATCAGAGCGTTTAGATCTTGGTTTACAGCAAGTCCTTCATAAAGTCCAACACTTTGTGAAGCTCCTGTTGTTTTCTCGTTCGTGTTCTCCTCGTGGGCGGCTTCTGGGAAAAAGCGTTTGTGGGTCTCGCTAGGAAGGCCGCATGTGAGTTCAACGTCGAGATAATAGTGAGGGGTGTCTCCACCCTTACTTGTCATCTTTAAATATCTCTGAGCTTCTCATTTAGGTTAATAATTTGGATGTTACTGATAATTCTCAGGTTTATCAACACTTCTTTATGGGTATTTATGATTCGTTGACTCATCATCATGTTAAATTATTAGTTAATAATTAGTTAATTATCCCTGTTATCTGTTTTCAAGCGTGAGGTCTAGCCTCATGTTAATTGCGTCTCAGTGGGGCAAAGTTCTTAGGGGTTTAGTTCCTCGGAGGGGTACTATGAATTTGGTCGGCCAGGTTGGCAATCTGGCGTTTGATTGAACCTTTGAACCTTACATCCTTAGCCTCAGAGGGGGTTTGGGATGTCACAATGGAGATGCAGCACCACAGGGACTCAGCGGTGCCCTGGGGGTTTGATCTGTGGACATGGCTGACCTCAGGGTCCTGGTACTCAGTGTTTTTGAAAGTGTTTACTCCATTTCTGATTGTTGTGGTTCTGTTTTTATTTTCATGTGTGATTCCATGTTTGTGCCGCATGATGCTAAAAGCAATGACTTGACATTGTTCTTGCATGATCAGAGGTCTGATCCATTCCCCGACATCAACTGGGGGTGCACCTGCGGGTGCTTCTGAGAACTGAATGTTCTTGCTTAGATAGCTTTGCGGCCTTTTTTCCCACTGGGTTTTTGGCCTAGTCTAGAGTAGATAGTCTAGGGGGTCTTTTGCCGTTCCCCTTATTTTCGGAATCTGACAATCTAAATTGTACTAAAATTCAAAATTCAAACTCTAAATTTAATCACTTTAATCATTTTAACCAATCAACAAGATTCCAATCTGAGCTGCAAACTCGTTACATAGCTGGGGACGGGTGTTTGGCCGCTAGAGGGGGCACTTCCTATAGAGTAGACTGCGCACCATTATTCCCTGTTTAGCTCGCAGTTGTGGGCTGCGCCCATTGGGCTGGGAACCGCGTGCCCTACTGCTGTGCCCAGATAAGCTTTCATATATATCCAAAGAAAATGAACAAAAGCAGGGATTGTGATATTAAAAATTGATTTCAGGCTTTCTGAGGCCTTCCTGACCTGGAGTAAAATCACTGACAGGGCTGGATGACATTTGATTAACCGTGATTAAACTCGTCTAAGACGAGGCCACTGTGTTGATATGATATTAGGCGTCAACGAGTCTGCCGAGTTTGACGTCTAGAGAACTTATCCAAGGTCCTGATGTTTTTCCTGTGATCTTTAAATGCAATTGTTCCCTACTGATACGTGGTCATTCTGAACCATCCAGCATTCTGTAATGACCTCTCTGAATTTGCATGCAGACTTGGAGAATAAAACTCCGTTTTGCACCTCCGTCAGGTTGTCAGTGCTTTGTTTAATAACCGAATTGGCTGCATCACCAGAACACAATTATGGTTGAATTTGAGTGTATGCTTTTGAGTGAGATATACCCAAATTTCAACTTAACACTCTGCCAAGGAGGTAATGTTCTGCTGGCGTTTATCTGTCTGTCTACAAGACAACTCAAAAAGTTATGGATGGATTTTGATGAAATTTTCAGGAGTTGTCAGAAATGTGAAAAGGAAGAACTGATTTCATTTTGGGTGTGATCCAGAAGAAATCCTGGATTCTGGATCACTTTCAATTTTTCGATAACATTGCGGTCAATAGTGCCGGAAATTTGTTTTCTCAATATCTCTGTTAATTATTGCCCAAAACTCATGAAATTTGACTCAGGGATTGACAATGGGAACCTCTATCAAATTTCAAAGGCTGGTCCAGATCTGATCCGGATCTGATCCAGAACGCGGATTTTATCGCAATCGGTAAATCGCTATATGGGAGAACTGTTGCACTTGGCGGAGGTCTGCGCTCTCTAAGTGCTTTTCTAGTTATTCTTTACTTTATTTTTTGTTTTTTTATGTACAACTCTCATTTTATGTTTTTTGTGCAGTAATCTAATGGTAACATGAATTTGCTTCATGTTTTGATGTATTTTTATGATTTATAAAAAAATGTATGTCTGGATTTTGGGGGGCTTGGAACAGATTAGAGCATTTACATGGAAAACACGTCTCTACTAATGGAATTTTCAGGTTATGAAACTACTTCCAGAACCAAATATTTTCGTAAATAGAGGAACCACTGTACTTGCTGTCACCAGAGTGGCTAAATGGAACTGACGGGGATCACATGACTTTCATTATACTGCCTTTATAATCAAGGACAGGTGTGTCGGGGGGGGGGGGGGGGGGGGGGGGGGGGGGCGGATTGGACATGCGAGTAGACCTTGGGGGTCTCCTTCAGAAGGTTGGGAGATCTCGTTACAAACCTTTTTGAGAAACTGATTCCCAGTATCATTAATCTCTGTTGTTTTGTTGTAATTTAGGGAGGGGCCAAATGGAGGCGGTCCAAGGGGCCCCTGCAGGTGTTCTGATCATGTGCTCCACTATAAGTCATCTCATTGTCACCAGTCTCCCCAGGAGCAGATGGCAACTAAAGTCAGCGTGCACAACGCTCATAGAAACAGTGAAAAACACAAGATTTACAGCTCAGACTCTACGAGCCCCAGCAAGCACGTTAAACAGTTATTCTGCTGACATGAATGTAATATTTATATAATAATCGTTCTGTGGTTCAGCATGGTTTAGGCTTGAGAAGTTGTCCATTATAGAGATTATGTAGTTCTTTATGCAGAGCCACCTGTTTGGTGATAGTCAGTCTCATCATTTTAGCACAAACCTCTCATACCAAACGTTAGGCTAAACACTGATATTAAACATAAAGCCACACGGCCGTCACACCCGTTTTTCTGGTCGACTGGAAACCTCCACATTTCCTGTTGAAATGGACTCTTTCAGGGCGACAGATCTGATGAGAAGTAGACTTATTTTAGTTTAATGTTCACAATGTGTGACCTTCAGTTAAACGCAAGCAACCAAACGTCCTCCTATAAATACACACATACTGTTAAAAAAAAAAGAAGAATCATTTTCTGAGCAGTGGTGGGAACTGAACCCTTAACCTTGGGGGATATTAGTGCCTTGCTGTGGTTGTTCACATACAGTCTCTCCCCTTCTCACTATAGCTTTCTCCATCGTTCTCACAGTCAATCTGCAGAGAAAAATCGATGCAGGGCTCTTAGAGGCCCTGTCAGACATGGACACAAGCTTTTAACAGGCGCATCCTGCTCTGTGCACGTGTGTGTGTGTGTGTGCGTGCATGTCAAAGGACAGGCTTTTTTGAAACGACAGAGAGGAAGAAAAGGGAGGGAGAAAAGAGAAAGCAAATATGTGTTGGCTGAATGGAAATGTGCTGAAGTAAGAATCACGTGTGGTGTGTTTTCAAATGTCTGTATAATTAAAACAGTTTGGGGGTCTTCAGACGGGGGGGCGGTGTCGTCTTGTATTTGAGCTAAGTGGTCTAACTGGTGACTTGGAGACGTAGCTTCTGTGGCTGTGTGATCTGTTCAGCAGAGGTGTGGATGAGTGTGTAGTGCGGTGCGTTGCATGTTTCTGCAGCTGTGCGTGGCTCCGTTGTGAACGTGTGTGTCTGTGACGTTGTACCATGTTTCTACAGCTGTGCGTGGGTCCGTTGTGAACGTGTGTGTCGGTGACGTTGTACTATGTTTCTGCAGCTGTGCGTGGCTCCGTTGTGAACGTGTGTGTCGGTGACGTTGTACCATGTTTCTGCAGCTGTGCGTGGGTCCGTTGTGAACGTGTGTGTCGGTGACGTTGTACCATGTTTCTGCAGCTGTGCGTGGGTCCGTTGTGAACGTGTGTGTCAGTGACGTTGTACCATGTTTCTGCAGCTGTGCGTGGGTCCGTTGTATACGTGTGTCGGTGACGTTGTACCATGTTTCTGCAGCTGTGCGTGGGTCCGTTGTGAACGTGTGTGTCGGTGACGTTGTACCATGTTTCTGCAGCTGTGCATAGGTCCGTTGTGAACGTGTGTGTCAGTGACGTTGTACTATGTTTCTGCAGCTGTGCGTGGCTCCATTGTGAACGTGTGTGTCGGTGACGTTGTACCATGTTTCTGCAGCTGTGCGTGGCTCCGTTGTGAATGTGTGTGTCAGTGACGTTGTACCATGTTTCTGCAGCTGTGCGTGGGTCCGTTGTGAACGTGTGTTTCGGTGACACTGTACCATGTTTCTGCAGCTGTGCGTGGGTCCGTTGTGAACGTGTGTGTCGGTGACGTTGTACCATGTTTCTGCAGCTGTGCGTGGGTCCGTTGTGAACGTGTGTGTCGGTGACGTTGTACCATGGTTTCTGCAGCTGTGCGTGGGTCCGTTGTGAACGTGTGTGTTGGTGACATTGTACCATGTTTCTGCAGCTGTGCGTGGGTCCATTGTATACGTGTGTGTCGGTGAGGTTGTACCATGTTTCTGCAGCTGTGTTTGGGTCCATTGTATACGTGTGTGTCGGTGACGTTGTACCATGTTTCTGCAGCTGTGCGTGAGTCCGTTGTATACGTGTGTGTCGGTGACTTTGTACCATGTTTCTGCAGCTGTGCGTGGGTCCGTTGTGAACGTGTGTGTCGGTGACGTTGTACCATGTTTCTACAGCTGTGCGTGGGTCCGTTGTGAATGTGTGTGTCGGTGACGTTGTACCATGTTTCTGCAGCTGTGCGTGGGTCCGTTGTGAACGTGTGTGTCGGTGACATTGTACCATGTTTCTGCAGCTGTGCGTGGCTCCGTTGTGAACGTGTGTGTCTGTGGCATTGTACCATGTTTCTGCAGCTGTGCGTGGGTCCGTTGTGAACGTGTGTGTTGGTGACATTGTACAAGAAGCCGTGAAGTTCCATGAGGCACCGTTAGGCCGAGGCTCAGCCAATTAAAAATCCCATTTCATCCTCAATAAAGCTTTATTTTCTGGATGGATGGACACACACACACATACCCACATACATAAACTCGACCCACCTGCGAGCAGAGCAGACAGACTGGAGGAAAAACGAAGAAACCTCTGACAGCCATTTGTTTCGACGCGCGCGTTCAATCAACACAAACACAATCACAGCAAGCTGACTGACAATAGAGAGAGTTGGTGTCCACTGTCCTCACTGAACCAAATAGAGGCCTGGTGGGCGGACTTTGTTTTTCTTTTTTTACAGTTTGATGTCATAATGAAGGGTTGGATAAGTTTTAGTTCAGATGATGAAGATTATGTTAACGGGTTGGAGAATCAGTTCTGTTACTGCAAACAATGGGCCATCAGCGAGTGTGTGTGTGTGTTTGTTTGTTGTGGGGACCATTTGGATTTAAAAAATTTTCTCATCACATATAAAGTACTAAAAGTGGCTAGAAGTCCAAGCTCTACTGTATGTTAAAGACCTCATAGATGCCTCTTTTAATGCACATCACTAGATCAGGGCACAAGACACAAGGGTCACACACCAGGTCACATGGTAGGGCTGGAGGGGCTCTTTGTGGTGGGGAACCATGTGGTGGGTGGGTTGCAGCTCAGCAGTGGGTCGCCGTCACACCCTAAACGCTCCTTTTTAATTTTTAATTTTTTAACTTAGTTGGGGGTCACACTGGTAGCACTACTGGTTTCTAATCAGGGAGTTAAAAAAACAGCCTAAACTTCACCTCTCAAGGCCTGGGTTAGGGTTAGAGTTAGGGTTAAGGTTAGGGTTAGGCTTAGGGTTAGGGTTAGAGTTAGTGTCAGGGTTAGGGTTAGGGTTACGGCGGTGGGAGGGTTGGATGGGCTGGATGGCTCCTGTTAGGCCTGGAGGGAAGTCCAGTGTCCAGTGACCCTGACCCAACACACCAGTACCAACTGTGGTCCAGCCTGTAGCTGTGGTTGTGGTCTCTGGTTGATGCTGAAGAAGCGTGGGAGGCCAACATCACTGCTCACTGTTCTGTGTCTGGCTGCTGGACTGCTTTATCTCTGGGGAGGATACTGGAGACAAACACTATCATAACTCAAACCACCACACATTCATCTGTATAAACTCACATATACGACCCCACACACATTACACACACCACACCATCACTGTCTGTCTTATAACTTCTTGTTTAGTGTCTTTATCTGTCCTCATCTGTCCTTTTGTACTCCAATGTTGGTAATTTAAGTTCTCTCTGACAGAATCAAGGTTTAAGGAGTGAATAAAGCATGTTAGAGTCGACTGTCAAAGAGGACTAGTGAAGGACACACACGCTGGCTGCGGTTACATGATGTTTTTTAATTTGGAATTAATAATTAGGAATTAAATAATTCTGAATTAAACTATTTTCCTTCAAGTTTACATGGAAATAGTAATTCCGAATTAAGGTTTACATGGAAAACACGTTTGTTCGGCTTTATCCAACTCCGCTTTAGGTCTGGGGGTTGGGAAGGGTTCTGATTGGATGGGGGGGGGCGGACGACTTTACATCTACCGGAAGAAAACAAACTTAGCAACAACTCGATTAGCAACAACATTCCACTTATTTTTGACCTGGGTGGCGTCTTTATCTGCGAAACCTCCTTCATTTAACCTGGCCGCTACAACTTTGAAAAGCTCACAATTTTTATGTTTCCTGCCATCTGTTCTTTTAATTATTTCCAGTTCCTCCAAGCTATTTATTAAATAAATCATCTCTGCTCTTGAACAACGTTTACTGCGTGCTGCCATTTAAAAAACTTTGTTTTGAAAACAAGCCCAGCGCGGAATATAAGCGTCATCACGACAGACGGGCAAGAGAACGAGCATGCGCAGAAAGACGGGAATTAATTTAAACAGGAATGAGTGTATACATGACTGCGGAATTATTTAATTCGGAATTAAAATGGGAATAAACCAGCCACTTACTTTGGAATTAAGTTTAATTCGGAATTGACATTTTCATATGGAATTAAGTGTTTACATGGTAACTTTTATTCGGCTTTAACTTTAATTCTGAATTAAAGAGGAATTAAACTTCCCATGTAAACGCACTGACTATCAGTCACACTTTTGCACAAGAAAACTGACGCCTGCTGCAAGATTAATTTGTGCATATATCCAGGTTTTGCCAGATTCAGGCATTAATCATCAATAAATATGCTGACAATTGTTAAAAATAAATAAAAAAAGACCTCATACAGGGCTTTTCTACCAAAGAGGTCCCCGTGTTGTTTTGGACCCAGGGCCAGACTCGGCACCAGTTTTTTGCCTCTTTACCGCCGACTGCAAAGAAAGCACCAGAGCCACATAGCCCTTGTGCTAAATCCGAATCAGTGGGAGTTCATATAGTCACTTTCAAACATTTACCTAAACTACCAAATGCAGTGGAAACAACGGGTCTCGACCACTGCTGCCACCTAGTGGACACCATTTTCACAGTACTCGCTATCCACGTTTGGAAAGCATCTGATTTAGAAATGTTCAAACCTTTTTTCTACCAGAGACCAGTTATGTAAAGTTTTCAGTCAAATCCACTCGAGTCTCTTTTTCACTGATCACTTATTTCAGTCATTTTTCTTAGATTTATTCTATGTTCTCTGTATCTTGATCTTTTTTTTCTCTCTTGGTCAGTCAGGTGTCTTTGTGTAACATTAATACTTGACCTACACGATGTCATGAAAGCATTTCATGATGGCAGTCATGCAAACCACACACACACACACCCACGCACACACATGGATATGGCTGATAAGTTTGGCCTGTTAATGGTTATTGCTTCATGGTTATTAATGTCCTAAAAAGACACCTGCCTGCTGCCGTAGTCCTGTTTGACTGACATTTTGTACTTGCTGGAACATTCAATGACATGACGCCTCCATTGGCATTTTACCCTGACATTAACCTAAAGCCAAAGTAAAAGTTGTTTCAGACTGAAGCTGCAGGACAGTAAGTAAAATCAATACTAATTTCAGTTGGCATTAAAAATGAAAGCAAAAAATCCAAAACATATATTATGATAAAAACAGGTTCAGTTGTATTTCAGGGTTGTTTAACTGTAAAAATAACCACCTTCTTCTACAACAATGATTGAATAAATCACAAATGACTATTGACATGATGGTTGGTAACTTATAAATACAGTGAATGTGTGAAGAAATGAATTGTTTGTATCTTGTTTACCTTGGATTTTGCCACTTAACCCCATGAAGTTAATAAATTGGTTGGTTAATCTCAGCAGAAGCTTCATTTGGATACTGAATTAAGTGAGTAAGGAAGTGAGAAAACAAATAAAAAAGAATTAAGGGCCTGATTTACTAAAGGTTTGCGTGCGTAAAAACGTGTGCAAACTTGACACCACCCGCAAACCAATGTGCAATCTGATCTACTAACAGCGTGCAAAGAGGACTGCGCCTCTCAAATGAGAAAAATAGCACACGCTGTTCATTTAGTACTTTTGCCCTGATGAATAAACAATATGGGGCGTACCCGCCAGAAAGCGCTAAATACTGGGAGGGGAAAATGCAAATAGGGCCATTTACCACACGCAATGAGATTTACCAACCCTGAAAGTAATTGCGGGGATTGTGATTGCGTCTGTATTTAGTACGTTCGAAAGGAAGGTGCTATCTGCCCAACATTACGCACCGATGGCTGCTGTTATCGTGGCAAGGAGGCGACATCGCCAAAATCAAAGAATACGCAGAGAGAGAGTCTTTCGGACTCCTGTAAATTTGTTTGCACATGCAAAAGGAGAAATATTTTATTTGAATGTTAAATCGAGTATAATTCAGCAAAAGGTTGCCACAGGAGGCACCAGGGTTTCCGTTGTCTGGTAATTGCCGGACTTCGTCTGGTAAAATATGCGGGAGTCCAGGATTTTATAATCTCTCCGGTCAAAATGTCCGGTGAAAATACTCCTCCCAAGCACAATTTCAGTTGTAATAAAATGGGTTATTTCCACATCATTTTATGAAAAACGCCTCGGGATTCTCCCAGAGGAGCTGGTGGAAGTGACCGGGGGGAGGGAGGTCTGGACCTCTCTGCTGAAGCTGCTGGCATCGCGACCCGACTTCGGGTCCATCCATCCATCCATTAGCGGAAGCTAATGGATGGATGGATGGATGGATGGATGGATGGATTTTATGAAAAAACATATACTTTTTTTACGAATGAGTAGTGTGTGAGGACGAGTCGGCTCCAGCCACAGCTCCACTCATTGATGCCACAGCTGCGCGCAGAGACGCATCTCCGTAATGACAGCGCTCCGCGGTTATGGAGGCTTTTTATTTTATTTTATTAAAGGCCACTTTTTCTTTAGTTCTTTGCCTTATATCTTGCCACCTTCTTTTAACCTCATCTGCCGTTCTTTTTGTCTTACCAACTGCATTTATTCTATCGCAGATTTTCTCCCATATTGCGTTTCTTTTGGTAATGTTTAAATTTCTTTGCTGTAGTTCATGAATGTGTTTATTTGCCTCTTCCACTAATATCTCTAACTCCAACTCGTCAAATTTCATTTTGCGCTTGCGTCTATCCTGCTTTCCATCCATGCTCTCCATGGCGCAAACCGTAAGACACGCAACACCTCATTTAAATACTGCGGTTTGCACCCGTTATCAATTGCGCGAGCATTCTTAGTTGATCACCCGCAAAACACACAACAACAGCACGCGCAAACTTTTTCAGTGCACACGCAATTTAGTACTCTTTATTTAGGATCTTAGTAAATCAGGCCCTAAGAGTCATACTGTGAGCAGAAAGAAAATATGTGCTTTTAAAAAGATGCAATTTATATTAATAATGTGCTTCTTTTACAAATGTCGATTATAACTATCTAAAATTTACCAGATCTGATATTTTGTTCATTAAATTCAGTTTAGTCCAGATCATTATAGTCTGATTGCAATATAATTTATTCAATCTAATTGCAGCATTTATTGAATTCCAGTTCTTAAAAAGCAGCATCACAACGTAGAAAACCAACAGTTTAATCCTTTAGGAGCTGGAGTTTTTTCAAGAAAATATACAATTTTGAGATCAAGATTTCAAAAGGCTATAACTTGAAACCAGTTTGAGATAAAGGTAAACTGTCAATGAGAAAATTGTTCAATATGACTCAAAGTCTGTGAAGTGCGTTAAATTATTAATATAATTTGCATATTATGATGTCACAAGGTGGCGGCCATATTGGAAAATGTTCAACTTTGATATCAAGGTTTTAAAAGGCCACTTTAAAGTGGTTTGAGATAAAGGTATACTGTAAATGAGAAATATCTTCAGTATGAACCAAAATTTTGAATTGAAGTAGATTTGTCATCTAATTTGATTATTGTGACATCACCTGCCCAGTAGTCCTCATTTTCAGATTTGTCCTCAAACCCCATTCACCATGAAAGCTTTCATTTCAGGGAGAATCACATCATAAAGTCATGAAATCTGGAGTTTGGTTTCAATATTTCCCTTTTAAAGAACTGGTGGCCATATCTGTTTGTTTGATTGGTGATGAGGCTCCAGAATTCATCATTTGGAAAAGGGATGAAATCAATGAGCTCAGAATTTGTCAATCGTCTCCACAAAAACCAACAGGCTCATCAAAAATTAGGCTCCACCTACGATACTCTTCCTCTTCTCTCAAGAACTCTCAGCCGCCACCATCATCATCATCATCATCGTGATTCATTAGCAGTGTTTTTTTCCCATGGCTCCTCCCACGTTGCCAGGACAACTGCGGTTGTTTTCATCCCCGCTACATTTTTCCATATTTGCGGTGTTATGAGCCCCCCGACACCTCAACCTGCTTGGCCATCCCAGAATGCTTCCACCCCGGCCACGCTGAGGTGAAGCATCCGATATACGATGTGCTGATTGTGGACTCTGGCGCGCAGACTCGCCGTCACTACTAATGTCAGTTTCTGCTTCACTGGACAACTGCATGTCTTCCCCCTCTGAATCAGAGTTAGCCAGAACCTGACAAAGTATGTTGTGGATGTTAAACCGGCCTCTTGACATCGTGAGTAAATTAAAAAACACTCTTTCACTCTGCTCTGCTCTTTCTACGATCAGCATTTCTACCAATGCTTCACCGCACGTCTCGGTGCTAGAGGGTCTTTTACAAACTCATTTTACGCTAAAACTTTGAATAGCGCCACCTCCAAAAATGGTTCTCAGATTACAGGCACACATGTCCGCCATCTCCTGGTGAAAAGTAGTAACAAGATTCAGCATCACATTTACAGATACAGCCTGTTTTATTCAGAAATGCTGCTTATCACAATTTTGTGACTTTGGTGCTTAAAGGGTTAAAGTACAAAGGTGTCGGGCTGCAGCAAAACATGGCTGTGAAAAGGTTTTCACCCCTTTTTAGGTTCTTTTTCTTTTTAAAAAAAAATTTGTACTGATGAGATGGGCAGCTACCGGCAAATTATTTACCAAATGTGACAAAAACAGTTTGAGATCACGCAGAACTGCATACCCTTCCTTTAACTGCAGATACAGTACGTTCAGGTGCAGATGGATGGTAGCAGAGAGGACAGATGTTGGGGTGATCCCCAGATGTTTACTGCAGTTGTGAAAAACACCCTGTGAAGTGTTTTTTCACATAATATTTTAGTCTCCTCCATGAGTCACCACCTTATCATGGTGGAGGGGTTTGCGTGTCCCAGTGATCCTAGGAGCTATGTTGTCAGGAGCTTTATGCCCCTGGAAGGGTCACCCATGGGAAACAGGTCTCTAGGTGAGGGACCAGACAAAGTGTGGCTCACAGACCTCTATGATGAACGAAAACATTGGACCAAGGTTTCCCTTGCCCGGACGCGGGGCACCGGGGCCCCCCTCTTGAGCCAGGCCTGGAGGTGGAGCTCGGAGGCGAGCACCTGGTGGCCGGGCCTTTGCCCATGGGGCCCGGTCGGGCTCAGCCCGAAAGGGAAACATGGGCCCCCACTCCCGTGGACTCACCACCTGCAGGAGGGGCCATAGAGGTCGGGGTGCGTTAGTGAGCTGGGCGGTGGCCGGATGCGGGGACCCTGGCGGTCCGATCCTCGGCTGCAGAAGCTAGCTCTAGGGACGTGGAATGTCACCTCTCTGGCGGGGAAGGAGCCTGAGCTGGTGTGTGAGGTCGAGCGGTTCCAACTAGATATAGTTGGACTCACCTCGACGCACGGCTTGGGCTTTGGAACCAGTATCCTCGAGAGGGGTTGGACTCTCTTCCACTCTGGAGTTGCTCCGGGTGATAGGCGCCGAGCTGGTGTGGGCATACTTATTGCCCCCCGACTTGGCGCCTGTACATTGGGGTTTACCCCGGTGAACGAGAGGGTAGCCTCTCTCCGCCTCCGGGTGGGGGGACGGGTCCTGACTGTTGATTGTGCTTACGCACCAAATAGCAGTTCAGAGTACCCACCCTTTTTGGAGTCCTTGGATGGAGTATTGGAGAATGTTCCATCTTGGGACTCCCTCGTTCTGCTGGGGGACTTCAATGCTCACGTGGGCAACGACAGTGAGACCTGGAGGGGTGTGGTTGGGAGGCAGGGCCCCCCTGATCTGAACCAGAGTGGTGTTTCGTTGTTGGACTTCTGTGCTTGCCATGGACTGTCCATAACGAACACCATGTTCAGGCATAAGAGTGTCCACATGTGCACTTGGCACCGGGACACTAGGCCGCAGTTCAATGATCGACTTCATAATCGTATCGTCGGACTTGCGGCCGCATGTCTTGGACACTCAGGTGAAGAGAGGTGTCTACTGATCACCACCTGGTGGTGAGTTGGCTCAGATGGTGGGGGAGGATGCCGGTCAGACCTGGCAGGCCCAAACGTGTTGTGAGGGTCTGCTGGGAACGTCTGGCAGAGTCTCCTGTCAGAAAGAGCTTTAACTCACACCTCCGGCAGAACTTCGACCATGTTCCGAGGGAAGCAGGGGACATTGAGTCCGAGGCAGCCGACCGGAGCTGTGGCCGTAAGGTCGTTGGTGCCTGTCGTGGCGGCAATCCCAGAACTCGTTGGTGGACACCAGCAGTGAGGGATGCCGTCAAGCTGAAGAAGGAGTCCTATAAGGCCTTTTTGGCATGTGGGACTCCGGAGGCAGTTGACAGGTATCGGCAGGCTAAGCGGGACGCGGCTTCGGCGGTTGCTGAGGCAAAAACTCGGACATGGGAGGAATTTGGAGAGGCCATGGAGAACGACTTCCGAACGGCTTCGAAGAAATTCTGGTCCACCATCCGGCTTCTCAGGAGGGGGAAGCAGTGCTCCGTCAACACTGTATACAGTGGGGATGGGGAGCTGTTGACCTCGACTCGGGACGTCGTGGATCGGTGGAGGGAATACTTCGAAGACCTCCTCAATCCCGCCGACACGTCTTCCAATGAGGAAGCAGAGTCTGGGGACTCAGGGGTGGACTCTCCTATCTCTGGGGCTGAGGTTGCCAAGGTGGTTAAAAAGCTCCTCGGTGGCAGAGCCCCGGGTGTGGATGAGATCCGCCCGGAGTTCCTCAGGGCTCTGGATGCTGAGGGGCTGTCTTGGTTGACACGCCTCTGCAGCATCGCGTGGACGTCGGGGACAGTACCGCTGGATTGGCAGACTCGGGTGGTGGTCCCCCTCTTTAAAAAGGGGGACCGGAGGGTGTGTTCCAACTACAGGGGGATCACACTCCTCAGCCTCCCTGGGAAGGTCTATTCAGGGGTCCTGGAGAGGAGGGTCCGTCCGATAGTTGAATCTCGGATTGAGGAGGAGCAGTGTGGTTTTCGTCCCAGCCGTGGAACGGTGGACCAGCTCTACACCCTCTTCAGGGTCTTGGAGGGGGCATGGGAGTTCGCCCAACCAGTCTACATGTGTTTTGTGGACTTGGAGAAGGCGTTCGACCGTGTTCCCTGGGGATTCCTGTGGGGGGTGCTTCGGGAGTATGGGGTGCCGGACTCCCTTGTACGGGCTGTCCGGTCCCTGTACAACCGGTGCCAGAGTTTGGTCCGCATTGCCAGCAGTAAGTCGGATTTCGTTTCGGGTGAGGGCTGGACTCCGCCAAGGCTGCCCTTTGTCACTGATTCTGTTCATTACTTTTATGGACAGAATTTCTAGGCGCAGTCGAGGTGTCGAGGGGATCCGGTTCGGTGGCCTCAGGACTGGGTCTCTGCTATTTGCAGATGATGTGGTTCTGTTGGCTTCATTGAGCCATGATCTACAACTCTCGCTGGAGCGATTCACAGCTGGTTGTGAAGCGGCTGGGATGAGAATCAGCGCCTCCAAATCCGAGATCATGGTCCTCAGCCGGAAAAGGGTGGAGTGCCCTCTCCGGGTTGGGGGGGGGGGGTCCTTCCCCAAGTGGAGGAGTTTAAGTATCTCGGGATCTTGTTCACGAGTGAGGGAAGGATGGAGCTGGAGATCGACAGACGGATCAGTGCGGCATCTGCAGTGATGTGGGTGCTGCACCGGTCTGTTGTGGTGAAGAAGGAGCTGAGTCAGAAGGCGAAGCTCTCGATTTACTGGTCGATCTACGTTCCTACCCTCACCTATGGTCATGAGCTTTGGGTAGTGACCGAAAGAACAAGGTCGCGGATACAAGCGGCTGAAATGAGCTTCCTTCGCAGGGTGGCCAGGCTCTCCCTTAGAGATAGGGTGAGAAGCTCGGTCATCCGGGAGGGGCTCAGAGTAGAACCGCTGCTCCTCCGCATCGAGAGGAGCCAGATGAGGTGGCTCGGGCATCTGGTTAGGATGCCTCCTGGATGCCTCCCTGGTGAGGTGTTCCGGGCACGTCCCACTGGGAGGAGACCCCGGGGAAGACCCAGGACACGCTGGAGGGACTATGTCTCTCGGCTGGCCTGGGAACGCCTCGGGATCCCCCCAGAGGAGCTGGAAGAAGTGGCCGGGGAGAGGGGGGTCTGGGCTTCCTTACTCCGGCTGATGCCCCCGCGACCCGACCTCGGATAAGCGGAAGAAGACGGTACGGTACCCTGTGAAGTCAGCCAGAAAATATTTTGGAAAAGTTTAAAATGAAGCCAATACTTTGGACTCCACCCTTCTTTCTTTTTCTTTTCATATACAAACGTGTTCAACACTTTTAGGTAGCCGTCAATGATTTTAACTGTTCAACTGGCAGGACGTTTAAAGAGCATGAGAACATGTATTTTTCAGTTTAACATTTAATGTGGATCATTTCTGTTTCAGGGTTTAACAGTTCATAAAGGCTCTGCATAGTTCTGGTCGAAAAAAATTTAAGATTCAAACACTAAAACACCAAAAGATCATTGACAACACGTCTGTCTTTAAAACTGCAGTCTCCAATAAAGAAAAATAAATCTACAAGCTCTGAAATTTTAATAGCAGCAGCTGTGAACACCTTTAAAATGGGCGTGAATTCATTCAGAATCGTCTGCAGCAGGATTAAAGACACATTTTCAAGCCTTTTTCTGGCCCTTAATCAGGCTGTAAGCTGCCAAAGCATCACGACTCCACCAAGCTGTCAAGCTGTCATGTAAATCTGTGTTGTGCTTTCATTTGGATTCTACATTTGAAAGCTTGGGGACGTCTCCAAATGGATTTCATAGAAAAATTACAAACATAGTCAAGAGAAGCAGCATCCATATTCAGTGTGACGGCATTAACTCAACTCTGGCATCCGTGATTTCCTGAAGCCGTTTGGAAAATCTGAATTTATCCTGCGATCGTGTGTTTGAATCTGGTTTGGGACTGTGGCTCGTCTGACGTGGGCTCGAACCTGCGTCTGAGCTGCTGCTCAGTGATGAATGAACCAGTTCAGCCTCACTCATCGTCTCTGTCTGTGTGTCTGTGGGAGTTTATTTGTGGGAATCAAAGGCCAGAGGGTTTTTAATTACAGCAGACAAACATATTTGATATCAAACCTTTCACACACTTGCTAACGTACCTTCTCTCCTGTTGTTGCGAAGACATTTGACTTTGGCAAGTTTGGTGAGAAGCTGGCAGTCGCTTTCTGAAAAAATAAAAAGACTTCTGTGAGTTAACAAAGCAATCCATCAATCAGTATGGAGCAGAGTATTTGAGCTGTGCAACATGAGTCTGGATCATTTATATATCAGACTCTGCAGGGACGTCTGCTGCTGGGTGAAAAGCAGCAGCGGGGGGGACGATTCAAAGCTTTCAGCTGATGAACTTGACGTTCGCCTGGTCGCTGTTCATCCAAATGTGTGTTCCCTGCTGGAGTTTTAAGTTCACGTAATATTTTAGATGTTACAGCCTGTTCGAATCCCTGCTGAAAAATATTCTGGTGCAGAGACGGAAAGAACAAAAGCAAAGAGTCGAAAAACAGGATCCCTGCAAAATAAGCAATTTACAGACGTGAACTGGAATTAATACAGATTTAACTATAATGTCTGTAATTAAATAATCAACTGGGTTGAACTCAGTTTGGCAATTAAGGAAAAAATAAAGAGCTTAATTATCAAAGTAATAAAGGAAGAATGAGGCAAAAACTCATTTCTACAACTACACATCCTGGAAACATTCACCGTCACGTTTCATTTATTTATTTACGCTATAATACGTAACTGTGTATTACTGACATAGTTATGAAGAAAATCCTTGATTCAAACAGACAGAAACAAACTGCAGCCTCAGCTGCCTGTGAGCAGGAGGAGATGCTGTCATCTCTAGCTCCTTCATCTCATCTCCAACCCTCTTCATGCTGTTCATGGTCCTGGACAGGTGACCACACTTTCTGTGGAGACTGACGGGTGGACCGGGACCAGGAGGACCAGGAGCAGAGTCCCTGCTCCTGGTCCTCCTGGTCCTCCTGGTCTTCCTGGTCCTCCTGGTCCTCCTGGTCCTCCCGGGCCTCCTGGCTGCCTCCTGGTCCTCCTGGTCCTCCTGGCTGCCTCCTGGTCCTCCTGGTCCTCCTGGCTGCCTCCCTGGTCCTCCTGGTCCTCCTGGCCTGCCTCCCTGGTCCTCCTGGTCCTGGTCCTCCTGGTCCTCCTGGCTGCCTCCCTGGTCCCTGTTTCAGGCATCAGGACAGACCTTCCTCAGCTGGTCTGGGACACCTTGGTGTCCTCCTGGAGGAGCTGGAGGAGTCTGAGGAGAGGGAGGTCTGCCCCCGAGACCTGAACCCAGATGAGCAGAAGTTAATTAATAGATGGATGGATGGATGGAGTATAACTGATCCTGAACAGCTGTGTTTTGATCAGATTCAGAGACTCTTGCCATAATCTACGTCTTCATAAACTCATTAGTTCACACATTTGACACATTTGAGCTACAAATGAAACGACCCGTCAATACTGTAATGCAGTGATTCTCAAAGTGTGGGGGCACATGACAAAGTCATTGGAACACTCACAAGATGTCACCAAAATCACTTTGTCCCTTTAAAATCTTTCGGAAAATGATGTAAATGTAAGATGAATATCTATATATATTGTATCATGAGCCGAATATTGTGTATCGTATCGTATCGCGAGATTAGTGTATCGCTACAGCCCTAATGATGAGTAACCAGGTCCTAACTGATCTGTTTTAAAACCCACGTAATGATCCAGAATGGTTAAAGGAGGAGGAGACATTCAGCAGAGCAGGGAAGAGGAAGTTTTACATCTTTTCTTTTCTGAACAGTGCTGGAGATTGTGAGATCTCCGGCACGTTAGATGGAAGATGTGCCTCGTTGGTCAAGAAGTATGATTCTCACTTTGGGGTGAGAGAGGTCCCAGGTTCAATTTCCTGGATAAGCCCACATTTTGTTATGTGGTAGGTTATCAAAATGCTCATCACATAAATTTTGTTATTGACAATTTGAGACATTTATCAAAATTGAGGAGTGGTCAAACAAAAACCCCCAACACGTTACAAATAGAAACCCTAGGCCTAGGTCATAAAACAAAAATTACCCATAAAACAAAACCCTTCACAATTCAGACATATTTTAAACACAAACAGTAAAGGACACCAAATATGAATATCTCACGATCTCAGTGCGCCTCGCGTTAGGCGAGCGCATGAAGGCAGGTTCCACTGTCCCAACCGTTGGACTTTTCAGAGTCTTAAAATGTCATTCGAACAAGCAGGGGTATTTTCACAGGCCTCCATGACTTCAATAGTCCAAAAAGCACAAAAAGTATATTCCAGTGCGAATGAAAACTGTCCAGAAAGTGTTGGTGCATCGAAGGCAACGCAGGCGGTCTGGCTGTGCCGAGCGCATCCCAGATTGTGCTGCTGCCACGTCTCCCTCCGCCCAAAGTTGATCAGGTGAACTTTTAATTGTCATTAGCCAGGCAATGCTAACACCTGCTGCTCACTGGAGGGTCTCCCTCCTGAACTCTACCCAAGACCAAAGCGAATGGAGAGCACCATACTGACTCTAATAAATGTCCCTCTTGCAATTCTTACATTCAAATACAGGATATTCACATAATGAAATAAAAATGAATAAATAAGAATAAAAAAAAATACTTGACCACTACGAGTACTGATGGAAACACAGCGCCTCATTCATGAAATCTTTGTAAATCTGTGAGAACATTTGCACATAAATCACCTTCTTACTGAAAATCTACTCTGGATTCACAAACGCTTTTTTTTTCTTGTAAGAACATATGAATGTTAGTGAACTCCAAATGTTTGCAGGTCTGGAGGACTCTCACGCAGCTCATTAACTGGCATTAACCTGCCCAGGGACCACCTGATAAGGAGGTGTAAAGGTGCGTACCACCCAAGACTACAGCGTGAGTCACGTGGTCTCCAAATGTAAACACATTATGTCACAAATCCAGATGAGGAGGCGCCTCATTAATGCAGATGTTAGATGCTATGTCTTCTGTCTAAAGAAAGATCTTAAGAGGTGAAGTGAAAAGAGGAAAAAAGTATATCAAGAGTATTCAGACAAGCCATTGAGACTTTAAGAAACATAATTAAAAAGGGCAGAAATGGGCAGCTATTTTCTTGTTTAAAACATGTGATGTAAAAATATCTCCATACTGTGAGAATAACAGATCTTATGAGGCACTAATGTTGTAAAGTACGGCACACAGTATTTATGACCGCTCCTCAGTCACAGGTTTTGTTCGTACCTGCTGCTAACATTATTCATGAAAAATAAATTTCACTCTGCTCACAGTTTACGTACAAATTCAAGTTCTGCTCACATTTCAGGAACGAGGCCCGTTGTGTCTTTTGGGGAATGATCACTGTGAGTTTTTTTTTTTAATTTCTACAAAATGTTGCTGTTAAGCAGGAACAGCGCCCCCTCTGGTCGGCTCTCACATGTAGCGTGGAGAAAGCTGGATAAAGACACAGAGCAGTGAATCTAATCTGAGGGACTGCAGCGCTTGTTTAACAACTGATGGTTTAATTCTGGGCTGGCTGGTGAAGGAGCGTCTCTGCTCCCCGGATCAAGGACTCCAGTGCAGAGATGTGAGGATGCTCCGATGATCCACTCTCTGAATGTGTTCTCGATGCGTGGTGGTGCTGGTGTCATGCTCCATGGTGATGCAGTTGGTCAGGATGCTCTGACTGACAGCTGGGAGTCAAGGACCTTTTCATCCATGAAACCTTCTCAGCCACCTGAGAAAACACATCCTGACCAACCAACTGATGTTATCTGGATGAGAGGCAACACAGTCATGTCTGAACAGAGAGCATGAGACCGTGCTAAGGAAACATCATCACGGGGTTCTAGCGAACATCAACACGCAGCTTGAGGTTGGTTCACTAATGTAACAGACTGTGGTTGCCAGGCAGCACATCTGAAATGTGGCTTTCAGCTCCACATTGTAGAATTTCTGTAGGAGCTTCTTAGGGATGTTAGAAGCTGAGCTGAAATCAGGGAAAGACATTCTGACAAAGGTGTCCTTGTTCTGCAGGTGGGAGAGGACTGAATGGACATCAGCTGATACAGCATCTGCAGTGGTTCTGTTGGGGCGACAGACAGACTGGCAAGGGCTCGAGCGGTGCAGGTATTTAACTCTGGACACGAGCCAGAACGAACCTCTCAAAGCCCTTTATAATGATCAAGGTGAGAACCACTGGCCTTAAGTCACTAAGACGGGTCACTGGGCTTCTTTTAGAAACTGGGAAGATGAAAGTCATTTTAAAACAGGTTTGAACTGCCACAAGTCTATAGATGGATCACAGACTGAGTTCAGTGCCAGAACCACCTCCACCTTCTAGTGATTCCAGTCTCAAAGCGAGAGTAAAATCCACTTAATGGGTCAGAGAGGTGCTGGTGGGCTTGTATATTACATCATCTGTTGTAGGCCCGGCCACATACGCCTCAGAGCAGCTAGTCGGGTTTTTCTGTTTGTTCTTTTTATTAAAATTCAGATGTTTATCCTGTGTACACTGAGAGTAGGATAGCAAAGCCAACTTCAACCTTCCAAAATTAAATATTACACAATGAACAAATACAAAACGATAAACACAAAAAGACTCAGCCAGGGATATCTGCTATGGGAGAGGAAAAATGAGCATGAGATGAGTGGTGGCACATCACTGAACCTTCTAAGAAAAAAGGTTTAAGTCTTGTCTTACGGTGGGAGGATGTCTTTACAGGTGAAGGCTCCGCCTCCCAGTCTACTTTCTGACCCTCACAGGGCCTAAAAAGACTGGATGGTTCAGTCGGCCTTGAACGCTTCACCTCTACATCTCCACAGAGACACGTGACTGATGCTGCAGCAGCGTTTCTCCATTAAAATCAGAAATCTGGTTTTTAAAAAAGCTCCTTTCTTTCTTTTTTTTTTTTGAAAAGGAAGGAGAGTGAAGTAACAACTTTCAGCCAACATCTGTATCTGTGACTGACATCATCTCATCCATGTTGCTCATTTTAAACATCACCTCGTGGTGAAGACGGCCAACTTTGGACCCATATCTAGTGGACTTCCCAGTTAACCAGCGGGGGATGTGTGGTACCAATGGATTCAGTACAATCTGGAGTTTCTGATCATATTTAGCTTCATGATGGTCAGTGTGGGTCCATGTAATGGGAGGTGAGATTATGTACCATTGATTTACAAGTAGCAGATAAAGTTAANTGAATTGAATTGAATGATTGAATTGAAAATACTTTATTAATCCCTTGCGGGAAATTCTTTCGTTGCAGTGCTCCACCCTATAAAAACAACAATATTCTACATATAAAATAAGTAAATTAACACTTTAAATACTACACAATGTACAAAAAATTACAAAAAATTACACAAATTACAATTTACAAATTAGGGATTTCAAAATACCCTGTCTAGTAAAAGAAAAAGAAAAGTAACCTAGTGTAAACGGACAGATATATACAGTGAAATAATCCAGAGATAATACAGATTTTACAGATTCAGAGTGATTGGTTGTAAAGTTTGATGGCCACTGGCAGGAATGATTTCCTGTGGCGCTCTGTGGTGCATCGAGGTGGAATGAGTCTATCACTGAAGGTGCTTTTTTTGTCTGGCCAGCCCTTCATGGAGAGGATGCGAGGAGTTGTCCAGCATGGCTCTTATTCTGGACAACATCCTTCTCTCCGACACTACTGTCAGAGAGTCCAGCTCCTCCCCAACCACGTGGCTGGCTGGATGAGTTTTATGAGTCTGTTGGCGTCCCTCACCCTCAGTCTGCTGCCCCAGCACACAACAGCGTAGAGGATGGCACTGGACACCACCGGACTCATAAAACATCTGCAGCATTGTCCGGCAGATGTTTAAGGACCTCAGCCGCCTCAGAAAATAGAGGCGGCTCTGGCCCTTCCTGTAGAGGATGTCCGTGTTTTTTGTCCAGTCGAGTTTACTGTCCAAGTACACCCCTAGGTACTTGTACTCCTCGACTGGATCTACATTGACCCCACAGATGGAGATGGGGGTCAACTGGAGCCCCCATCTCCATCTGTGGGGTCAATGTAGATCCAGTCGAGGAGAGTACTCTTTACCAGTGCCTCTTTACCACCGGCCGTGAAGAAAGCACCAGAGCCACATAGCCCTTGTGCTAAATCCGAATCAGTGGGAGTTCATATAGTCACTTTCAAACATTTACCTAAACTACCAAATGTAGTGGAAACGACGGGTCTCGACCACTGCTGCCACCTAGTGGACTCTATTTTCACAGTACTCGCTATCTACGTTTGGAAAGCATCTGATTTAGAATGTTCAAACCTCTTTTCTACCAGAGACCAGTTAAGTAAAGTTTTCAGTTAAATCCACTTGAGTCTCTCTTTTTCACTGATCACTTATTTCAATCTTTTTTCTTAAATTTATTCTATGTTCTCTGTATATTGATCTTTTTTTTCTCTCTCGGTCAGTCAGGTGTCTTTGTGTAACATTAATACTTGTCCTACATGATGTCATGAAAGCATTTCATGATGGCACAGTCATGCAAATTACACACACACACACACACACACACACGCCACACACACCACACCCACACACACACACCCACACACACACACACACACACACACACACACACACCACACACACACACCCACACACACACACACACACACACACACACACACACACACACCACACACACACACACACACACACACACCACACACACACACACACACACACAACACCCACCACACACACACAAAAAAAAAACAAAAAAAACAAACACTCAAAAACAAAAAAAACAAAAAACACAAAAAAAAAAAACAAAAAAAACAAACCAAAAAAAAAAAAAAAAACAAAAAAAAAAAAACAAAAAAAAAAAAAAAAAAAAAACACAAAAACCACAGAAAAACAAAAAAACAAAACACAAAAAAAACCAAACTCAAAAAAAAAAAAAAAAAAAAAAAAAAAACAAAAAAAAACAAACAAACAAACAAAAAACAAAAAACACACACACAACACACACACACACCCACACACAAAAAACACTCACACAAAACAACACACAAACACCACACACACACACACAACCACACACACACACACACACACACACACACACACACACCACACACACACACACACACCACACACACACACACACACACACACACACACACACACACACACACACACACACACACACACACACCCACACACACACACACACACACATACACACACACACCCACACACACGCACACACACGGATATGGCTGATAAGTTTGGCCTGTTAATGGTTATTGCTTCAGGCTTTGTGACTCGATTATCTTTTTAATGTCCTAAAAAGACACCTGCCTGCTGCCGTCGTCCTGTTTGACATTTTGTACTTGCTGGAACATTCAATGACATCACGCCTCCATTGGCATTTTACCCCGACATTAACCTAAAGCCAAAGTAAAAGTTGTTTCAGACTGAAGCTGCAGGAATGTAAGTAAAATCAATACTAATTTCAGTTGACATTAAAAATGAAAGCAAAAAATCCAAAACATATATTATGATAAAAACAGGTTAAAGTTGTATTTCAGGGTTGTTTCACTGTAAAAATAACCACCTTCTTCTACAACAATGATTGAATAAATCACAAATGACTATTGACATGATGGTTGGTAGTTTATAAATAAACTAAATGTGTGAAGAAATGAATTGTTTGTATCTTGTTTACCTTGGATTTTGCCACTTAACCTCATAAAGTGAATAAATTGGTTGATTAATCTCAGCAGAAGCTTCGTTTGGATACAGAATTTAGTGAGTAAGGAAGAGAGAAAAAATAAAAAGACTAAGAGACATATTGTGAGCAGAAAGAAAATATGTGCTTTTAAAAAGATGCTATTTAAATTAATAATGTGCTTATTTTACAAATGTCGATATCAACTATCTAAAATTTACCAGATCTGATATTTTGTTAATTAAATTCAGTTTAGTCCAGATCATTATAGTCTGATTACAATATAATTTTAGTAAATTTAATTGCTGCATTTATTGATTTACAGTTCTTAAAAAGCAGCATCACAGCGTAGAAAACCAACGGTTTAAAGTACAAAGGTGTCGGGCTGCAGCAAAACACGGCTGTGAAAAAGTTTTCACCCCTTTTTAAGTTCTTTTTCTTTTTTTTTTGAAATTGTAGTCATGAGACCGGCAGCTACCAGCAAATTATTTACCAAATGTGACAAAAACAGTTTGAGATCACACAGAACTGCATACCCTTCCTTTAACTGCAGATACAGTACGTTCAGGTGCAGACTGATGGGAGCAGAGAGGACAGATGTTGGGGTGATCCCCAGATGTTTACTGCAGTTGTGAAAAACACCCTGTGAAGTCAGCCAGAAAATATTTTGGAAAAGTTTAAAACGAAGTCAATACGTTGGATTCCACCCTTCTTTCTTTTTCTTTTCATATACAAACTTGTTTAACACTTTTAGGTATCCGTCATTGATTTTAACTGTTCAACTGGCAGGACGTTTAAAAAGCAGGAGAACATGTATTTTTCAGTTTAGCTTTTAACGTGGATCATTTCTTTTTCAGGGTTCAACAGTTCATAAAGGCTCTGCATAGTTCTGGTCCAAAAATATTTAAGATTCAAACACTAAAATGCCAAAAGATCATTGACAACACGTCTGTCTTTAAAACTGCAGTCTCAAAGAAAGAAAAATAAATCTACAAGCTCTGAAATTTTAATAGCAGCAGCTGTGAACACCTTTAAAATGGGCGTGAATTCATCCAGAATCGTCTGCAGCAGGATTAAAGACACATTTTCAAGCCTTTTTCTGGCCCTTAATCAGGCTGTAAGCTGCCAAAGCATCACGACTCCACCACGCTGTCAAGCTGTCATGTACATCTGTGTTGTGCTTTCATTTGGATTCTACATTTGAAAGCTTGGGGACGTCTCCAAATGGATTTCATAGAAAATTACAAACACAGTCAAGAGAAGCAGCATCCATATTCAGTGTGACGGCATTAACTCAACTCTGGCATCCGTGACTTCCTGAAGCCGTTTGGAAAATCTGAATTTATCCTGCGATCGTGTGTTTGAATCTGGTTTGGGACTGTGGCTCGTCTGACGTGGGCTCGAACCTGCGACTGAGCTGCTGCTCAGTGATGAATGAACCAGTTCAGCCTCACTCATCGTCTCTGTCTGTGTGTCTGTGGGAGTTTATTAGTGGGAATCAAAGGCCAGAGGGTTTTTAATTACAGCAGATATCAAACCTTTCACACACTCGCTAACGTACCTTCTCTCCTGCTGTTGCGAAGACATTTGACTTTGGGCAGTTTGGTGAGAAGCTGGCAGTCGCTTTCTGAAAAAATAGAAAGACTTCTGTGAGTTGACAAATCAATCCATCAATCAGTATGGATCAGAGTATTTGAGCTGTGCAACATGAGTCTGGATCATTTATATATCAGACTCTGCAGGGACGTCTGCTGCTGCAGCGGGGGGGACGATTCAAAGCTTTCAGCTGATGAACTTGACGTTCGCCTGGTCGCTGTTCATCCAGATGTGTGTTCCCTGATGGAGTTTTGAGTTCACGTAATATTTTAGATGTTACAGCCTGTTCGAATCTCTGCTGAAAAATATTCTGGTGCAGAGACGGAAAGAACAAAAGCAAAGAGTGGAAAAACAGGATCCCTGCAAAATAAGCAATTTACAGACGTGAACTGGAATTTAATACAGATTTAACTATAATGTCTGTAATTAAATAATCAACTGGGTTGAACTCAGTTTGGCAATTAAGGAAAAAATAATGAGATGAATTATCAAAGTAATAAAGAAAGAATGAGGCAAAAACTGATTTCTACAACTACACATCCTGGAAACATTCACCGTCACGTTTCATTTATTTATTTACGCTATAATACGTAACTGTGTATTACATTTATTTATTTACGCTATAATACGTAACTGTGTATTACATTTATTTATTTACGCTATAATACGTAACTGTGTATTACATTTATTTATTTACGCTATAATACGTAACTGTGTGTTACTGACAGAGTTATGAAGAAAATCCTTGATTCAAACAGACAGAAACAAACTGCAGCCTCAGCTGCCTGTGAGCTGGAGGAGATGCTCTCATCTCCAGCTCCTTCATCTCATCTCCAACCTTCTTCATGCTGTTCATGGTCCTGGACAGGTGACACACTTTCTGTGGAGACTGACGGGTGAGAGGTCATTAAAATTAAACAAATATGTTTTAAATTTTCGATCTTTTTAAAATGTGTATTTTAACTACTGTAAAATATTCATGACGTGATTTAAAAAAAAAAACATTAAGAAGTATTAAAATAAGCCAGTCAAGTGTTATTATTATTGAAATCTTAACTTAGTATAACAAGCGTCACCTTATTTGTTGACTCCTTACATTAATATCAGAACGTAGCTTCTAGTCCTGTATGTTGATCACAGTTGTGATTAAAGGTTCGGGGGGGGGGGGGGGGGGGGGGGGGTTGCAGAGATTTTTCCCATTTCAAACTGGGCCTTGGTGTTCTGAAGTTTGGGGACGGCTGCTGTAATGGATCACCTCCGTTCAGGTGTTAGTATTGATCCACATTAACATTCTGATCTCATTCCGACTCCTCACACACTGTAACTGTGACTCAGAGTTGTGCACTGGTAAACTTGTTCACTGCCGAGAGTAAAAGTTGTTTTACAAAAAGATCAGTTAATTGATTATTAACAAACTAGAACAAGATCAGCCTGGAAGGAGCAGAGTTGACGTAAGTTAGCCTACCAGCTAGCCTGCTTCTTCCTGTTTGCTCTGTTTGTGAACATGAGAAGACTCAAAGCTGAAGGGGACATCCAGAGGACTGAACCCTGGTTCCTGCCCACAGCAGACCAGTAAAAGCACCACGTCCCAGCAGGCAGAGAGCTGTTCTGCAGCCCAGAAGGTCCTGAAGGTTCTGGTAGCAGGGAGGCTCCTGGTCACATCTGTTTCTGAGTGGAAATGTGGGAAGGAGCAGGATGAAATATTCATAGATCCCCAATCAATGAATGAGGAAAAGAGCACGGTCAGAGAATTTTCAAACATTAAAGTTTGAGAAACACAAATGAGTTTTCAGGCAGTATATTATTGTGTTCAGCAGAATAAACACAAACTGTGATGCTGATCATGAAAACATTTGTCCTCTAGTAATGTCTGAAAGATCACGTCATGACTTCATGTCAACAACACTGACAACAGTCTGAACCTGAAAGTCTGCACCAACTGCTGTCCAACAACTTCTTCTTATCATTATTCATATTTCACATGTTTTTACTGCACATTTAGCTGCTGAGTGACATATTTCAAGTCCATCTACTGAATCCTCACTGCTCTTTATCCCCTTGTTGCTCGTTTGTACATGTTTTCTCTCTTTGGTTGTTTACTTGGATGCGACATTCTGATTCTGCTCAGAGCTGCGTCATCTATCTGGATAATATCTCCTGAGTTTACATGAGTTCACTCCTTAACCCAAATCACTTGCTTTCTCTCTCCTGTAGCTGCTCTCATGGCTCCATCCATCCTGACTGTCAGCCAACTGGTGACTGAGGAGATGAGAAACATGACAGATGATGGTCTGGAATCATCAGCCGATAACAATCAGTAAGCAGCTGCAGATGATATGTAAATTCATTTTGTTTTCCTAGCTGAATACATAGTTTTTCTTTTTTTTTTTTACTCCAAGACAGAAACTTGTAACATCACACAGGTTGTATTGTTGGGCTCCTGTCGGTTAACAGAGAATGTAAATCTATACACGCTGGGCTGCTGTTGATGCTCACTACACTTTTCATCTAACCCTGTTTTCTTCTGCCGTCCCACGACACACACACTACATTACCCATAAGGCCAAACCATTACCCATGAGGCTACATTCTTAAAGGGGCCAGGCTGGCTCACAACATTTCTTCGCTGTGAGAGAACGTGCACAACATCCTGTGATGTTTCCGCAATTTTTCTCTTGATTTTTTAAAATATGATATATTTCTGAAAAATCCGCGAATAACTTAAACTGCGGAACTTAAAGCGCAAATTGGCGAGGGATCACTGTAAATCAACTCTTTACTGAAAATCTACTCTGGATTCACAAACGCTTTTTTTTTTTTCTTGTAAGAACATGTGAATGTTAGTGAACGTTTGCATGTTGGGATGACTCTCATGTAGCTCATTAACTGGCATTAACCTGCCCAGGGACCACCTGATAAGAAGGTGTAAAGGTGCGTACCACCCAAGACTAAAGCGTGAGTCTCCAAATGTAAACTCATTATGTCACAAATCCAGACGAGGAGGCGCCTCATTAATGCAGATGTTCAATGCTGCGTCCTCTAAAGAAAGGACTCAAGAGGTGAAAAAAAGCATATCAAGAGTATTTAAACAACCCATTGACACTTTAAGAAACACAATCTGAAGCTTAAATAGGCAGAAATGCCTGTCAAGTGTTTAAAGTGTTTTTTCATATTATTTTCTTGTTTAAAACACGTGATGTAAAAATATCTCCATACTGTGAGAATAACAAATCTTATGAGGCACTAACGTTGTAAAGTCCAAAAACGGCACACAGTATTTATGACCGCTCCTCAGTCACAGGTTTTGTTCGTACCTGCTGCTAACATTAATAAAATAATAATAAATTTCACTCTGCTCACAGTTTTACATACAAATTCAGGTTCTGCTCACATTTCAGGAACGAGGCCCGTTGTGTCTTTTGGGGAATGATCACTGTGTGTTTTTTTCTAAAATGTTGCTGCAGGAACAGCGCCCCCTCTGGTCGGCTCTCACATGTAGAGAGGAGGAAGCTGGATAAAGACACAGAGCAGTGAATCTAATCTGAGGGACTGCAGCACTTGTTTAACAACTGATGGTTTAATTCTGGGCTGGCTGGTGAAGGAGCGTCTCTGCTCCCCGGATCAAGGACTCCAGTGCAGAGATGTGAGGATGCTCCGATGATCCACTCTCTGAATGTGTTCTCGATGCGTGGTGGTGCTGGTGTCATGCTCCATGGTGATGCAGTTGGTCAGGATGCTCTGACTGACAGCTGGGAGTCAAGGACCTTTTCATCCATGAAACCTTCTCAGCCACCTGAGAAAACACATCCTGACCAACTGATGTTATCTGGATGAGAGGCAACACAGTCATGTGTGAACAGAGAGCATTAGACCGTGCTGAGGAAACATCATCACGGGGTTCTAGCGAACATCAACACGCAGCTTGAGGTTGGTTTACTAATGTAACAGACTGTGGTTGCCAGGCAGCACATCTGAAATGTGGCTTTCAGCTCCACATTGTAGAATTTCTGTAGGAGCTTCTGAGGGATGTTAGAAGCTGAAATCAGGGAAAGACATTCTGACAAAGGTGTCCTTGTTCTGCAGGTGGGAGAGGACTGAATGGACATCAGCTGATACAGCATCTGCAGTGGTTCTGTTGGGGCGACAGACAGACTGCAAGGGCTCGAGCGGTGCAGGTATTTAACTCTGGACACGAGCCAGAACGAACCTCTCAAAGCCCTTTATAATGATCAAGGTGAGAACCACCGGCCTTAAGTCACTAAGACGGGTCACTGGGCTTCTTTTCCAAACTGGGAAGATGAAAGTCATTTTAAAACAGGTCTGAACTGCCACAAGTCTCTAGATGGATCACAGACTGAGTTCAGCGCCAGAACCACCTCCACCTTCTAGTGATTCCAGTCTCAAAGCGAGAGTAAAATCCACTTAATGGGTCAGAGAGGTGTTGGTGGGCTTATATATTACATCATCTGTTGTAGGCCCGGCCACATACGCCTCAGAGCAGCTAGTCGGGGTTTTCTGTTTGTTCTTTTTATTAAAATTCAGATGTTTATCCTGTGTACACTGAGAGTAGGATAGCAAAGCCAACTTCAACCTTCCAATATTAAATATTACACAATGAACAATACAAAACGATAAACACAAAAAAGACTCAGCCAGGGATATCTGCTATGGGAGAGGAAAAATGAGCATGAGATGAGTGTGGTGGCACATCACTGAACCTTCTAAGAAAAAAGGTTTACAGTCTTGTCTTACAGGTGGGAGGGTGTGTTTACAGGTGAAGGCTCCGCCTCCCAGTCTACTTTCTGACCCTCACAGGGCCTAAAAAGACTGGATGGTTCAGTCGCCTTGAACGCTTCACCTCTACATCTCCACAGAGACACGTGACTGATGCTGCAGCAGCGTTTCTCCATTAAAATCAGAAATCTGGTTTTCAAAAAAGCTCCTTTTCTTTCTTTCTTTTTTTTTTTTAAAGGAAGGAGAGCGGAGTAAACACCTTTCAGCCAACATCTGTATCTGTGACTAACTGACATCATCTCATCCATGTTGCTCATTTTAAAACATCACCTCACGGTGAAGACGGCCAACTTTGGACCCATATCTAGTGGACTTCCCAGTTAACCAGCGGGGGATGTGTGGTACCAATGGATTCAGTACAATCTGGAGTTTCTGATCATATTTACCTTCATGATGGTCAGAGTGGGTCCATGTAATGGGAGGTGAGATTATGTACGGTTGATTTACAAGTAGCAGATAAAGTTAACTAAGAACTGAGGGTCCAGTTGACATGTAGGTTAAAGGGACATGTTCACTTCAAAGGAAACACGAGTCATCACAACTTAGAAACTGTACAACTGTTGTGAGAAGATATGATTTAAGCTGAAGCTCAGGATCAATCTGGTATAGATGATTTTTTTGTTTTTTTTTGTGAAATCCAAATAAACCTGCACAACAATGTCATGTAACATTATGAATTTCAGGAACCATGTGATGATACATGACATGAAACAACTACAGGGAACGGAGCGGCGCCAGGTCCCCCAACATGATCCTCTAAACGTGCTTCTAAAGCACAGCACCATTAAGAAGCATCTGGGACGCTGACCCTGTACGTCGCTGTACGTCCCTGTATGTCCCTGTGAGTCCCCATAAGTCCCTGTATGTCCCTGAGTCCCCATAAATCCACGTATGTCCCAATGAGTCCCTATATATCTCTGTATCTCACCGTATGTCCCTGTATGTCCCCATATGTCCCCATAAGTCCCTGTATGTTCCCGTATGTCCCTGAGTCCCCATAAATCCCCGTATGTCCCAATGAGTCCCTATATATCTCTGTATCTCACCGTATGTCCCTGTATGTCACCATAAGTCCCCATAAGTCCCTGTATGTTCCCGTAAGTCCCTATATATCCCCGTAGGTCCCCATATGTCCCAGTAAGTTCCCGTATGTCCCTATGAGTCCCCATATATCCCTGTATGTCCCCGTATGTCACCGTAAATCCCCATAAGTCCTCAAAAGTCCCTGTATGTTCCCGTAAGTCCCCATAAGTCCCTGTATGTTCTTGTATGTCACCATAAGTCCCCATAAGTCCCCGTATGCCCTCATATATCCCTGTATGTCCCCATATGTCCCAGTAAGTTCCCGTATGTCCCTATGAGTCCTCATATATCCCTGTATGTCCCCATAAGTCCCCATATGTCCCCATATGTCCACCACTCAACCTGTGGTGGAAGAAAACAACATCTGACTTTTACTCTGCTGCTCTGCATAAACATTTATTTCTTCAGCATCTGAAAAACAACAATAGTTACTAATATTTCACACATAAAATATTGAGACATAATAAAAAATATCAGTCATTTTGATAACCTGTATGACCTAATTATAATTTGGTTCATTACAACTGACTGTAACAATAAAATGATTATTCCACATTCATTTGCTGTTAATAACGATACAAGGATTGATAACTCTCTTTGAAGAAGTCCTGGTAGATAATGAGAACATTAATTTTTAATACTTGAGGGGCTCTCTGCTACAAATTGCCCTGTACTGAAAAAGATTTATCTCCTTGTAGCTTTTTATTTTTAATTAAACTACTTCAACAGATTTATGACAACAGGCTCAACTGAAGCACAATATAAACTGCTTTAATATATGAAATTCATAATAAATATTATTTTAATGAAGAGACCTTTCAAATGCGTGCTGGGATTCACTTGAGATAACAATACTTTCATGTGTAAAGAATAATGACTGTGTATTAATATATTAATACACAGCAGGACAGGTTTTTATGTTGACGTACGCTTTAGTTTGTTATTACTAATATCAAAGGACTCAAAACCACCGTCAATATTAAGTCTGTTCCTCATTCATTCAGAGCTAAATATTCTGCATTTCTCTCCAGATCTGCAGTCACAAATTACCCCCACTGTGTCATAAAGTTTATTTAAACAATTTTCCAAAATGTTGAGAACAATAGCAACCAAAATATCTAACTCACACTAATGGAAAGATTAGACTTGTTGCAGACTATTTTCAGCATTGAATAAATTCACTTTTGGGGTAAAATGTTTGGAGCAGCAGGAAGTTCTAAGTCTGTGGGATCCAAGTTCTGTTAAATATCATCTTATATCTGCTGCTGTGATGTAATTAATGACTTCCTACTGAGTTATTTCAGACTCAGCCATGCAGCATATTATCTGTGTGAGATATAAGGCCCCTACTCTTTATAAGGTTGCTTCAATTTATTAAAATTTATGCGTATTTGTTTCTGCACATCTTACTTCAGATCCCTCCACTGGATCATGATGAGGCTGAGGTCCAGACTTTGACTCATATCTTTTCTTTAAAGTAATTTCTGTTTGGGATCATTTCAAGATTCAAGATTCAAGATCTTTATTTGTTACGTACACAATTATACATTGTACATTGCGCAGTAAAATTTGTTATTGTACCCACAGGGCAAACGCTTTCTTTTAAGAAGAAACAGGAGAAAAAAAAAGAAAAGAATTAAGTTTTAATAAATAATAAATAAACACACAGTTTAACATTTTAACTCTCAGTATGAGCTCCTACTGAGTTGTAGGGGCTAATAGTTATAGCTAGTTGTAGTAGCTCAGACTAGAGTAGCTCGTCTTAATCACAGCTTCATCATAGCTATGCTGCTATAGGCCTACGCTGCAGGGGGACGCCAACATGATCTGCTGAGTGGTGTCTTCACTGCTCTTCTACCTTCCTTCCCTTTCCTTCTCCCTTCTTCCTCCTCCAGCTCTTTCCATAATTAATCAGGACCTTGTTACTGTAACTGGGCTCCATTTTCTTTCCTGTAGTTTGTTTGTTGTGCTGTTTTCCCTCCTTTTTTCTCTTTTCTTTCTCTATGTTTGCAGGCCAGAGTTTCCTGAGTTCTTGGTGACTTGCAGTTCCCTCCTCTGTCCATCCCAGTGTTTACCTCCACCTGTGTGTGCAGGTGTGTTCAAGGTGTCGGCTGGTGTGGTGACCGGTGATCTAGTCCTCTGACCATCTCACCTCAGTGCTGCTTCCTGCATCTGTTTATGTGGTCATTATATTTAGTCATTTGTGTCTCTCCTCTCTCTGTCCTCCATCCTCTCTCTGTCCATCCTCTCCTCTCTCTCTCTGTCCTCCATCCCTCTCTGTCCTCCATCCTCTCTGTCCTCCATCCTCTCTCTGTCCCTCCATCCTCTCTCTGTCCTCCATCCTCTCTCTGTCCTCCTCTCTCTCTCTGTTCCTCCATCCTCTCTCTGTCCTCCATCCTCCTCTCTGTCCTCCATCTCTCTCTGTCCTCCATCCTCCTCTCTCCTGTCCCATCCTCTCTGTCCTCCATCCTCTCTCTGTCCTTCATCCTCTCTCTGTGCTCCATCCTCTCTCTGTCCTCCATCCTCTCTCTGTCCTTCCTCCTCTCTCTGTCCTCCATCCTCTCTCTCCTCCCCTCTCTCTGTCCTTCATCCTCTCTCCTCTCCTCTCTGTCCTCCATCTCTCTCTGTCCTCCATCCTCTCTCTCCCTCATCCTCATCCTCCATCCTCTCTCTGCCTCTCTCTGTCTTCATCCTCTCTCTGTCCTCATCCCCTCTCTCTGTCCTCCATCCTCTCTCTGTCTTCATCTCTCTCTTCCTCATCCTCTCTCTGTCCTCCATCCTCTCTCTGTCCTCCTCCTCTCTCTGTCCTCCATCCTCTCTGTCCTCCATCCTCTCTCTGTCCTCCATCCTCTCCTGTCCTCCATCCTCTCTCTGTCCTCCATCCTCTCTCTGTCCTCCATCCTCTCTCTGTCCTCCATGTCCTCCATCCTCTCTCTGTCCTCCATCCTCTCTCTGTCCTGTCTCTCCTCTCTTTTTCTTTCTCTACCCGGCTGGTCTTCAGCAGGAAGGTCCCCCCATATGATTCAGGTCCTGCTCAAGGTTTCTTCTACTTAAAGTGGAATTTTTTTACTTGCCATTATCCTTGATTAGGATTTAATATTATAATTGTAGTTAATGATATTTGCTCGGGGGTCATGATCTGGGTCTCTGTAAAGCACCTAGAGACAATTGACATTGTAACAGACGCTATACATTTGAACTGAACTGAATTAAATTTTCTTCATGGATGACCCAACTTCAGTCAAGCTTCAGTTCTTGGGTAGATAGCCTCACATTTTTCACCAGAACACTTTGTTTTACAGAGAAAATGGGAAAAGTAATTAAATAAATGCATAAAATTACCACTCCACCACTGAGCTTGACAGCTGGTAGGAACAGAGTTATACCAAAAACAACCAATCAGATTTCTTTCTGCTCGCTACATTAATGACCCGCCTGCCTCCGTGCATGATTTCTTGGCTAGCTCTAGTTGTGTAGCTGCAACTCGACTGACTGACACATGAGCTGAAGAGGGAAAAGTTGAAAACCCCCCAGCTCAACCAATGCAATGCGCGTAACCCACAATTCATTTCACTAGAACATTTCCTTCCTGGAGGTGAGGGAGTCTGAGCTGGTGCATGAGGCTGAGATGTACTGACCAGATATACTCAGGTCCACCTCAGTGTGTAGCCTGGTTTCCAGAACCAGCATCCTCGAGAGGGACTGGACTTTAGTCCACTCTGGATCTGCCAAGGGTACGAGTCGTCTGGCTGGAGTTGACTTACTCACAGCTCTGCGGTCTGGAACCTGTAAGATGGGGTTACCTGTTCAGAGGAGAGGGAAGTTTCCCTCCAGCTTCAGGTCCAGAAATCAGAATTAACTGAGGATGCTCTTCTGTTTGTTATCTCCATGGTTACAGCAATCACAGTTATGAATCTGAATCTGGATCTGCCACCTCCAGCAGAGGGAGACACTGAACGACGCCATGTTCCAGCGTTAACGTCACAGCAGCTGACAGGAGCTGGCAGACGGGGAAACACCAACACTGAGTATAATCTGGATTAGATGCTGGTGTTCTCAGATGGGAATGGTGGGAGGACTATTTGGAGGATCTTCTCAACTCTTTTTTCATGGTGTAAGTGGTCCCTCCGTCTCTCTGGTCCCAGTTAAAGATCGTCCTGGATCATTTCACTGAGCACTGAAACAACACAGTCCAGGTGCAGTTTCTCTCCCTGTGTCTCCGTGGGTTTACCCCCATTTCATCCCACCCCAGCTGAGGTGGATCAGGCTCCTGGTTAGGCCCTTAGAAGCCTTCCAGGTGAGATGTCTTAGACATTTCCAACTTGGGGGGAGGCCCCGAGCTGCAGAGAGAGATTATATCTCTCCTCGCCTGGGAACGCCTCATTATCCCATTTGAAGGGTTAGAGCAGGTATCTGGGGACTGGGAGGACTGGGAGGACTGGACCTCTGTGGTCCAAACGTAGATGAGCTTTATATCCCTTTTCACTTTGCTTCTCTGACATCATTGCTGATATCTTTTCATCTTGGCATTATGTTAGCTCAAACCTGAAAGCGTTGCAGCTGCAACCTGCCAGAGCTGCTGATCTTTCAGGGTTGGCCACAGCTGCTGAAAACAATTCATCAGGTCCAGTTTGTAGGCAGGACCTGGCTGATGCTCACCTTCCTAATCCCAGTGGAACCAATACGACTATTTAAGTTCCTTTCATGAGACCATATTTCACCTGGACCTTCTGTCTCTCTGGAGATGGATCGAACACAGCTGCAGATGTGTTTATGCAGCTTGTGAGTCTTCTGTACAACCTTCAATGGAGATTCTTTTCTCCACTTTAATCTCCACTTTAATCCTGAAACTACGGACCCATCTGCTGTGGACCCGCCCCCCCCAGACTCTGACCTGTTACGTAGGTCTCTTCTCTGTTATCTGTGACCTGGAAGAGACCTGGAACAGGTGTCTGTGCAGCTGCATGTGTTTGTCTGTGAGCAGCTGCGTCTCACCGTCATCACTGAAGTCGTCCACCAGAATGATTTCATGGATCAGATGACCGGAGTTCTGTTTTAAAACGCTGGAGCACAGAAAAACACACAAACAAAAACCATCATCAGTCAACTATGCGAGAACACAAACTGATAATATGCATCAACAGGTTCAAAGAACAGAAAGCGTACAGGTAAATGCCAACATGCACACACACGTGCACGCTCTCCCAGGTGCTCATGAATCTGTTATATATGCACAGCAAACCATATGAAACAACATACTGAAAATGTCAGCACAATTCCCCGTTATTAAAATGTATGATGTGTCACGTCTAAAAAACTATTTCATTAAAGCGGAAGATTGAAACATAAAAAATTCATAACTTTTACAGAAAGAAAATGAAATTTTTATCCCCCTTCTTCTTCTGGGTGGGTTTCTGGCCTATTGTATTTAATTATTTCTACTGTTCAATAAACTTTGATACATGGCGAGCATCAAAGATGAAAAGGAGAGAGAAAAGGGAGGATGACAGAGAGAGGAAGGGGTTGGGGGAAGGTGGAAGAAGGGAAAAAGAAGAAGAGGGAAAGGGAGAAGAATCACAAGAAGGGATATGAGAGATTGGAGTATTAAGGAGGGCAGGAAGTAGCAGAGAGGAGCAGAGAGGAGGGAAGGAGAGTTTAAAGACTGAGAGGAAAGACGACAAGGACACGGAGAAAAACGGAGGTGGAGGAAAGTCAGGAGGCGAGCGTGGTATAAAGGGACAGACGGAGGACAGGTTGATAATGGAGGAGGAGGAAGTGTTGAGAGAAGTCTGTGAGTCTATAAAGCCCTGGATCCCATCGGGAGGAGAGATGGACGCTTAGCGGGAGGAGGAGGAGAGGTTGGGCCAGATTAAAGAGTAAAGCTAACAAAGGAGAGGAGAGCAGAGGGAGAGAAGGAGATGGCCGACAGGTAAGGGAGACAAATAACCTTGATTGTAGCTCCATTTCTCCGAGGAGCTGAGGGCCGATCAGGATGTGCAGATTAATGGATGAGACGACGTGAGGCAAAGCAAATAAATGAAAGAGGGAGAGAAGGATGAAATCAAGACGGAGGAGGGTGGCTCAAGATAGAGAGACAAAGAAAAAAGAAGGAGTGATGAGGTGACAAAGTGTAAGGAAAGACCGTATATGGTCTTAGCAACAATCCCATGATCTTTACACACTAAACCGCACACACACACCACACACACACACAGCGATGAAGCATAACAGGTAAAGAGTAAAGAGGACTCTTGTTACAGTCCAATGTTCTGCTGGGAAACATTACATCCTGGCATTCACATGAATCCTATTCTGGTACCTGTTAAAAAATGTCTGCAGACCAATGACACCCTGAACTTGGTAACGACTCTCCCCAGCAGGTCAGCAGCCCCTCCATACATCTTTTTAAGGATGCGCTCAGCGAGCACAGACCCCAGTGACCGTGAAAGTCACAATTCAGAATGAAACCACAAAGATTCATGAATATATGTGGAAAATGTCCCGGTCCTATTAACTGATAAGTGGCCGTCCCAGGCAGCAGAAACCCGATGAGAGCGAGACAGAAAGAGAAAGAGGAGCAGCAGAGCGTCTGATCCAGAGACGTTCTACCAGCGGCTATAAAAGGCTGCTCTGAAAGACAGAACTGATCAATAATCATGACAGCAGGGGGTCGACCACACCAGACCAGACCACTGGTGCAGGCTGAACCAGTTTACACCACACAAACACCAGACCACCCCTGGTGCGGCTGAACCAGTTTACACCACACCAGACCACCCCTGGTGCAGGCTGAACCA
>JAGFBZ010000007.1:94269-124408 GCA_018398805.1 Hirundichthys speculiger
GAGAGGAAAGGAGTTAGGGGAAGGTGGAGAGGGAAAAAGAAGAAGAGGGAAAGAGAGATGAAACCACAAGAAGGGAAGAGAGATTGGAGTATAAGGGGGGAGGAAGTAGCAGAGAGGAGCAGAGAGGAGGGAAGGAGAGTTTTAAGACTGAGAGGAAGACGACAAGGACATGGAGAAAAATGGGGGGGGGAAAGCAGAGGCGAGCGTGGTATAAAGGGACACGGAGGACAGGATAAATGGAGGAGGAGGAAGTGTGAGAGAAGTCTGAGTCTATAAGCCCGGATCCCATAGGAGAGATGGACGCTTACGGGAGGAGGAGGAGAGGTGGGCCAGATTAAAGAGTAAAGCTAACAAAGGAGAGGAGAGCAGAGGAGAGAAGGGATGGCCGACAGGTAAGGGAGACAAATAACCTTGATTGTAGCTCCATTTCTCCGAAGCTGGGGCCGATCAGATGCAGATTAATGATGAGACGACGTGAGGCAAAGCAAATAAATGAAAGGGGGGAGAAGGGAGAAATCAAGATGGAGGAGGGTGGGAAAGCTAGAGAGCAAAGACAAAGAAGGAGTGTGAGGGAAAAAGTGAAAGGAAAGACCGTATATGGTCTTAGCAACGATCCCATGATCGTTAAACCCACACACACACACACACCACACACACACAGCATGAAGCATAACAGGTGAGAGTAAAGAGGACTTTGTTCAGTCCATGTTCGCTGGGAAACATACATCTGGCATTCAATGAATCCTATTTTTGGTACTTTAAAAATGTCTGCAGACCAATGACACCCTAACTTGTAACGACTCTCCCCAGCAGGTCAGCAGCGCCCCTCCATACTCTTTAAGGATGCGCTCGAGTACAGACCCCGTGACCGTGAAAGTCACAATCAGAATAAAACAAAGATCCATGATATGTGGAAAATGCCGGTCCTATTAACTGATAAGTGGCCGTCCCAGCAGCAGAAACCAAGAGAGCGAGACGAAAAGAGAAAAGGAGCAGCAGAGCGTCTGATCCAGAGACGTTACCAGCGGCTAGAAAAGGCTGCTCTGAAGAGAGACTCATTCAATACTTGACCACACGGACCAGGGACCCACACCACACCAGACCAGCCCCTGGTGCAGGCTGAACCAGTTTACACCACACCAGACCAGACCCCTGGTGCAGGCTGAACCAGTTTACACCCACCAGACCAGACCCCTGGTGCAGGTGAACCAGTTTACACCACACAGACCAGACCCCTGGTGCAGGCTGAACCAGTTTACACACCACACCACACCAACCAGACCCCTGGTGCAGGCTGAACCAGTTTACCACACCAGACCAGACCCTGGTGCAGGCAACCAGTTTACACCACACCAGACCAGACCCCTGGTGCAGGCTGAACCAGTTTACACCACACCAGACCAGACCCCTGGTGCAGGCTGAACCAGTTTACACCACACCAGACCAGACCGCTGGTGCAGGCTGAACCAGTTTACACCACACCAGACCAGACCCCTGGTGCAGGCTGAACAGTACACCACACCAGACCAGACCGCTGTGCAGGCTGAACCAGTTTACACCACACCAGACCAGACCCCTGGTGCAGGCTGAACCAGTTTACCACACCAGACCCAGACCCTGGTGCAGGCTGAACCAGTTTACACCACACCCAGACCAGACCCCTGGTGCAGGCTGAACCAGTTTACACCACACCAGACCAGACCCCTGGTGCAGGCTTGAACCAGTTTTGCACACCAGACCAGACCCCTGGTGAACCAGTTTACACCAGACCAGACCCTGGTGCAGGCTGAACCAGTTTACACCACACCAGACCAGACCGCTGGTGCAGGCTGAACCAGTTTACACCACACCAGACCAGACCCCTGGTGCAGGCTGAACCAGTTTACACCACACCAGACCAGACCCCTGGTGCAGGCTGAACATTTACACCAGACCAGACCCCTGGTGCAGGCTGAACCAGTTTCCCCACACCAGACCCGCTGGTGCAGGCTGAACCAGTTTACACCACACCAGACCAGACCCAACACCAGACCAGACCGCTGGTGCAGGCTGAACCAGTTTACACCACACCAGACCAGACCCCTGGTGCAGGCTGAACCAGTTTACACCACACCAGACCAGACCCCTGGTGCAGGCTGAACCAGTTTACACCACACCAGACCAGACCAGCTGGTGCAGGCTACACCAGAACCAGTTTACCAGACCAACAGACCAGACCAGACCCGCTGGTGCAGGCTGCAAACCAGTTTTGAACCACACCACGCAGACCAGACCCCTGGTGCAGGCTGAACCAGTTTACACCACACCAGACCAGACCCCTGGTGCAGGCTGAACCAGTTTACACCACACCACCAGACCCCTGGTGCAGGCTGAACCAGTTACACCCACACCAGACCAGACCCCTGGTGCTGGCTGAACCAGTTTACACCACACCAGACCAGACCCTGGTGCAGGTGACCAGGGCAGGTGCAGGCTAAACCAGTTACACCACACCAGACCAGACCCTGGGCAGGGCTGAACCAGTTTACACCACACCAGAACCAGACCCCTGGTGCAGGCTGAACCAGTTTACACACACCAGACCAGACCCCTGGTGCAGGCTGAACCAGTTTACACCACACCAGACCAGAGGTGCAGGCTTGACACCAGTTACACCACACCAGACAGACCCTGGTTGCAGGCTAAACCAGTTTACACCACACCAGACCAGACCCCTGGTGCAGGCTGAACCAGTTTACACCACACCAGACCAGACCCCTGGTGCAGGCTGAACCAGTTTACACCACACCAGACCAGACCCCTGGTGCAGGCTGAACCAGTTTACACCACACCAGACCAGACCCCTGGTGCAGGCTGAACCAGTTTACACCACACCAGACCAGACCCCTGGTGCAGGCTGAACCAGTTTACACCACACCAGACCAGACCCCTGGTGCAGGCTGAAACCAGTTTACAGACCACACCAGACCAGACCCCTGGTGCAGGCTGAACCAGTTTACACCACACCAGACCAGACCCCTGGTGCAGGCTGAACCAGTTTACACCACACCAGACCAGACCGCTGGTGCAGGCTGAACCAGTTTACACCACACCAGACCAGACCCCTGGTGCAGGCTGAACCAGTTTACACCACACCAGACCAGACCGCTGGTGCAGGCTGAACCAGTTTACACCACACCAGACCAGACCCCTGGTGCAGGCTGAACCAGTTTACACCACACCAGACCAGACCCCTGGTGCAGGCTGAACCAGTTTACACCACACCAGACCAGACCCTGGTGCAGGCTGAACCAGTTTACACCACACCAGACCAGACCCCTGGTGCAGGCTGAACCAGTTTACACCAGACCAGACCAGACCGCTGGGCAACACAACCAACACCACACCAGACCAGACCCCTGGTGCAGGCTGAACCAGTTTACCAGAACACCACACCAGACCAGACCCCCTGGTGCAGGCTGAAACCAGTTTACACCACACCAGACCAGACCCTGGTGAGGCTGAACCAGTTTACACCACACCAGACCAGACCCCTGGTGCAGGGCTGAAAGTTTACCAGACCAGCTGAACCAGACCAGACCCCTGGTGCAGGCTGAACCAGTTTACACCACACCAGACCAGACCCATGGTGCAGGCTGAACCAGTTTACACCACACCAGACCAGACCCCTGGTGCAGGCTGAACCAGTTTACACCACACCAGACCAGACCCCTGGTGCAGGCTGAACCAGTTACACCACACCAGACCAGACCCTGGTGCAGGCGAACCAGTTACACCACACCGACCAGACCCTTGCAGGCTGAACCAGTTTACCACACACCAGACCAGACCGACCCCTGGTGCAGGCTGAACCAGTTTACACCACACCAGACCAGACCCCTGGTGCAGGCTGAACCAGTTTACACCACACCAGACCAGACCCGCTGGTGCAGGCTGAACCAGTTTACACCACACCAGACCAGACCTCTGGTGCAGGCTGAACCAGTTTACACCACACCAGACCAGACCCCTGGTGCAGGCTAAACCAGTTTCACCACACCAGACCAGACCCCTGGTGCAGGCTGAACCAGTTTACACCACACAGACCACAGACCAGACCCCTGTGCAGGCTGAACCAGTTTACACCACACCAGACCAGACCCCTGGTGCAGGCTGAACCAGTTTACACCACACCAGACCAGACCCCTGGTGCAGGCTGAACCAGTTTACACCACACCAGACCAGACCCCTGGTGCAGGCTGAACCAGAACCAGTTTACACCACACCAGACCAGACCCTGGTGCAGGCTGAACCAGTTTACACCACACCAGACCAGACCCTGGTGCAGGCTGAACCAGTTTACACCACACCAGACCAGACCGCTGGTTGCAGGCTGAACCATTTTACACCACACCAGACCAGACCCCTGGTGCAGGCTGAACCAGTTTACACCACACCAGACCAGACCGCTGGTGCAGGCTGAACCAGTTTACACCACACCAGACCAGACCCCTGGTGCAGGCTGAACCAGTTTACACACCACCAGACCAGACCCCTGGTGCAGGCTGAACCAGTTTACACCACACCAGACCAGACCCCTGGTGCAGGCTGAACCAGTTTACACCACACCAGACCAGACCCCTGGTGCAGGCTGAACCAGTTTACACCACACCAGATCAGACCCCTGGTGCAGGCTGAACCAGTTTACACCACACCAGACCAGACCCCTGGTGCAGGCTGAACCAGTTTACACACTCCAGGTGGTCTATGAACTCCAGGAGAAGGCAGCAGTGATGGATAGGGGTGTGAAAAAAGAATCGATTTGGCGATATATCGCGATATTCGGCCGCCAGATATAATATCGATATGTGGTCGAGGAGGGACAGGAACATTAATTGTTTGTGATCTTTAAATGCGCATCCAAGGATTCGTTCTGCAGTATTTTAAAAAGCACATCAGCTGCGCCAGGACACACAACTGGTAACTACTGGATCTTACGCAGGTAAGATCCGGGTTTAGGGAGGTGGAAGATTGCGTTCTGTTAACTGTTTTCACTCCGTCGCCGGTGTATTCAACAGCAAAACCAAAATGCTCCAACACCGGTGATTTAAATAAGTTTTCTCCCAACTTCTCCGCTACCGCTGGCCATGTCTGCTTGTTTTTTGTTTTTTTTTTTTCTTTTCCTGCATCTATGAGCTGCAGCCAACTGGCCAAAGTGTGATCGGCTGGTCACTGTGAGTGAGCGGAGGCGAGTGCACATTGACATGCAGTGGTGGCCTGTTGCCTAAAAGGCACGCACGCTCACGTGCACGTCCAATGCAAAGTTATTGGAACATGAATACAGCGGGACATAAAAGCGTCCCGTGCAGGTAATGACTTCTCTTTGTCTCTGTGCACCCCCTATTCTAACTCTCTCTATCATGTCCCCCCGCCCACACACACACACATGCACACACACATTAACAGGAGTTTCCATTCTCTGGTTCACAGGCCAACAGCTCTGAGGCTTAACCCTTCCTCAGGTGTGCTGAGGGAAAATCTATCTTCAGTTCACAGAAAATATTATCACCACAGACAATACTGCAGTCAGCTGACACAGAATAGCAGCTCTATATCTGTAGCTCTCATTTCCAACACTCCATATAAAATTTTAGGAAAGGAATATGTAAAAAATAATGTTCATTAGGGGTGTAACGGTACATGTATTTGTATTGAACCGGTTCGGTATGGGGTGGTCGGTTCGGAACGGAGGCGTACCGAACGAGTTTCCAACACGGACATATTAATAAGGGACCGCATGTTGTGGAGTGGACGTCGTGGCTAATGCTAATGCTGCTAGCATTGACAATAAGCCTCCCGCGACATAGTGTTAAATGCGGTGGGAAGCTGTGTTTGTACTCAGGTCGTCTTTCTCTTTTTGTAGCGATATTCACACTGGGGTGGTGCCGTTTCAAATGAGTTAACAGGTTAGACGTGTTGCCAGAAACATACCCGATCTCAGATGAACAATGTCGGCAAACCACTTTGGTTTTATCAACTTCTCTTTGGTCCCTGTTTATATTTCACCGGGGAGCCGAAGTGTGTTTTATAGCTGCAGATTTAAGACCCTAATCACCCTAAATGCTGGCTTCAAACACATGATAAAAGTAATTGAGCCCCGATATCAATTACCTTCTCGTCCACATTTTAGCCAGAAAATCATACCGGGACTTTATGAAAAAATAAAATTATTTGTTTTTAAAGAAACAGTCTGAGCCTTATTCATGTTATTTAATCTGAGCAACAACTTGAAACTGTTCAGTGTTGCAACTGTTCAATTTTGCGCATCAGATGGATATTTTCTTTAAGAAAAAGTCTCAGCCAATGTTATTTTTATTTTGTTTTTCAAAATATCTACATTTCAGAATATTGTATTTATATTTTTGAGCAAAATTCTAGCTTTGTATAGGCTAATGTTCCTATTGTTAAAAAGCACAAAATGTGTAATAAACAACTAGCACATTTATATTTTGCATTTTGTTTTCTTACTGTACCGAAAATGAACCGAACCGCGACCTCAAAACCGAGGTACGAACCGAACCGAGAGTTTTGTGTACCGTTACACCCCTAGTGTTCATTGCCTTCAGCTGCCATTTCAGAGAGTTAACTGAAAAGAATCATAAAGCCTCTGAGACAAGGCTTCACAAAGACACTTTATTGTACTGCTTCTGAGCAGATCTGATGCCTTTTCACCTCCATGAAGGCTGGAGATAATTTCTCTAAACGTTCCCCACCACTGTTAAACCTCTTATAAAGGTTTTAGGCTGCTTTTCCTCTTTTTTCCCCCATAACTAAAACTTCTGTCTATTTACTCTGAAATTTTAACAGCATGATGCTTTTACTTTTAAAGGCAGTGCATTGCTGTGCATTTCGGGTGGTGAAATGAAATAAATGGAACTAAAACAGTATTTTCAATAATTTCTTGCTCGCGGGTGAGAAAAGGTTTTTTTTTTTTTTGCAGTGCATTTGGAGAACATAAAACTGAGGTCATGCTGTGATTTTTCATTTCATGAATTAATGGGCGAGTGTCCTCTTTCTTAACGTGTGAGCGCAGACATTTCTCAGTATTCTGAGTGGTTAAGTTTCTTATTTAATCATGTTAAGTCATATGTAGGGGAGCATCTCAACATTACTGACGGTGAACAGGTATAAGTTTAAGACTTTGACAGCAGCAGCAGAGGGAAGCAAAAACACAAACGCTGGGGTTTTTCTTTCATCTTCCACGTTTTAAGGTGAGTTTTAACTGTCAGTCTAATACTTTAATAAGAATTAGACGGTGGTGGAAATGTTTTGGGAATAACGTCTGTTGTCTCTTCATCAAACAGAAACCACATGATTACGGTACATTTAGGTGGGCTAACTAAGTTGTAGTTACTGCAGGCTGCAGTAATTTGCCTTAATGTCATCTAAAGAGCCAGTTGAAGTGTATATGTGTTTGCAGATTTGGGAATTATAATAATAATAATAAAAAAAAACTCTTATTTCATTTATGACCATATTATTTCGCTCATATTTCTGCTTCTAGACTGTAAACTGTGGCTGAAGCCTGAGTTCACTCGTCCTTGCTTTTACGTCACACGTTTACTTTGTCTCGTGTGTAATTGTTTTACTAAAACTCTTGATCATTTGTCATCGATCTGCTGAAATGTGTGCACGATCCCTTCGGGTGTCACGGCCTCCGTTTGGTGTTGCGTTTTCTGTGTGGTGTTTGGGATGTTTCTCGTCTCCTGTTTAGTGACTTCCTGTTTTACTTTGAAAGTCTGGTTCTAGTCTGTCCAGGTCATCTCCAGACCCAGACTTCCTGTTTTACTTTGAAAGTCTGGTTCTAGTCTGTCCAGGTCATCTCCAGACCCGTCTGCGTACATGGTCTAGTCTCCCCCCCGCCTCCCTGCTGGTCCGTCCCGTTTATGCCCCATGTTGCTGCCCTGCTTTTTCCCCGTTTGTTGGAGACTTTGCTTCAGTTAAGTTTGTGCACTTTTAGAAGTATTAAAGAGCTTCTGTTGGATATTCCCGCCACCTGCTCTCCTGTCATGAGACGAGGCAGGATGAGGAAGGACCCAAAAGCAGGAGTTCAAAACGAAAAGTCGTTTATTAACAAAAACACAAAATCTAAAAGTCCAAAATAAAAAAAACATAAACTTAACTAAAATCCAGGATGATGACGAGAGGGAAACCAGGCAGGACTGCAATATGTATAAACGACTAAAATGCTAACAAAACTAATCCAACCACAAACCTAGGGAAACAAACAGAAATCCAGACGGGGGAAACAAGCAGAAAAACCGGCAGGGAAACTCACAGGACACAAGACGACGGACCAGCAGAGACAGGATCAATGACAAGACTTAAATAGACAGAGGGACTAATGAGAGGCAGGTGCAGACAATTGGGATAACGAGAGGCAGGAAGCAAAGCTGAAAACAACAGAGACAAGACAGACCTTCAAAGTAAAACAGGAAACAGAGCAGACGAGAGACAGGGAGTGATGTCAACAAAACACCAAGACTGCCATGGCTGACCTAAACCATGACATCTCCTGCATTTGGGTCTGAACCCTGAATACCTGACAGTGATGTTAGAATTCACTGAAACCTGGTCATTGCCAAGTCTTTTTTTCAAGTATTTATTCTCAGTCTTATTGATCCATCCAGCCATCTAGGGATGCACATTTTGGATTTTTTTTATGACCATTAACCGACGCCCTTTAACGATTAATAATCATTAACCGATAAGTTTTAAATGCCCTTCCATGCTGCCATTCCGACATACCATCATACCGCTATTCCGACCCACCTGACCCGCCCGGGAGAGTGTGCTGCCACGAAGTTGCGCGCGTTGTCGTGGACGCATGCGGACACTTTCCCACCAAGTCCCCACGTCTCCACTGCATCAACCAGTTTAGCTGTGAGGTTATCAGCTGTGTGTCTACCCAGCATGCTCTGCGTTAACAGGACGGCAGAATTAACTTTCCAGTATTCATTGATATAGTCAATAGTCGAGTTGTAAAAAAAATTCAGGGGGGATGGTCAATGTTTTTCACTTAAAAAAAAAAAAGTGGCAGGGGCGTAAATTCATTATCAAAACCATAGGCGGAAATCCCGGGTGGGACACAGGGGACGTGTCCCCCCCCCCCCCCCCCCCTTCCATAAAGTTGTCCCCCCAAAAAAAATCATTGTAAGCACACAAAAACAATTGAATAATAATATAGTCATGTTCTATAAAAGTACAACACAAGTGCTGCAAATTATAAACGTAAAAACCTTTTTTTTTTCAATCGTTGAAACATTGTGACCCCCCTATTTCTCAAAGTGGTTTGGTCCACATGGTGTTTCTAACCGGAGGGGCTACCGGCAGCTCCGTGTGTCAGCGAGCAAACGATCGTCTCGTACATGATGGCAGACTGTACTGAGTGATGTATGAATACCAGTAAGTCATTTATCACACCGCTTGTTTAACAAGCTCAAGGTTGTAACATAAAAGTGATATTTCTCTTGCTTGGTCCGAAATCAAACCAGTATGTAGAATAGTGGTGAGGGATAAGCGATGAGGGAAAAGAGAGGGGACACTGCGGACAGAGAGGAAAAGGAAATACAGAGGACAGGATGCAAAATGTTTACATTTACAATATACAGTTACAATTGATCAATTAAATGTAGAAGGGATATTTAATTGTATTTTATTTTTGCATTTTTAAGTTGCCATATTTAATGGCGTAGTTGTAATATGTTGTTGTATTTTGTTTGTCAAAAATACAACACTACAATATAATAATACCACCTAATACCATTGTTGATTTTTCAGTTTGAACATTGAAAAACCTGTATACAGGTAGAATATGCACTGATACACAACAATGCTACAACTACTATTATTACTTTTTCTAACATTCAACAGGCTGTGGGCTCAACCCTGCAAGGCAAGTTCCAAAGGAGCAGGAGAGAGAGAGAGAGAGAGGGAGAGAGTTTTTTTTCATGTCCCCCCCAGGAATTACTCTCTGAAATTTTACTGTTTATTGTCCCCCCCCCCAAATGAAATGGGATTTTCGCCCCTGATCAAAACAAAACACTGTAAATAAGACTTCTGAATCCTTTCAAATCAAGTCAAGCCAAGTTTATTTCAAGTGCAAAATCATAACAATTATCTCTTTTTCATGTTATTAAAGACATGAAAGTACAGAAAAACTCTCTCAATATTTAACAATACTTTTCCTTTTCTCCTCTCTGGTGCACAGTTTTTAGTTTCTCAGTTTCAAGTCTCAGTATCTCATAGCAGTTTCCAAAGACTGTCGTAATCATGTTTTTTGTCGACAATTTTTCGTGTTCTTGATTTCTGATTGTTAGCTAAGCAGTAACTTTGAAGATTAATAGATTAATGTGCCTTATAGCCACTGAAATAATGAGCTACATACTAATAGGCCTACATATGAATTGAAAAGGGTAAGTGTGTAAACTAGAGGTTGCACTAGACTTTTTTTTTGCAATTGGTCATTTTGACAGTCATGAAAATTTTGTTATCAGTTTCTACATTAACAATTATTTAATTACATTAAAAGATTACTAACAGTCAGATTTTTCAATTATTGTGAGGGAAAAAAAAGTCAATTACAGGGAATCCCCAGTTAAAATAACCCCTGGTCTAAACCCTAAAGGTTTAATAATCAAACCTGTACCTTCTGCTCTTGATCCTCCTGCTTCCTGGCCATGGCTTTCCTCTATGTGAAGAAAATAACATTATAGGGTTTGATAGAATGTGCAGACATGTCATGCTAAAAGCACATGAACGTGCTCTTGGATAATAGACAGAATGTACAGTATAGGTTAAAATCACATTTATCATATTCACTGTAATATTAAATTACAGGCTACAGCAACAGGCTGACGAGTCCTATTGATGAAAATAATATAGCCGTGTGAAGAATATTTCATCATTAATTCTGGTCAAATATTTGAGACAAACTCTTGTCTAACGCTAACAGTAAATATCTGTTTTACGTTTGCCACGCTCATAAACCAGAATCTAACGTGACTGAATGACAAGTCCTGTGTTTCAGCAAACTAGTTAACAAGAGAGATGAACGTTAACATGAGTTCATCTCAGCTAGCTTGCAGGCTACACAGCAAACTTGGAAAACTAGCTGTGTTGTTATTGTGCAACCTGTGGCGAGTCTGGCGACTTTTGTATAGATTATTAAAAAGTAATGATTGAGATTCTTGATTTATAGCTCACCTGTAATTTGAGTCTTTTTAAAAAACTCCATGACATCTTGTTGTCCAGCCGCTCGTTTCCTCATGCTCACATTGCAGTGCAGTTACTCCTCAGTATGTCGCTCTGTGCAGCAGCTCGTGCCGCTCCCTCAGGCATCAATTAACCAATTGAAAATAACAATCATGTTGCGTCATTACATGTTCGTGTGCCCCTTTGCCCTCAGATTTTATTATTTCTTTTACTCAACATACGTACTACTTTCTAATGATGAAATAATTATAAGTTATATTCCCAACATTTACTGTAAAAAGGGGAGGGATGGAAAGGGGGGATGGCAGTTTTACAGGGGGGATGATTTTGATCGTTTTTATTTCAGGGGGGATGCCATCCGCCCTCATCCCCCCTCAACTCGAGTACTGGATATAGTGACTTAATTGTCACGCATGTCACGTTTTCAGTTCCTTTTTCCTCTCCTCTAATCGTCGGGGAATGGTCGGTCTTGATGGAATCACTCGGTGTCTCATACCAGAGGATGGAGCTGAGCAGTACTCAACAACAAAATCCTGCAGAAAAAAGTGTAACTCAAACTAAACGAACTGTTCGGTATTAGTAAGTAAATTTACAGTAAAGAAACAACCACGGCTAAATGCTTTATTTGCAGAAACAGTAAGAAAACGTTCATATTAACAGCCGTTCACTAGTTATCTCACAGAAACGTTTTGTTTTTCCAGGCTTTTGGTGTTTTTTTTTTTTGGTTTTTTTGACGGGAGGATCTTTAAGAGTGCAGGATGTGTGGATTTATGTGTCTCTCAGAATAATCTTTCCAGTTGTTGGGAACTCGATTTCTGGTTACTCAGGAAAACACGTCACTCTGTCTTTGTTGCAGTTGAGTTATTTATGGACTGAAATCAGTTTTTCAGTGGACTTCAGTTTTTCAGTCACATTTATTTCTACTCTTTCTGCAGGCTAAACTTTGCTCAGGACCAGTCTTTGTTCTCCTGTATCTTCTCATCTTTTCAGCTCAGCCTCCTCCCTCCTTCTTCTTTCTGTGGCTGATTGCTCCGCTGACAGCCAGCTCCTCTCTACCTTACTGGACTACTTCATCACTCATCTCTCGCCACCTCTGCATGTCCAGCTCTTTCCATCCATCCACCCCCTGCCCTCTCTCTTCAAGTTATCTCTCCATCAAGTCATCTGAAATCATCGCTGATACTTTTTCTTTTTGCTGGTATCTTGATATCTGTACAAAAGCTTGTTAAAGTATTGATCTGAAGTGCTGTTTCGAAAGCAGACGTGAACTACTTTAAACTAATCTGTGATTTAGGCTGAAGGTGAAGTCATTTGTCTCATGTATGAGGTATTATCAGAGTGCTCTGTTCCATTTAATGAAAATAAAATAAATAAATAAATAGTGTAGTGTGTATATTTTGGAGGAACTGCTCTCAAGTCTACCAGATAAACCGTGTAAATCATTGGTCCAGTGATCAAACTGCATGACGTAATTGTTAAAATACATTTTTGCACATTTGAATTCATTGAGTCAATGTTTGGCAAATTAAAAGTCGTAGTAGAAGAAGATTAAAAGTAAATCTTAATGCAGGCCTCCATAATGTGCTAAAGACTGAATTGAATGAAAGCGGACGACAGACGAGTAAAAACGCCCTGATCAGATGGTGAACTTGCAGCAGAGAGCAGAAACTATAAATCTCCCTCCTCCTCTTTCCTCTAATACGTCCTGAGCGATCATTGAAGAGGAAGTGTTTTTGACTCATCACTGTGTGTTTTTAAGACCACAGAATCATAAAGTGCTGAGTGGGTGCTGATCTAGAAGAGACGTTTCTACGTCCCCAGTGAAAGCTGGCTGCTGAGCAGAGCAGGATGTTGGCTGATGGCTGTGATGGTGATTAGATGGCTAGCTTTATTAGCATTGTTGTCATTATTATTCTCTTGTGACTTTGCCTTGAACTAATACATTTCTCACTAAAGAAAAAAAACAAACAGCATTTTTGTCCTACTTTTATGCAAAAACAGATACCTGTTTTAAACGCAAGGATTGGGTTTACAGACAGAAACACAGATGTGCTGCGGTGAACTGTGAACATCCACAGAGGACATCAGGTCTTACAGGAGAACAACGCTGGTTCAGATATGTGGACGACATCTGCGTCAAATAAACCAAACCCAAGAGGTTTACACTGAACGCATGAACCAAGTGGACAAAGACATCAAATCCACCAGAGAGGAAGTGAAAAATAACAAGCTCCAATCCATCATCAGACCTCCGCGCCGTCAGGCTGAGACTATTCCCACGACGGCCGCGGAAAAGGAGAAGAAGCAGACGCTTTAAATCTGCAGAGATGCAAACTGGACGTTTGTCAAGTCAACCAACACGAAACAAACAGGCAAAAATGTGGTCCTTCCTTTAGTGAGAGGAGCGTCGGAGAATCTTCAGGGAACCTTTTCCAGAACACGACATCCGTCCGGGTGTCTTCAATCCTCACAACGACCTTTAACAAAAACTGGTTCACTCCAACTGAACAGCCGGTCCAGTGAAGCTCCAAGACGAAGCATTTCACTGCGCATCACACTGTAACTGTGCACGTGACTAATAAAACGTTAACCAGCCCACCGAGGCCTTTATATCAGAGGAGCTGAACAACAGCAGCCACAAATCAACGGCCCAACACGGGAGAGCCGAGTCATCAGGTCACAACTCAGTCGCCCACCTGCACCTCAAAGATAAGGGACAGACGAGACAGACGGCCTGAGAGAGGAGGAGAAGAAGCCATCTATGTCGTTAAAAAGAGCAGGAGGAGGCCGCAAGTTTCACTTGGACAGTACTTCCAACTCAGCCTTGGATCTCCTACGAAGTCAGTTTCAGAAACACCGACACGTTCATCGGTGGATAAAAACTCCTGGTTTGGTGGTCGCGTTAGCAACTTCACAGAGACGAAAGACCCTGATGACTCAAAGGAGTGACGGGAGGGTTAATGAATTCCATCTGACTTCAACATCTCACACACCTGAAACTCCTCAGCAGTCGCTGTGAGCTGAGGAAGTCTTGGGTTTGGAAGATGAAATGTTGAAAGGGAGGTGCAGCGTCTTCAGTTCAAACCTTTGAGGATTACCACAACACGGATGCAAAACAATCTTTTTTTTCCTTTTCCTACTTTTCTACTTTGTGCAGCATAATTACAATCCACTGATTAGAAACAACCAAAGTTTATTAGATACTCAAACCAAAACTACATAAATGTTTGAACTAGGGCTGGGAAACGATTAACATTTTTAATCACGATTAATCACATTATTTCCCTGATTAATCACGATTAATCCCATTGTATACACAAAATCAAATGATGAATCCAAAAGTTTTAACATCAGCACTTGTCAGTAACACATATTTAGTGTAAATCTCATCTTAAAAAATGTCAAATAAAATAAAGCTTATTGCCACTGCCAGGGCATTAATGTCATCCTGTTTTTATGAAAAATTAAAAAAAAGTCTACAAACATCCAACAAAATGATCAGAACATTAAAACAGGTAATTTCTGAGGTAACAGCAGAAACTTTTAACGGGGAGTTCAACTTGTCAGTTGTTATAAATAACCTTGTTTCTGTTGAAGCCTCCGTCTGGGAGAACTTTAAAATGAAAATGTCCATGTTAAAGTTCAGTAACTTTATCAATCCGTGTATCATTTATTCTTTCCATTTTCAATTGCCAATCAAAAAAAAATTTAAAAAATGACATTTTTCATTTTTTAATCTAACACAAAAAAAAAGTAAAAAATGCCTGTTTTTTTTATATTCCAGTAGAGCAGCTTTTTATATTGCCAGAGGACCTTCACCATCTTCTGTCTCTTCAGGACAACTGTGGCTCAGGACGCACCGACTCCAAGGTCCTCAGTCTCTTTGTTCCTCAGTCATGACGGGACAACGCGTCTGGAAAGCTACTAAAAACACACAAATGTGCACGTGTTCTCAGTGAGATGCGCTCAGTGTGTGCGTGCACGGTGGTCGTATTGAGCTCTCACACAGAGAGTGAAAATAACCACCTTTAGTGCTTAATAAACGTGTTCAAAGAAAAGCAGCTCAATACGGAGACAAACACTGCAGTCAGATGTTTAATGAACCTTTTCTGTCGTCAGTCGACATTCAGGACGAGTTTAGTTGTGAAAAATGACTTTTAAAACAAGATCACCCACAAGGAAATGCTTCTGTAAAATCCTGTATCTTAAATGTTTGGAATAAAACTTTTGTAGAGTTAGTTGTTCTTGCCTGTCAGTAAATTTGACATTAATTATTGAAAATATATTTCAAAAAAAGCAGTTCTGCTTGATCTGGAATAATAATAATAATAATAATAATAATAATAATAATAATAATAATAATAATAATAATAATAATAATAATGAGGATGATTTCTCTCACACTTCCCATTGATCCCATCGATGCTCCTGTTTACCTGTAAATTCCTGAACATTTTCCACGAACACAAACAAATCAAAGGCAAACATGCAGTCGAGCGCTCCGTGACTCTTTCCTCGTCCATCCTGTCCGTCCCTGTCCTGTGTCTTATCTCCTGCCCAGCAGAGGAGCAGAGAAGATGAGATCAATTTTCAGATAAGACCTTGATTAAATATTGACAAGAACCTGCTGCCCCTCAGAAAGTCAGCCTTTGATCACCAGATGAAAAGATTTGAAAGTCCTCGTTGTTTCTGAAAGGTATTATTATCATTATTTTTTAAAGTTTGAATGCCTGAATGCTGTCGAGGCCCAAATGTTGTGAATTGATCCCCTTTTATTCAACCACTGCAGCTTTAAGTGCTTCAGTTTTTACAGATCATGAATCAAAGCCTGTTTACATGATCAAAAAAACCCTCAGTTTCTTCTGTCAGGTTTTGTTGTTTGATCCAGTGAATTAGTGAGAGCAATCTGACTGATTTCACACAATAAGATTCCCACAACACTGTTTCCAGTTCTGCTGAAACGTCTTACAACAGTAAAAAACTAGGGCTGTCAAAGTTAATGACGCGTTAACTTTGTTTAACGCCACTATTTATTTTAACGCGAGATTAATGCACGCACGTTTCTGTAAATATGACATGGTGACAGAAAAGGGTCTTATGAACAGTAAGTTTAGCTTTAGATGGGTCTGTTGAGAAGAAAAAGGTTATTTGTATTTATTGTCGCTGTGAATTGAGTTACCACGACAGGACGGTAAAGTTAGTTTCAATTCCAACATTCGCTTGGTTTTTTTCTCTTTAAACTTTAATAGCGTTATAAAAACGGCACCGATTTCATCCAGGTTGGTATCATTTTGTAGATATCAGTATGCCAGACATTTCACAAGTGTCATCAACCCTCCAAGGTTAGTGAGTGTGGCTAAAACTGTAAGGAACAGCGCTGAATGTCCTTCTGAGTACCTGCTGCTGCCGTGGAGCTTAGGGACCGTCAGCAAATTACTGCAGTCAAGCAGCAACCTGACAAAATATACAAAGAAGCAGGATGAACTAGAAAAGCACTCGGAGAGCACAGATCTTCGCCAAGCACAACAATTCCCCAATATAGTGATTTACAGATTGTGATAAAATCTGCCTTCTGGATCAGATCTGGATCAGCCTTTGAAATTTGATAGAGGTTCCCATCATCAATCCCTGAGTCAAATTTCATGAGTTTTGGGCAATAATTACGGAGATATTGAAAAACAACATTTTTGGTCCCATTGACCGCAATGTTATCAAAAATTTGAAAGTGATCCAGAATCTAGGATTTCCTCCGAATCACACTCAAAATGAAATCAGTTTTTCCTTTTCACATTTCTGACAACTCCTGAAAATTTCATCAAAATCCATCCATAACTTTTGGAGTTGTCTTGAACACAGACAGACAGATAAACGCCGGCAAAAACACAACCTCCTTGCTGGAGGTAATTACGCCCCCAAAAAGTACAGCAGCATTGGTGGACTTCCGGTTTTCAAAATAAAGGCTTAAAAAAAAAAAGTAGATCCCCGTGACCCTGTATAGGACAAAACGGGTATAGATGATGGACGGATGGATGGATAAACAGAACATTTAAAAAATGCTATTAATGTGTGATTAATCGCGAGTTAACTATGAAAATCTTTCGATTAATCAGGATAAAAAAATTGAATCGACTGACAGCCCTATGAAAAAGTTAAAGAAAAATATCTCAGTTACCTTTAATTTCTTCCTTATGTTCTTGAGAAAGCTTTAAAAACATCTGGTCTTAATTTTATAACTTCATGATAAAAAAGAAAAAAAAACATCAGAAAATAAGTTAGATCAAGATTTATGAACATCTGTTGTCCTGTTGAGCTTTAGGCCTCTGCTCAGATGTCACATACCCATGAAACGAGTAAAACTCTGCAACCACCAGCTCTTTGAGTACTTGTGGTGTCATATTGAGGGTGGAGGGCACTGGTGGGACTCGTTAAGATGTGTAAATATCAGAATATGTGTTACTGCTAAAGAGTAAATGAAGATGGCACACAGCACAGATTAAAAAAAATCTGAATGAATGAATGAAGGAGTGATGCAGCTGCAGCGATAAACCTCTACAAAATCATAGTAAAACATATAAACACCATCTCTGAAAAAGCTGAATTTGATAAAGTGAAGCAGAGCGAAATGATAGATGTTGGTACAGACAGGTCAGACGCAGTTTGCATCATCTGACTCATTAACAAAACTATAGATTTAGTCATAAATGGTGCTTTTAAGCTGGTTGATAAACCAGAAGTTGACCAGACAACATAATCAGACCTTCTATTTCACTTTATTATAATAAAATTCAGCTCTGAGATTTGTTACAAATGAACCTGAAGCGATTTTATTTTACACCATGACATTTTCAAATACATGATTTAAAACAATGGTTCTCAAACTTTTAATACTACGTACCACCTGAGAAATGTTCAGCTCTCTGAGTACCACCATGATGACCAGTTTTAAAATATAGCCATATATGCCTTCTCAATTAGCTTTCAATTCACAGAGATGTTTATACTTTATTGTGGTTATTTATTACCTGAATTGTTACTTTACTGAATTAGACATTTACAACTCTGTCCAACAATTCTCACATACTCATACTCTCATACAGAGCAAAATAAACACTCTCAAAAGTTGTTACATCTGCACTGCAACTGAATATGTAACAAATATTTTCAATAAGATACAATTTGAATTATCTCAAGCTACACATTTCGTTTGAAATGTATTTATAATGGATTGTATGTTTCCAATTTTTTAAAAGTGAAAATGTGGAAAAAATTTGGAAAGTTATGATGTTCCCCCGCGTACCACCAGAGAGCGCTCACGTACCACCTGTGGTACGCGTACCACAGTTTGCACACCACTGATTTAAAAGATTGTTGGAGATAGATTTCATTAAGTTATTTTGTATTTTAACACAATCAGTTTTCATAAAATGTTCTATAAATTTTAGCACCACACAAAACTACTGAGCTCAAAAAGTGTTTACAAAAATGTCTTTTTTTTTTTTAATGGTGAAACTGGCCTCTGTGATGGACGTTAGTGTAGAGATGAACAGATCTACTGTTGGACCGGACTGTTTTTAGTTTCACCAAGAATGATCATATATCTGAGCTGCAACATAGATGACACAAACACACACGCTAGCGTCATCAAAGGTCCGTTTACACCTGGTCTTAACATCCTCCCTCAGTGATCCAATCACAGGTGGACAGCCTTGAGGAGAAGTGAAAACACACCCAGGATGCAATCAAGGACGCACAGAAGTGTGAACACCATGTGACCTGGACCAAGATGAAGGAGCACCGACACACCTGGCTTCTTCATTGTGTGTGTGTGTGTGTGTGTGCGTTTACTTAGGCCAAAATGGGGGACATTTTTCAGAATACACACCAGTTGATTGTGGACAGCTTTACAATTGGGGACAAAATTCACTGTCCCCATTTGGTTTTCATTATAATCCTATTCTACAAGCTCCAACATGCATTTCTGTCGTAAAATGGCTGCTGTCCCCCAAATTGACTTTATTCAGATATTTTGTGTAAGTGTGTGAGCCCCCCCCACCCCCCCACTCAATCTGTGTATAATCCTGCACACTGCCCCCTAGTGGATGTGTATAGAACTACATCATGCACATGTCCCCGTTTTCACTATAAACTTTCTGATAAAAGTGTGTTTCTTCTCCTTGTGGAATATAACTCACCTGTTAGAATAAAACTGAATAGAAACTAGCTGGTGGCTAGCAGACCTAAAGCTAGCAGGCTGGGAGACTGGCTGGCAGCTAGCAGACCCAAAGCTAGCAGGCTGGGAGACTGGCTGGCAGCTAGCAGACCCAAAGCTAGCAGGCTGGGAGAGTAGCTGGTAGCTACCAGATCCACACCTAGCAGGCTGGCTGGTATCTACCCTGAACCCTCCCGCCTTCCTGCTATGGTGAGCATATTACGTCATTATGTCATTTCCTGTTGTGTTGTGCCTGTTGAGTTAGACTCTCTCCCTCAAACCTCCATCTAGCTTTGTGCTAATTTCATCACTTTAAGCACCACTGCACACTACGCTTAGTTCATTACACAAGTCTTTATCACTTAGATCTATCACAGGACCCTATCTGTACTGCTCCACTCAATGTACCTGTCCTAGAAACCCAAACTTAGCCAGCATAGGTATGGCTTCTCTCTCTCCCTCTGCTTCTCCCTCCACTTCTTCTCTCTCCTGCTCCGTGTGCCTGATGTTTAGTTATTCCTCTGCCTCCTTTAATGATAATGGTACATGTAACAAGTGTAGCCTGTTCGCAGTCCTGGAGGCGAGGCTTAGTGAGCTAGAGTCCCAGCTCTGCACCATGGAAGCTAACCCTGTAGCGTCTCAGGCCCCCTTAGCCACTGCGGAGCCAGCTAGCCTAGCCGCCGCAATTACCTACAATCACCTAGAGTTCAGACCAGCATACAGAGCGATCAAATCGACATCAAATCATGGATGGATTCTAACTTCCTACTACTGAACTCTGACAAAACAGAGGTTATTGTGATTGGACCTAAGCATCTTAGGGACACATTCTCCAATCAGATTGCTACTCTGGATGGCATCACCCTGAACTCCAGTCCAACAGTGAGGAACCTTGGAGTCATTTTTGACCAGGATCTTTCCTTCAGTTCTCACACAAAGCATGTGACTAGGACTGCCCTTTTTCACCTGTGCAATATGGCTAAGATCAGAAATATCCTCTCTCAGAGTGATGCTGACAAACTGGTCCACGCATTTATTACTTCTGGCAAGACAACTGTAACTCTCTCTTGTCAGGATGTCCAAAAAGCTGGATGTCCAGCTGGTCCAGAAAGCTGCAGTGAGGGTATTGACAAGAGTTAATAAGAGAGAGCACATCTCTCCCATTCTAGTTTCTCTCCATTGGCTTCCTGTAGGATGTAGAATAGACTTCAAGATCCTTCTACTTACAAGGCTCTTAATGACAAAGCTCCAACTTATCTGAAAGACCTCATTATCCCATACTGTCCTACCAGAGCACTTCGCTCCCAGAATGCAGGTCTGTTAGTGACCCCTAGTATCTCTAAAAACAGACTGGGAGGTAGAGCCTTCAGTTACTGGGCTCCTCTATTATGGAACAAGCTCTCTCCATGGGTCAGAGAGGCAGACACTCTTTCTACATTTAAGGCTGAAGACCTTCCTCTATGACAGAGCTTTTAGTTAGGGCTGGCTCAGGTAGCCCTGATCCATTTTATAGCTACGCTGCTATAGGCTTAAACTGCTGGGGGACACATCAGGTTACATGGAGCCCTATCCTTCCCCTCCTCTCCCCTCACATTTTGAACTGGCCTTGGTGTCTCACACTCTCTCTGTATTTCAACAGATCTCTTCAGAGCTCCATCCCCCTGCATAAACCAACCAACCGCCACCTCCATCACCTCCTTTCTTCTGCTGTTAAACCGACCTGCATTCCCTGCTCATGACCCTGTCTGCCGTCCAGTAGTCCCATTAAGCTGGCTTTCTCTCCCTGCCATGCCTTGCCTTCATCATTTTGTTAACTGACTGATTCTATTTCCATGTTTTCCATATTCCATGTTGTAAATTGTTTTCTTTGTCTGTATACAACATCTATTGCACGTCTGCCCGTCCTGGGTGAGGGATCCCTCCTCTGTTGCTCACCTTGAGGTTTCTCCATTTTTTTTTCCCTGTTAAAGGGTTTTCTTGTGAGTTTTTCCTCAGTCGATGTGAGGGTCTAAGAGCAGAGGATGTTGTCATAATGCTGTTTAAAGCCCTTTGAAACAAACTGTTTGTAAAAACAGGCTATACAAATAAAATTGCCTTGCCTTGCCTAGCTAGCAGACCCAGAGCTAGCAGGGTGGGAGATTGGCTGGTGGTTAGCAGACCCAAAGCTAGCAGGCTGGGAGACTGGCTGATAGCTAGCAGACCCAAAGCCAGCAGGCTGGAAAATTGGCTGGTAGCGAGCAGACCTATAGCTAGCAGGCTGGGGAGACTGGATGGCAGCTAGCAGACCCAAAGCTGTATCTGTCTGAAAGCACCCAAAGGAGGGAAAGTGGATCCCCCATCCACTTTCCCTCCTTTGTCCATGTGGCTTCCAGTGGAAGAGATCAATTGTACACATTTGCCCTAAAATACTCATAAGTCCAGGCAATCATGAGTTGACAACAAGTTGTTGGTGTAGTGCTATATTCCCTCTTACAAATAATAAAAAATACCTGCAATCAGTGATGGACTGGCCATAGGGCCAGAATGGCTGCCATGTAATGATGTGTGTTGACGTAGCCACCAAAAAAGACACAAAAGAATGGGGGACGAGCTTGGCCAGATAATAGCCCACTCTGAAAAGGGGGTGAAAATTCAATACTCTAATCATAATCTCTCTCTAGACAACTTTTTTCTTTGTTACAAATAAGTTACCTATATTTCTACTTACACTTTGTTTACAATTGTTTGCTCTGACATGTTACCACTGCAAAAGTAGCCAAAATGAATATTTACATAGCTCCTTTCATTCATTTTCTTCTTCAGGGACAGGAGATCGTTTCAGCTTAATAGAGACAGGCTGGCGGCTAGCAGGCCAAGAGCTAGCAGGCTGGAAGACTAGTTGGTGGCTAGCAGACCCAAAACTAGCAGGCTGAGAGACTGGCTGATGGCTAGCAGGCCCAAAGCTAGCAGGCAGTGTGGAGAGAAAGTGTAGGGGGGAAAGTAGGGTTGCCACCCGTCCCATAAAATACGGAATTGTCCTTTATTTGAGAAAAAAATGTTGCGTCCCGTATTGAACTAATACGGGACGCGATTTGTCCCGTATTTTCATTAACGCCCCATACACACGTCTGTCACACACACATCAGCACTAAATTTAACAATAATGCACAAAATAAAACACAGGAAACATTAAGGCCAGCAAAATCTTTGTGGTGGGACAACAGGAACTGCTGCGCTCTGTGCCCATATCTTTATAAAAGTGTGTGCCAATCATCTTGTCACTCTCAGTGCCTGCCCCCTCCCCACGCTGTCACGGTTGCCTAGTTACCACAGATGCCGGTGCTGCGCTGCTACCCGCGCATTTTAGAAATGTCTACCCCTGTTGCCACTCGTCCCGTAAAATACGGAATTGTCCTTTATTTTCATGTCTGGAAGGTGGCAACCATAGGGGAAAGGGAGCTGGGCTGTGCTTATGAGGCTGATGCTGGGCAGGTGTGGAGGGCAACGGCAGGCTGGAGAAGAGCACAGGAAACACAGGATGGGGAAAAACACAGGATAAACAAGATCAAAAATCAAAAAACTAAGAGTCCAGGACATTAAGGCCATAACCATGATTCCCAGACCATGACTGTGCATGAGGGATGTAACAGATGAGGTAGATGTGATGTATGTTCTGTGCATAGTCAAGAAGACGCTCTCTACCATCTCTTCTCTTTGTGGGCTGGCAAAAGAGTTATTAGTCCATCTTACATTGTGCTAGGAGGAGATATGCCTTGCAATACCGCAAAAAATATTGTACAGGGAACTTGTTATTAAGGTCTTATCCTAAGATTTTTATATTGTTACATCCCTACTTTACTCATCACAAAAATTCATCACCTCTCATGCTGAGTCAGTTGTGCTGAGAAAGATGATCATGTGTCTATATGATTAGCTCTATCTTGACCTTAAGCTTGAAAGTTTGATTCCCATGTTGACAGAGATGGCACCCCCAGCAGTGGCCCTGTGGTACTCTCAAAGCCATCCCTTCCTTTAGTCCCACACATTACAAAGATTACATTACTGTATTGTTCCAGATTTCCAGATGTGCACTTGAGAGAGGTAGACTCCAGCTTGCCTGTTATGAGCCAATTTTCAGACCTATTTCTTATTCTCATTCAAAATCATACAATTAAACATTAACATAATAAATCACTGAAATGTGAGTGAAGCAGAAGCATTTGTTTTTATCACAATTAATTCAATAACTTACTGATTCATATAAGGAAAGTACAAGTTAAGTTTTGGGAAATTACACAGGACTAGTCCTGGTATTACCATATATGGTAAGTGACCGTAAGTTATACTGTAAATCTCTTGAAAATACATGGTCAGTGACAGGGAGTTACACTGTACAGAAACTGTCCCGGAAGTCCATGGATCATACATGGAAAGTGAATCAGAGGTGCACTTAAAAATGTCAGCTGTCTTTTTGTGTTACCCTCTGTTATTTAATAAACAGTTGCGACAAAAAAGATTTCAAGTCAATATATCTTCCGCTGCTGGCAGGGGCGGACTGGTAATCTGTAGATTCTGGAAAAGTCCAGAACGGCCATCCGGTCTACGGCCGTCGGCCCTGTTCAATTACCAAAGTTTTAATTCTATCAACTTAGAACAGGAAGTGCCAAACGATCATTTATCATTTATAGGCCTAAAAACCAACAAAGCAGACTAACGTTAGTGTACGTCAACAGAAAGATGGCCAGCAGAAAACGCAAGGAGAAAGGTGGATTGGAAAAATTAAAACTAAAGAAAGCTATGTAAGTTTGAGGGGAGAAGTGTTTTCCATTTTGACACTATTTTATCTTTGTCTTGTCCTTTGTGGTGTGTGGTGGTGCAGTGTCTGTGGAACAGGCTACAAATGTTGTTTAAAGAATGATTAGTTGATTGGTACTGTAACTAATCACAAATTTTACTATGGTGTTTGCTAGGTGGTCCAGTGGTTCAGTGGGTGGGCTCTCATATAGTGGTTTGTGGGTTCAATTTCCAGTGTTGTAATATGTTGTTGTGTTGCTTTTTAGCCATTGCTTTCTCTCCATCCAATAAAGGCCATTAGTAGAAAACCTTTTAACAAGATGCTGATATGACATATAAACCATAACTTGCTAACTACTGCTGACAAGATGGTGAATAATCTACTCTGTTGGGTTCATAAATGTGTAAATCTGATTCTGATGGAGCCAGTGCCTCACCAGCCATGAATCTCACCACATCTCACTGATTATGAAGCATTATTTAGGTTTAGAGATCAGAAAAGTTTCATTTCAAACAGAAAAGGAATATTTTAAATAAATGTGTGGTTTATAAAGATACTTTGTCATCTTTGACTATCTTTCAGTATTTTTGCAGTATCCACAAGAGGCCAGTAAGGTGTCCTCTTTTTGGGTTTTTGTGTCACCCTAACATAATATTAAAACTATAACATGTCTTAAGCAGGTTTATTCTGACACAGAATAGACCTAAAGGCTAAAAATCTAATGAGATTTAGGAAAACCAAATCTGTTTTATTCTTCTTGTCTGTAGTCTAGGTATCAAATAATATGTTTATCCAAAGCGTTAGAATTTTGGAGGTATAAGTACAGATTTAATCGCTGTCACTCCAAGTAATGCTAATAAAACAAATGTTAATCAAGTGTATGTGATATAGATTTTTTTATTTTTATTTTGCTGTTTAAAGGTGGGGTGGGTGTTCTTTGAAAAAATGGTTCCAGCAATCCAACTCAAGTGAGATTTTGAAAATATACACATAGGGCCTGATTTACTAAGATCCTAAATAAAGAGTACTAAATTGCGTGTGCACTGAAAAAGTTTGCGCGTGCTGTTTGTTGCGTGTTTTGCGGGTGATCAACTAAGAATGCTCGCGCAAATGATAACGGGTGCAAACCGCAGTATTTAAATGAGGTGTTGCGTGTCTTACGGTTTGCGCCATGGAGAGTCTGGATGGAGAGCAGGATAGACGCAAGCGCAAAATGAAATTTGACGACTTGGAGTTAGAGATATTAGTGGAAGAGGCAAATAAACACATTCATGAACTACAGCAAAGAAATTTAAACATTACCAAAAGAAACGCAATATGGGAGAAAATCTGCGATAGAATAAATGCAGTTGGTAAGACAAAAAGAACGGCAGATGAGGTTAAAAGAAGGTGGCAAGATATAAGGCAAAGAACTAAAGAAAAAGTGGCCTTTAATAAAATAAAATAAAAAGCCTCCATAACCGCGGAGCGCTGTCATTACGGAGATGCGTCTCTGCGCGCAGCTGTGGCATCAATGAGTGGAGCTGTGGCTGGAGCCGACTCGTCCTCACACACTACTCATTAGTAAAAAAAGTATATGTTTTTTCATAAATCCATCCATCCATCCATCCATCCATCCATTAGCTTCCGCTAATGGATGGATGGATGGACCCGAAGTCGGGTCGCTGGGGCAGCAGCTTCAGCAGAGAGATCCAGACCTCCCTCCCCCCGGCCGCTTCCACCAGCTCCTCTGGGAGAATCCCGAGGCGTTTTTCATAAAATGATGTGGAAATAACCCATTTTATTACAACTGAAATTGTGCTTGGGAGGAGTATTTTCACCGGACATTTTGACCGGAGAGATTATAAAATCCCGGACTCCCGCATATTTTACCAGACAAAGTCCAGCAATTACCAGACAACGGAAACCCTGGTGCCTCCTGTGGCAACCTTTTGCTGAATAATACTCGATTTAACATTCAAATAAAATATTTCTCCTTTTGCATGTGCAAACAAATTTACACGAGTCCGAAAGACTCTCTCTCTGCGTATTCTTTGATTTTGGCGATATCGCCTCCTTGCCACAATGCTGGACAGAATAGCACCTTCCTTTCGAACGTATTAAATACAGACGCAATCACAATCCCCGCAATTACTTTCAGGGTTGGTAAATCTCATTGCGTGTGGTAAATGGACCTATTTGCATTTTCCCCTCCCAGTATTTTGCGCTTTCTGGCGGGTACGCCCCATATTGTTTATTCATCAGGGCAAAAGTGCTAAATGAACAGCGTGTGCTATTTTTCTCATTTGAGAGGCGCAGTCCTGTTTGCACGCTGTTAGTAGATCAGATTGCACATTGGTTTGCGGGTGGTGTCAAGTTTGCACACGTTTTTACGCACGCAAACCTTTAGTAAATCAGGCCCATAGTTGGGTGGGGGGTGTGAGTGCATTGATATTTGATGGACATATTAGGCAGCCAATAAATGTAAAGATGATCAGTACATTGATTGGTCAGAGTTTTTCCCTCTAGACCGGACCAAAACGTTTCAGGGTTTTTTTTTGCAAACATTTTATTTCAGTGGGTGCAATGGAATTGTGAAAAGGTTTTCTGGCAATATTATTATTGGTTATTGGTGGGCCTACATAGGGAGGAAAGTCCAGGGCCGTTTTTTAGTCCCAGTCCAACCTTGACTGCTGGTGTGTTGCCTACCTCACCCCCCCGCCCCCACCCATACTTGGTTTGATCCAAACGGTGCGGCACCATCTCGTGGTTTCACCGCTGCAGCAGTCTGAGTCAACGCCACAACAACAGGTAAGTTACTACATTATGTTTGGCTTAAGTGACTGTAGACCAGTAGCGCTTTTGTAGAACATAATCACATGAAATTTAACGAGTTATACATAATATTTGCCAGCCAAAAACATTAATTATTCCTCATCTGGATAGCTTAATTGGCCCTCTGCCTTGCTAGCTAGAGTTAGCTGAATTTCTTCAAATGTGTAACATCCTCATGGTTGCCAGGCCCGCGGTTTTCCCGCGGAATTAGGCTACTCTGTACGTGTTGCGGTAAAAAATGTCCGCGGGTTTAAAGGGTTCTTCACGCCTGGAGATGTAGCGTCTGTCATGCACGCTCCCAACCCAAAGCGACGCCGTAGCAGCGCGTGTTAGGTGTGACGCGCTTGTTTTAGTGTACGTCCGTGGCGCACAGCTCCGCGGATCTGCTTCTCTCCTGGAGCTTTGCCCCGTTTGAAAGGTGAAGGAAGCCGTATATGTAAAGATGTGGCCTCCGAGAAGTAGAATGTGTATTATAGAAGAGAAACACATTTCAGGATCGCTGACTTGTATCATCAGAACAGAAAGTCGTGGAATTTTCAGTATTAAATGGTACGGGACTATACATTCCAACCGCTGTCAGGATGTGGGCAGGGGCCGCGCTGGGGGGTAGCTTGCAGTTGCTCTAGCACAGGGATGTCAAGATCCAGTCCTGGAGGGCCACTGTCCTGATTTTTTTAGATGTTTCCCCGCTTCAGCACACCTGATTCAAATGACTGGGCCATTAACAGACTTGTGCAGACCTGGATGACAAGGTGGTGATAATCCATTCATTTGAATCAGGTGTGCTGAAGCAGGGCAGGACGGCGGCCCTCGAGGACTGGAGTTTGACACCCCTGCTCTAGCAACCCCAAGAATGGAGACTATTAAAAATGAAAAAATCATAATTGTGTTAAATAAAATAAAAATGGTGACAATTTAATTAAAAATTAATTTCATGTGTTTTTGTCTAAAATTAAAATAAAAGGAAGACAATTAAAAATGATGAGAGACTTGTCTAGCGAGAGCTGGCCTGCAGGGGTCACGCAAAGTCAGCTTGGGAAAAAAAACAAACAAAACAAAAAAAAAAACATTAGAAAAGTGACATCAAAATGGAGCGCTATCTGTTGAAGCATAGGTCTGCCAGATCTCTTCCGATGTGAACTTATATGAATATTAACTGGTTAAAATGTGATGAACAGGTTATTGTTAAATGATTTGTAGTCTAGGCTGTTAATGCTCACTGCTGTGAAAAGCGGCATGACTATATGGTAAAATTATAATAACGAACTTCAAATTGATTTTTTTTTATCTGTTTCATGGCATGCACGCTAGTTTCAGATAGCGCTGATTAGAATGAGTAGGTCGGTAATGACATACATATCCATATTTATGCTATTTAATTGGTATTGCAATTAAATTGTCCAGAAACTCCATACAATTGTTTAGCAACCCCTAAGCAACTGCAATGAAAATGTTCTGCCACCACTGGATGAGGGACGTGTCTGTTCTGATTATACAAGTCAGCAAAGCTCAAGCATTTGGTTTACTTAAGATGAGCAGTAAGGAGGCATTTTATGGATTTGTAATGCATGTTTTAAACATTTAAATGGTTATATCCTAGTACTAATACTGTACAAATCTTGACAGCTATGTACGGTATGTTTCCCATTTAAATAGTTAGTCTGTCCATGATTCTGAGTTTGATGTAGCCCATCAATAAAAGTAGATAGTATTAGTAGTAATTGTTGGAATATCACATTAATTGGGTGGTCAGTGTGACACATAAAACTGTTTCTGAACATTTTGTGAACAGGTAATGATGTCTGATGGTGACTGCAGTTTAGAGAATCCTTCCAGAAGGAGGGTGCAGATAAAACCACAACATGATGCAGAAAAGCACATAAGACTTAAAACTGACAAGGCCGGTCTTAGACAGGTGTTTGTGAACTCTTACAAAGGTCAGTCTTTATCTGCCTTGAATTCTTTTCCTACATGTATTAGTTTTGCTTAAATATAAACTTTAGTGTAAGAGATGGATTCTACTGGCCTGGTTGATACAAGCATATCATTAACATAGCCTACTTGTTTTTCATTTTCCTGTAAAGGGCGAGGCGTTTTTGCATCAATACCTTTCAGCAAAGGAGCATTTGTACTAGAGTACAGAGGGAAACTTCTTACCCCAGACAATCCTCCTGTCATCGAGACCTACAGTGAGACTGAAGCAACGTATCTCTTTGATTTTCAATGGAAAGGGAAATCTTGGTGGTAAGTAAGGCTGAATATGCCATTTTTGCAGTTGCAGTTAGAGTTCATTGATGTTTAGAAAGTCCCAGTTAGGGTTGTCTGTCCCTGATCATGATCTAAGTAATTTAACATTGAGTATCTGCCACTACCAACACTTGGTCCAGTAGTACATATTACTCATTATTACAGCTGGACAGTGGATACCTTAAGCACATTAAAATATCACAGTTAATCCATAGGTATGTTGATATGTTGGTAATTTTGATACTTTATTTAGAATGACACTATTCAACACTACATCAGGAAATACGGAATGTTTTTGTTGTGCATTAATGCCATTTTTCCCTTAATAGTCTTGATGCATCTCTGGAGGACCAGTCACTTGGGAGACTAGTAAATGATGAGCACAAAACCCCAAACTGCAAAATGCGGCCAATTCAAGTGGACGGCATGCCGCACCTCTGTCTCTTTGCAATTAGAGACATTGTGCCAGGGGAAGAGGTTACCTACAATTATGGTGAATCGGACTGGCCTTGGCGCAAACAGGTATGATAGGTGGTTATCCATCTTCTTATTTACAATGTAGAAGGACATGCAACTGATGTCTGTAAATAATTATTTTTCTTCTTGTGATATTTGGTCCTTAAAGTATGAATCATCTTACAAAAATCTTATTCACTAGACATCCAACATCCTACTATGCAAAACTGATTAATGGGGCTTAAGTAATTTGTGTCTCCATGCTGTTTGTGGTAGGGGTGTGTGTCAACTCTATCCCTTTACCAAACCACAGCAGATTTAACCTCACAGCAACATGTCACCACCACTAATGTCTGGCAAAATAATGCTCATAGTGTTTCTCCCTT
>JAGFBZ010000007.1:125799-144933 GCA_018398805.1 Hirundichthys speculiger
CCCAATTTGGTTCAAATAGAAATATGTGTGTTGATGTCCCCAGTTGTAGCGAGAGTAGATATTGGACTCAGCAGATTTAACCCACAGCAACATGTCACCACCACTAATGTCTGGCAAAATTCTATAGTGTTTCTCCCTTTATTGAACTGCAGATTTCCACTTCTCCTGTGGCCACACCATCAACAGATGGAGACTTAAATGCAGCCCCGCCGCGGCCCTGCCGAACTGTGGACCACTCGTCCACCAGTGTCAACCGGTAGTGTCTTTGCAGCAACAAAGAGAAATGCAGTTCAACTGATCTGCGTGAGTGTACGAGGATAAATGGTGTCTTTGCCCACAAAGCTAGTCCTAATCCTGATGTTCACATACATCTTGGGAGTAGACTACCCCAACTTACAATTTAGTCATGACTTGACTCAGACATCACAAGGCTCATCATCAGTGACATGACATCTTTGGCCTCTTTTCATATTCTAGCAGAAATACAGGTGTCTAAATAACTAGGGAAATAATCCACATGAAAACTCATCAATGTACTTACCTGCACTATTGTTGCCCTTCTAGCCAGCAGCTGCCCTGATCCTGTCTGAATGAATGAATACCAAGTTCAAGTGCACGCTAATGTGAACTTTTACCTATTGACAGTATTTGGCATTTTGTTTTGTCCCTTTGTTCATGCTGAAGTCATCACCTGATCAGTGGATATATGAGATACAGTGTAATCCAGTGTTTCTCTTGCCCAATAGTGATAGTCTGTTGATTTGTCTTTCTGAGGGTGCTCAGATATAGGAGCATGTGGGTGTTTAATAGCCACATTGTTATTATACAGACTTACATTGATAGTAAAGGGTTCAACACACAAATGTCCCCAGTTTGGTGCAGATATGCAGATACATTGTTTGAAGTGTCCCCATTTTTAGGATATGCTCGTGTATTGATGGTGAAGAGGTCCAAGTACATGAGTGTCCCCAATTTGGTTCAAATAGAAAGTGTATGTGTGTTGACTGTCCCCAGTTGTAGGCGAGACGTAGATATTGGAGTCTCAGCAGATTTAACCTCACAGCAACATGTCACCACCATAATGTCTGGCAAAATATGCTCATAGTGTTTCTCCCTTTGGTGAACTGCAGATTTCCACTTCTCCTGTGGCCACACCATCAACAGATGAGCTTAAATGACAGCCTCGCCGCTGGCTCCTGCCGACATGTGGACCACTCGTCCACCAGTGTCACACGGTACGTGTCTTTGCAGCAACAAAAGAAATGCAGTTCAACTATTCTGCGTGAGTGTACGAGGATAAATGGTGTCTTTGCCCACAAAGCTAGTCCAATCCTGATGTTCACATACATCTTGGGATGTAGACTACCCCAACTTACAATTTAGTCATGACTGACTCAGACATCAACAAGGCCATCATCAGTGACATGACATCTTTGGCCTCTTATTCATATTCTAGCAGAAATACAGGTGTCCTAAATTAACTAGGGAAATAATCCACATGGAAAACTCATCAATGTACTTACACTGCACTATTGTTGCCTCTTCTAGCCAGCAGCCTCCATTGATCCTGGTCTGAATGCATGAATGCTACCAAGTTCAAGTTGCACGCTAATGTGAACTGTTACCTATTGACAGTATTTGAGCATTTTGTTTTGTCCCTTTGTTCATGCTGAAGTCATCACCTGATCAGTGGATATATGAGAGTACAGTGTAATCCAGTGTGTTTCTCTTGCCCAAATAGTGATAGTCTGTTGATTTGTCTTTCTGAGGGTGGCTTAGATATAGGAGCATGTGGGTGTTTAATAGCCACATTGTTATTATACAGACTTACATTGATAGTAAAGGGTTCAACACACAAATGTCCCCAGTTTGGTGCAGATATGCAGATACATTGTGTGTGAAGTGTCCCCAGGTTTAGGATATGCTCGTGTATTGGTGGTGAAGAGGTCCAAGTACATGAGTGTCCCCTAGGGGTGCTCCGATCGATCGGTGACCTGATCGGATCGGCCGATATGCATATGATCGGAATCGGTCAGAATTGTCATTAAAGCCGATCAAAAGAGCCGATCAAAAACGCTCTATTCTCGTGCGCATACACTGTGTATAGACCTTTCGGGCCAGCCCCCTGGAAGACCCCGTCCGCCATTGCTGGGTTGTGCTAAAGCGACACTTTCACCAGCTCGCAGATTAAACAGTGGTTTTTCTCTTTCTACATTATATTTTTTATAATGCGAGTCGTCGAGTGGGAATACATGTTCGCAAAAACGTGCCAACATGGCATGAAAAATTCAACAATGGAAGAAGAAAGTATGTGAAATACACAAGCCTTTACTGCACGAAGACTGTCTTGTTTGCAGAACAAGAAATAGGAAACTGGGTGAAAAATATCAACAGAAAGGACTTTGTTCCAAATGAATACAGCCGGCTGAGTTTTCGTTAACATTCAATCTCGTACTACTCATAGTCTCGCTGAGAGTCCGGGACGATTCTGGCCGAAAGAACAGCAGTATGAGGCTACTGTAGCCCTCGGCGCTAGCACAAGCCTATAAATCAATGAATGAATGAATGAATGAATGAATTAGGAATGATAAAATAAATTAAATAAACATAACACATACCTCATTTACCGCTAGCGTTAACGTACAGTAGCATAATCTTTATGGCTTGTGACGTTAGTTATAGCCAGCGTTGCAGCGTTCCACAGTTTTTAGGTTTGATTATGGAATAATCATGCTATTCCATAACTAATCATTAAAAACAGCGATAACTACCTTCATCTGTAACTGGAGGCCACTGCCTAACATCATCAATCCAAGACTGTCTGCGTTATCAGTAACAGGTGCCCACGCTGCTGTGTTTGGGTTAGTGGTGGAGCACCGCACACTCCAGTTATGGCGGGGCCACTAGGGGGCGCATGTACACAATTTTTAAGTCGGAAAGTCTAAGACAGCAAGAAACAAAGGGAAATAAATACAATCGGTATTGGATCGGCCGATATTGATTTCGGTGATCAGCCCCAAAAACCCTGATCGGAGCACCCCTAGTGTCCCCAATTTGGTTCAAATAGAAAGTGTAATTGTGTGTTGACTGTCCCCAGTTGTAGGCGAGACGTAGATATTGGAGTCTCAGCAGATTTAACCTCACAGCAACATGTCACCACCATTAATGTCTGGCAAAAGAATGCTCATAGTGTTTCTCCCTTTGTTGAACTGCAGATTTCCACTTCTCCTGTGGCCACACCATCAACAGATGGAGACTTAAATGACAGCCATCAGCCGCTGGCTCCTGCCGAACAAGTGGACCACTCGTCCACCAGTGTCAACACGGTACGTGTCTTTGCAGCAACAAAGAGAAATGCAGTTCAACTGATTCTGCGCGAGGGGTAGACATAGATATTGGAGTCTCCTGCTCAAAGTGTAGTGTTATTATTAGTAATAATGTAGCTTTTTTTCATAGACTTTGCAACGACAAAGACAAATGTAGTTTAACTGATTCTGCATTGTGGTAGTTTAACATTAATGAAATTTACCATGATTAAGTATCAGCTACTGCTTGAAATGAGATTACATTTTTCTACATTGATTTGATTCCCTTGTCTTTCAATCTTGTTCATTCCAGTCATTTCAGTCCAGGATTACTAAATTGAAACAGCACCATGACAAGTGCTCTGAACGCTACATGGCCTCAGAGGAAGAACGCAATGAAATTGAAAGACAGCGTACCTTCCTTTTGCATCAGCGTGAGCTTCTTGATCAACAGCTAGCACGGTTGGATAATGTAAGTATAATTTAGGTCCATAAAAGTAGAGTTATGTCACAATATTGGTTTTTTCTTTTTTTTAAAGATGAAGTGGATTAGGTTTGAAGTGGGGAAACTCAATTGACCTTTCGGTAAGCACCGCCCCCTCCCTAGTCACTGTTGCTAGGTCGGACATTCTCGCTGCTTCTCTATTAAGTACTGTGTTAATTCGCTATTTTTCCGATGTGTATCATCAGTGCTAATATTATACTATAATTACTCCATGGTGAAATACTGCTGCTGGGGACCTGCAACAGTGACTCGAGGTGTCCAGAACGTTTGGAGGGACATTTTTATTCCCTTTCCCAAACCAAAACAAACGCTGGAGAATGCAGGCTGTAGGTTCAGTTATGTGACCGTCCTCAACTGAACGTGGGGAAAGTTACAAAACACACCTACATTTACTTCAAGGTAAGTCTACTTTGTTTATTATATGATTGTTTAGTAAAAGTAATAATACGATTTAGCAGCAGGGAGGGTGATGAGTTCTCTGTTAGCATTAGTATTAAAGATGGTCCATAGTCTCGATGACTTCTCCACTATGGACCAGAGCTCGCTAGCCACCTATCAGCCTGCCTTGTTGTCTACAAATATATATGGCCCTGGATATTTATTTTGGTTAGGTATAAGGTAAGGCTAGTGATGTTAACGTCACTTTATTAGTTATATTAATACAATGCTGCAACTGTCTGATGTTAATATAGCTCTGGTGTGGGACAGACCTATGGACCAGAGCTAATGCTAACAGAGATTTTTCACTCATCACCCTCCCTGCTGCTAAATCATATTATTACTTTTACTAAACGGTGGTTAAATCAATCATCTAATAAACAAAGTAAACTTACCTTGGAGTAAATGTAGGTGTGTTTGTAACTTTCCCCACGTTCAGTTGCTTGTGTGGACGAACAAACTGAACGAACAGCTGCATTTTTCCAGTTTGTTTCGGCTTGGGAAAGAGAATAAAAATGTCCCTCCAAAAGTTCTGGACACCTCGAGTCACTATTGCAGGTCCCCAGCAGCATTATTTAACCACGGCGTTATTATAGTATAATATAAATACTGATGATAGGCATCGGAAAAATATCAAATTAACATTGTTCTTAATGGAGAAGCAGCGAGAATGTCCGACCTAGCAACAGTAACAGTATCGAAAGGTCATATACATAGGTTTAATGAATGCCAATCATATAAATTATATGTTCCTTTTATTTACTTTTCAATTGGGGTATCTGAATTATGACTATTTTCGGGTTATGTTTGTGTCTGTGTGTTTTAATTACCAGGTTTCTGCTCCTCCACTCTACTACCAAATTCTCAGAAATGAAAATTCCCTTGAATCATCCAGTGCAGTATAGTGTAACCCAAACTGAAGTCAGGAAAAAGACAGGTGACCTCTTCTTCTCTAATCATACTCAACGTAAGAAAAAAATATTTCTGGAAAAATATCTATTAGCCCTCATTTATGAAGGGAGCATATGCATCAAATTGATTATGCTTAGTTCAAATGGCATACAAAAAAGAAATTCACCTTGCATTTCTTGAAAGTGATTCTCCCTTTTTGACATCATTCTTGATTTTCCTTTGCATGAGAACAATTTATTTTCATTTTGTTTGAACTTTACTGTTTTTTCACTGCTTGAAAAATGCTGATATTCCTACAATAGCGTGTGAACATAGCGTTAGAGTAAGTCAAATTAGAGGTTGCAAAAATAAAGGTTGCAAATAATCCATAAACACCATTATTTTCTTTTATTAGAGCAAAGAAGATACCACAGATGAATCAATGGATGAGAGCAGTCCTTCTGACTACAGTGATGTTGATTACATACCTGACACTGATGGAGCTGACTCTGATGACAGCATGTCTTTGAGCCCTGAAAAAAAACGTCAGAGGGTACAACTTCCCCAATTGTTACCAGTGATGGCGAATAACCCAGACAAAGAAAGCAGCTCAACAGACAGCCCAGACAAAGAAAGTAGCATGAAAAAAAATGCAGTAAGGAAGAAGATGCGATCATCATTCATCTCAGGAAAAAAGAAGAAATGGACTATCAGCCCGCAGAAAAGGAAGAACACACCACGCCACCCAGAGAAAGACAGTAGTTCAATCGTCAGCCCCAGAGAAAGGCAAACGTTCAGTTGAAGTACCGTGTACCACAAATACTCAGGAGCATCGAGTGTATGACAAGAGGAACTATTGCCTTTATGCTCCAAGCCAACAGCAAAAATCACACGACACCTTCAAACTGTTCATCGCAATAAACCAGATGTTTGCAAAAGCACTTTTTATCCACAAAATTCCAAAGAACGGCGAGTTCGTCTGGCCATTTTTAAGGAATAGAGGAACTTTTCTCACAATACAGATGTGGTGAGGAAAGGAACAGGAGAACTTGTTGCACGTTACAGAACAAAAAACATTAGAAGTGGGAAAGACTTTATTCACTGTATCCATTGTCAAGGTTTGTACTCAAAAAAAACATTGTGGAAACACATCAAAATATGTGAAGAGAAGCCAAGAGAGGATGAACCCGGAGTGGGACGAAAAAGAGTTAGATCCCTCTGTGCTCTGACCACGCCCGTCAGTTTTGAGATAAGTGAAGGCCTAATGAAAATACTAACACACATGAACTATGATGAAGTGTCAAATGTTGTTCAGAATGATAAATGCATTCTGCAGCTTGGACAATATATGTTCAATAAACTAAAAAATAAAGGGAACAATAATGACGACTACATACGACAGAAGATGAGAGAAGTTGGAAGAATGGTCCTTGTAGCTCAAAATGTTACACCACTAAAGAAAGTGGAGGAGTTCTTCATTCCTAAAAACTTCCCACATGTTCTATCTCAGTAAGAAGGCAGCAGGATACGATCCTGAAAACCACATATCAAACCCCGTCTTTAGCGCTCAAGCTGGGCCACAGTCTAAAAAAAATATCCAGCATTGTTGAGAGCGATGCTATGATGTTTTGGTGATGATATCACAGCAGAATATGCCAAAAGGTACAGAGCTATACATGACAGCAGATGGAAGAGTTCATCTCCTCTGGAGCACACTAAACACTCTTAAGGAGGCCAAGTGGAATATGCCACATTTGTTACCATTACCCATGATGTGAAGCTCTCGAACTTTTACATGGAAAACCAGCAACATATTTCAGAGAGACTGCTAAGAATCTCCCCCACTCGAGAAAACTATGCTGCCCTGGCTAAGGTAACACTTGCTTTAGCCATTACTTTCAACAGACGAAGAACAGGTGAAGTGTCGAGGATGTTACTGACTGCCTTTAGTTCCCGGAACAAGTCAGCGTTGCATGATGACGTGGCTATCTGCTTGACTCCATTTGAAAGGAAGATGTGCGAGAGTATTTGCAAGAGTGGAGATCCGAGGGAAAAGGGGGAGGATGGTCCCTTCTTGTTAAAACCATCTATGGTGACTGCTATGGAGCTGCTAGCTGAGACGCGTGAAAGCTGCAGTGTACCGAATGATAATTTATTCATGTTTGGAAGACCAGAAGCCTTGTCAGCCTACAGAGGGGGAGATGCCTTCAAAAAATATACCAAACTCTGTGGTGCCAAACACCTGAAGCAACTGACTTCAACAAAGCTTCGAAAACATATTGCAACAATGTCACAGGTCTTAAACCTTGAGAAAATGAGTCTGACCAACTGGCCGACTTCTTAGGTCATGATATTCGTGTCCACCGACAGTACTATCGGTTACCCCAAGGAACTCTGCAGCTTGCTAGAATGAGCAAAGTGCTCCTGGCCATGGAGAGGGGGACTGTGTCGCAGTACAAAGGGATGACACTGGATGATATTGAAGTTGACCCTGAAGGTTTGGGCATGTTCTTAATTTTTGATCTATTTAACACTGGTATGGATACTCAGTTTCATATTTCTGTGTTTTTATGAATGCTGTACTAGATATTCTGCCTGTGAGATTAAGAGTGCTGTTGATTTAATTTAGATTATTTTCTACTTGTCTTGTTTTTTTTTTTTTTTTTTACCAGAGAAACTACCACAATCCAATGAAGAAGATTCCAGTGACACTTCAGAAGATGAGTGTACCAGCAGTGAAATGGAACATATAATGGACACATCAGCACCATCAGCATCATCAGCATCATCAGCATCATCAGCACCATCAGCATCATCAGCATCAGCACGTGGTGCTAGTCCTCCTATACAAGGTTAAAAGCTGCAGTGCAAAAATAATGATGATCATTGTGTCCTTACTCTTATGACAAGATGATGAATGTTGCCATGAAGCTAATCTCTCTCTATACAGAAGTTCACATTTATATAGAATGGACATATTTAATTTTTGGTGCTACAATTTGTAAACCATTAACATGCAGCGAAAGCAGCATTGAAACTGGAAGACCGCTCTGAAAAACATATCTTAGACTTAAGGTGCTAGAGAGCCAAACAGCATAATGATGGCTTTGACCTTGTTCCAGTAATATACTGATCACACAGGGGGGCTGTGTTATAGAGCCACCTGTTGTTGGAGTTCACAAGGCTTTTTTTACTCCCCTTTCGTTAAGGCTACTACTGGGGAAAAAAAGTCTTCATGATGATGGCTTCATTTGCATGTTTTCCAGTATTATTACATTGAATTGCATTTGTTCTTTTCTTCACAGAACCAGCAGTAAAACGAAGCAGACGCAAATGGGAAGCAGGAGAAGTTCGTTCTGTGGAGAAACACCTGATGAAATTCATCAGAACATTCACAGTTCCTGCTAAGCACGACTGCATGCTTTGTCTGCAAAATGAAACGGAGACTTTGAAGGAACGAACATGGACTGATGTAAAAAACTATGTGAGAAACAGAATCACTGCATTGAAGAGGCAGATAAGTACTTAAATACTTATCTGTCTTCTATTTGCCATGTTCATAAAGTGTTTTACCTTTTAGATGCTCTATGTTCAATTCAGCATCAACAGGTTAAGTTGTGTAATGTTTAAAAGTGGGTAGAAAAATGAAAATCAAAATTTGTTTAAAAAAATGTTAAAAGGTTAATAATATGTTTTATTCAAATACATTCATTTAGCCACATTTTTACCAATTTAACGAACCAGTTTTTTTATGTTCGAAAAATAAGAACATAAAAAACAGAGATGTTTAAAATAACTGTTAAACTGGTAAACTGTTAGAAACCGTTCTTGTCCTCAGCCTCAATATCAAAAGATCAGTGTGTTTGTACACTGGTACAAGTTTAACAGCTGGAGAGTCACAGTTTTTAATTTATTTTGTAAGTGCCCTTTTTGTTAATTAAAGATCAGTGAGGCTGCAACAAATGTCATTCTCTTCAAATTTTATTGCCTGTGTTTTGTACTGCATGTGGGTCCCCTTGTCATTGATTGTAAGATTTACTTATCATAATCTGTGCCACTCCTGCTCTAGTAAAAAAACAAAAAAAAAAATCAGCCAATCCAGGTATATTGTGGTCTATTACCAGTGCCCTACATATATCCCTTGGTGCCAACAATGTGCCCAAATGAAATGAAGACACAAATACTAAACAAGAAAACAACATAACAAATAATAAACAGAATACTTGCAAAAATGTCATTACAGTCATGGAAAAAATTATTAAACCACCTTTGTTTTCTTCAGTTTCTTGTTCCTTTTAATGCCTGGTACAACTAAAGGTACATTTGTTTGGACAAACATAACGATAACCACAAAGATTGCTCATAAGAGTTTTATTTAAGAGCTGATATCTTACCATTTTCCATGGTTTTCTGGATTATAACCTAAATCACTTAAGTTTTTACATCAATAGCTATGGCGTTGTACTGCCAAAAACACTGCTTTTATGTATTCAGTGTTTTCTTTTCTGTCTGTTTTAGTCACATGATGATGTTTAGTGGTACCAGGTATTAAAATGAACAAGAAAGTGAAGAAAAAATGATGGTCTAATAATTTTTTCCATGACTGTATATTGGATTCATATAAATCAATGCAGAATACTCAAATCCAAATACTAACAAAACAATACCAAATACTAATGATAAATAAATAGTTCAAACACTGGCTTGCAAAAAAAAAGACCCCATAGATTACTTCTATCAGAATATGTGTTTAGCCCAAGTCCCCAAAGGTTTCTTAAATACGATTTGTCCCCAAAGTCCAGGTTAAAAGTCAGACTGGAGAAAAACATGCTTTAATCCAAAATATCACATGATTTTGGTAATAAGGGCATCCTTCCACATCTGAAAATGGTGGCAGCTTCCCTCTAAACCATTCAGAAAGTGGTGTCCACAAAGGTGGGGAGTTTTGTCATATGACCCCAAAGGTGGCCTAAGTAGGTATGTGTGTGTGTGTGTGTGGGGGGGGGCATTTACGTACATTCACATTTACGTGACAATGGCATCGTACGACAGCGTAAAACCAATCAAAGCAATTATTAACATGCTGTATTAGCAGGGCCTCAGTCATCTGGTTTACAGTCCATGTTGATTTGCTTTGCCCTTGAAGTTCTTTTATTAAAGCAGAACAAAATACTTTTCTTCCTGTTAAATTATCAATTTCATTTGAAGGGATACGTGCACACTTTTAGGAAGCGTCGTCGAGCTCTGCCGTCTTTCCTATCAGCGAAAACCAGCCAAAGTATCTCTGGACTCTTGTCCCGGACGTCGACAACGACAGAACCAGCCCACAGAGCTGGACGTGATGGCGGAGGTGCTTAAGAGACTCAAGGAAGAGGAGGAGACACTGACCGAGCAAGAGTAAATCCTGGACAGCGTAGTAAAACATGGTTTAATCTCCATGTCTGTAAGGCAGGGGTCTCTTACTTCCTGCTCTCGGTGGAGGCAGTCGCATTTCTGTGAGCTCCCATCTATCTGTCCCTGCTGCTTCTCTTTTGTCTTGTCTGAGCTTTTTTTGGAGCCTCACTCGGCATAATATTCAAATCTCTAATTATGGATCTGATCAGCTGGTTTCTCAATGCAATTAATCAATTTTTCTCGAAGAGAAAACAGGACACAGGAGAGTCCTCGGGTCCCGATGGAATACTGGCTGGATACATCAAGGATTTTGGATGGAATCTGGGATGTCTGCCCCCCTTGTTCATTGTGGACACCAAAGTGTACCTATTGGGATTTATGATCACAGGATTTCTGCTGTTTGGAGTTGGCGGATACCTGCTGTATCGGAAAATTTACACGGCAGCTGCTATCCTGGACACCGCCAACCTGCCTGCCGTGTGTGTGGGAATGAGTCGCGCTGTGAACACTCAGACTGCTGCTCTTGGTGAGCTGAACCGGAAACTGGAAGTAATTCTAGTGACGGTTTTGAACTCTGGCAAAATGGATTCGATCCTGGAGAAGTTCAAGCGCCGCTCAGGGAGAATTGACCTGTAATTCGGACAATTGGAGTTATTCCCGCCGAGATGGACCAGCAAAAACTTTGAAGGCAGACAGAATTCATGTCAGCCTGACCGAAAACATTCTTCTCTTATCTGAATCCGGCTCCCCTGAAACGAAGCTCGCCTCAAGGCCGGCCTTCGACCTAATCTCTCCTGAATATTATGACTTTTTGACGCTCCTTCCCGACCCCTCCCCTTTCCAAACAACACCTGTGGCTCCAGACCAGGGGTCACTGGCTTACGCACACACATACACATGTACACACACACACTTCCCTCCCCCTGCCCAACTGCCTCCGCTGGCTCCTGGATGTTTTTACCCCCCCACGCTTGACGGACTGGGCACTCGAGCCAAGGACTGTTTAGCTGGACACTCCCCCTCCCCCCACCTCTTTCCTGACCCATATGATGTCTTCGTAATAAGTTTGTTATGCTTGTGCTGAGGTTTTTTTTGTGAATCCCACAACATGTGCCTCTGATCAAGGACATGTGGTGTGAGACACCTCTTTTTTATCCTCTCCCCCCCCATCCCCTATGTGATCATATTTTCTTCTGCTAAAAGTGCCCTGGCCGGAGGGTGGTGTACTTGGGCATGTGCTTGAGTGTACTACTCTCTGACACGGTAGAAGCACTCTTATAGCGCTGACCCAAGCACCGTTGACTCCTGTCCATATGTTGTTGTTGTTGTTTCTGTATGTTTCTCTTGGACAGTGTACTGGGAAGACAAATTTCACTGTGTTGGGACGCTGGCTCAGTGACAATAATAAATCTGATTCTGATTCAAACTGATCCGTTAAAGGGCCGGTTAGGTGCAGGTTTTCGTTCCAACCATGCAGAGCTGACTTGTTTCATTCAATCAACTAAACTGGTTCAGGCCAGTGAGTTCAGACCAGTCAACTAGTTGTCTTCAGTGAAGACAACTAGTTGATTGACTAAAACAAGTCAGCTGTGCTGCTGCATGGTTGGAACAAATCCTGCAGCCACACCGGACCTTTAACGGATCAGTTTGAGACCCCTGCTGTAAGGAGACCCACCGAACCAAAAACCACTAAAGTTCCTTTGTGCTGCTTTAGTTTTTGTTCCACCAGCTCAAAGACCCCTAATAAAACTCCTAAATCCCAAAATAGAGCCTCAAACTGGAAAAAGTTGAAACAATCCATCCATCCATCCATCCATCCATTTATCCATCCATCCATCCATCCATCCTTCCATCCATCCATCCACCCATCCACCCATCCATCCATCCATCCATCCATCCATCCATCCATCCATCATCCATTATCTATGCCCTTAATCCTCTGCAGGGTCAGATAGATCTGCTGGAGTCTATCCCAGCTCTCTTCAGGTGAAAGGCAGGGGAAGTTGAAACCATATGGACAAAAATAAATAAAAATACAGAGAGATATTTAGCGTTGGTGTTGTCTCGTATCCTTGGTTCTGCTAATTTCCACTCCTGTGATGGCAGCATCAGTGCATTATGAGCTTGGCCTGCCTGCAGCCCTGACCCGTCCTCAGTACGGAGCACGTGGAGAATTTTGAAATGAAAAATCCCATAAAGGCATCTCACTGATTTCTTCACAAGTAAAAAGCTTTATTGCTTGAACACTTTCAAACCTTTATGACGAGAAACTGCAGCAGCATAAAGCAGTGAAAGCATTTCTGTACCAGCTTTTTCTGGAATGTGCTGCAGCCTTGAATTGCAAAAAACTGATTTATATTAACAAATGACATGAAGATTATGTGAAAAAAATCTCGGGTTCGTCCTAAATCACTTCTCTCACTGCCTTGATGTAACAGAGCAGAAACCCAGGACGTCTCAGACTCTGCAGGGAGACTCGGACACCTCGTACTTCACTGGGTCGACCGTGAACTCCTCCATACCGACGTGTTCTAGAGTCAAATACGAGGCTGTCTGGACGCTAAAGCTTCGTCCTGAGGTCATGAACCGGACGACACCAGGAACACCAGTAAATCACTGGTGCTGCAGCGTTCAATTCAATTCAGCTTTATTTAAACAGCGTCTTTTACAATGCAAATTGTCTCCAGGTGCTTTACAGAGACCCAGAGCATGACCCCCCCCCCCAAAAAAAAAAAAAAAATATCATTAACTAAAATCATATTATTGAAAAAAAAAGAAATAAATACGTATAAGAGCATGAGAGACTGGCAGTGTCATGCAGAAAATTATTACTTCAAATGATTGTTGATAACGGTGGAGCAACAAGCTGTCATATCCCAGAGGGTTTTTAGTTTGTCACACATTCACTTCTGCATTTAACTTCATTTTTATTTAATGATACAACGTATTATATCCAAGTTTTGCAATGTTCTGATATGTAAAACCATTAAAATGAAGTGGAGCTTTTTTTTCCAGGAAAGCTCATGTAATGGATTAGATTTAAATAATAAGACAGCAACATGATGAATTCCTAAACACCAGTCATATATTCATTATACTTTTTCTCATTTTAGACAGGTGACTACACTTTAGATTTACTTTACTTACAAAGATGTTTTTTTCTAGCTGTATCAACTCAAATTTAAGGGAAATCATGTAAACATTAATAGCAAATAATTAATGAAATATTACGTGACTAAATATCTTCAGGTAGAATATATATGTTAAATTGGTTTGCACCCCGGTGAGAGAAATATGCTGAAAATTCACAAAATAAAACTTAAAGACAGCTGAACTACTCCATCTCCAAGTCACAATTTGACGACGGAGCCGAAAGCAGCGCAGAGGCCCAGGGAGACAGATTGTATTTTAATTGGTTGAAAACTGCAGAGCTTTGAGAAAGGCTGAAGGGAAGGACACACATGGGCACGCACCGCACACACACACACACACACACGCACACACACACACACACACACACACAAAAGCTCAATGTCCTTTGTGACACTGAGAGAAAGGAGACTGAGCCAGTCCCTGCTGACTGACTGGCATAATGAGCTGAAATCATGCCAACCCAGGTGCCTGTACCGGTTTTTATTTTTTTATTTTTGGCGCTGAATATGTGTTCCTGCTGATACCATGAAGTAAAAGTACAGAGTCGGGGCCAGGGGAAGTGTGTGTGTGAACAAGAGTTTGACCTGGATGGATTTCTGAATCCTGTCTGTGTCACTTTACATAAATATATCAACAGACGACTGTCCTGCAACACGTGAGTTCATGTTAATGTGAGAGGATGAAAACATAATCCTCACCGTGTGATCAAACTCAATAAACTCAAAAGCCCAGTCTGAGACTGTGTCAAATGTTGTTGCGTTACCTTTTGATGGTGCGAAGCAGGGTGGACCTGGCCTCATTGTGGAAGGTGATGACGATGGATGTTGGAGGAAGATCAGAGTCATAGTGAAGGCTGGTGCACCTGCCAGAAGAGAGTATTAGTGAGCACGACATCTGATCTATTGATGCAGTGATAAGCCTCAGGGTCCACCCCGGATACACCGGAGATCCACCCTGGACAGGCCTCCAATGCATCACAGAGCCACCCGGAGACAGATGAGACAATCGGCCACGGACAACTGAGAATCACCAATCAGCCGAACACGCATGTCGAGGACCGAAAACTCCAGCAACAATTACATTTTATTAGTGTAGCGTCTGTTACAATGTCAGTTGTCTCTAGTCGCTTTACAGAGACCCAGATCATGACCCCCGAGCAAATATCATGAACTAAAATTATAATATTAAAACCTAAACAAGGATAACGGCAGGTAAAAAACTCCAACAGCAGGACAAAAAAACATTTAAGCCAAACAGTGGCAAGGAAAAACTCCACTTTAAGAGAAGGAAACCTTGAGCAGGATCTGGATCATATAGGGGGACCTTCCTGATGAAGACCAGCTGGATAAAGAAAGAAATAAAGATGGGACAGAGAGAGGACAGAGGACAGAGAGAGGATGGAGGACAGAGAGAGGATGGAGGACAGAGAGAGGAGAGCAAACAAATGACTGAATGAAGTGACTACATAAACAGATGCAGGTAGCAGCACTGAGGTGCATCACAGGACAAACTAAACTGGGACCGTTTCAGTTCCATGGACAGATCCAGCTCTGAAACGCGGCTTAACTTCAAATGTAATTAAATGCAGCAAAATGCGCGACAGCTTTTTGCGTGGCAGGGATTAACCCGACAAAATGCTTAGAAATGTAACATTGCATAGCTGATGGCGCCTCAGCGGAGCAGACGCTGCAGCTGCAACCACAGTGCAGCCTCCTCTAACAGCTCTGGGTTCTCTAACCATAACCCTAATCCCAGCAGCTCTGGGTTCTCTAACCCTAACCCTAATCGCAGCAGCTCTGGGTTCCCTAACCCTAACCCTAATCCCAGCAGCTCTGGGTTCTCTAACCCTAACCCTAATCCCAGCAGCTCTGGGTTCTCTAACCCTAACCCTAATCCCAGCTGCTCTGGGTTCTCTAACCCTAACCCTAATCCCAGCAGCTCTGGGTTCTCTAACCCTAATCCCAGCAGCTATGGGTTCCCTAACCCTAACCCTAATCCCAGCAGCTCTGGGTTCTCTAACCCTAATCCCAGCAGCTCTGGGTTCCCTAACCCTAATCCCAGCAGCTCTGGGTTCTCTAACCCCAACCCTAATCCCAGCAGCTCTGGGTTCCCTAACCATAACCCTAATCCCAGCAGCTCTGGGTTCTCTAACCCTAACCCTAATCCCAGCAGCTCTGGGTTCTCTAACCCTAACCCCAATCCCAGCAGCTCTGGGTTCTCTAACCCTAATCTCAGCAGCTCTGGGTTCTCTAACCCTAACCCTAATCCCAGCAGCTCTGGGCCTGCTGGGATCTGCAGATCCAAACCTGCCTCTATCCAGACCAGCGGTAGCACTGATAACTTTACAAAAACAAGTCTGCGGTTATTACGCAGTGAGCTGTTGCTTTAATAACTTCTGCTCTACGGACGGTTTCTGCAGGAATAAGACACCAGGCGATATTGTACTGGGAGTACTGGGAGGACCTGCAGTCCCAGCAGTCCCAGCAGTCCCAGCAGAGCTCAGACGTCTGCTGTTATGAACACGTTGACACAGATCGACAGTCACTGCACAAGACAACCCAGCTGTGAAACAATATTATCAGCTCCTCATTAACTCTCAATTTTATTTGGTTTTATTTATTTATTTTTTCAATTAGGAGGCACGGTGATTAAGTGAGGAAGCAACAACATCAAAGCAGATTACAGAATGTAAAACTTTCTGAAACAAGTTCATGCATTATGCTTTTATTACTGCCTGCGTCTCCTCTCTTATCCCTTCATTTGTTTTCGTTTTCCTATCAGCAGGGGTGAAAGTGGCTTTAATTCCATTTATTTGGTTGGGTGTAGTTTCCCAGCATGCTCCAGGCACTGTGTTTATCGACAGAGTTTAGGATAATTGTTCCTGATCTGTAATATCTTTTTGTTATTTCTAAACTTTTCTTTAGTTTTTGTAGGTGGATGTTCTGCCTCATCATGAGTGAAAGTGCATGTAGAGTTGGTAACATCACTCTGTTTTGCTGGTTTATAAATTATATGTGACCAAACTATTTATTGTGTACAGGGGTTGCAAGTTAAAAAAAAGAAAAACTCTTGTGGAAGAAGTTTTTAATCTCAGTGTTCTTTTCCCTGTGATGGACAGGTGACCTGTCCAGGTGGACCCCACCTTTCACCCTAAGAGAGCTGGGATAGACTCCAGCAGATCCCTGTGATCCTGCATTGGACCTGTAGTTGATGTTCACCAGAGATGTTGGAGATCTTCGTGGTGACAGAAATGTAGCTTTGGGCTCCTTTCTTCCTCTCTCCTTCTCTCTCGATCGCCGAGCTGTCTGAGTGTGTCGAGATGCAAAAAAGGCTGCTCCGAGGCAACTTTAAAATGTATAAAAGTGTTTATTACAAGTAAAAGAGGCTTATATCAGACTTTGGCGACAGTCTGGGATCTTCCTGTGCCAATGCTGAAAGAGTCCCAGAACAAAGAGGAGTTTGGCTTATATACGCTGGTCAACTGATCTGTCCCACAGATGGAACCAGTTAAACATCCTTTGACAGATTTACGTATAGACTAGCGAGTACATCTCTAGAATCTAAACTAATCTAAAGGCTCTGACAGACGTACAGGGAATTTAACACCAACATCGACCCAAATTCCTACGACCAAAAAAAGAATGAACTCATTTCAAATGTCTTGAACTCGTTGACTCTAAGAACATGATCAGAACTTATGATAAAGACCAAATAATCAGACACTACAGACTAGAACGGGTCTGATGATGGATGGATGTATGGATGGATGGATAGATGGATGGAAGGATGGATGGATGGATGGAGGATGGATGGATGATGGATGGATGGATGGATGGATGGATAGATGGATGGATGGATGATGGATGGATGTTCCTGGTTAAACAGAAGCACAGTGATGAGGGGGGGATTTGTATGTTCTGCTATCATATGTTCCTGTGCTTCACATACATGGGCCAGACGTGACCACTGAACAGGTGGGGGGAGGGTGGGGGGGCTCCTCAGGCTCCCAGCAGTCATGAGCTGACCGCCAGCTCCTCCATATATAACTGAGGCTGACATCTGTCCAGCTGTTAAAGCTTCGTCAAAACTGGGTCTTTGTGACAGGGTAATTATCCGAAGTGCACCAGTGAAACAGGATCAAGATTATAGAAATTGGCCAAGTCAAAGTCTTTGCTTCAACCCAACTGACAGGATGTGACGGTTCCTGAACAGAGCTGAGCATCAGCAAATACCTAAAAAAAAAAAAATGATGTAGAAAATAGGCTACAATTAATCCACAATGATGTGAGATGGATAAAGTCTTGAAATGACTGTTTCCTGTTTGACTTCTAGAGTGAAAGTTCTTCCAGAAGGTAGTCAGCCAACTATTCTTTTATGTATTTCCTACATGATATTTATTTGTTGTTTTTCTCTTCATTTTTGTTAGTAAATAAAAATGTAAATAGTCGCATGGTGAAAAAAGTTTTGCACAAAAAAGTATGAAACAAAATCGATTCAAAAGCCACATTTTCCCCCAAAAAAGTGTGAATTTATTTAATTCAAAATGAGCCACAGACCAACGATGGATTTATACAGCTGTACAAGATTTAGAATTTATGTCTAAAACAAGAACAAAGAAAGAAAGGAAAACAGCAGGGTGCACACATGCACCACATACATTTGTCGTATCATTTCCCATCATGCCCCTCTCTGGCTCCTCCATCCCTCCGTCTCTGATTCCAACTCTGTTGTTCCTGCAGATGATTTATTCAACAGCTCCACCAGAAAGGAAGGGTGAGAAGATGAAGACGAGCTGCTTCTGTGTGAGTATGTGGGCGTTGGAGAACAAAAGAGAGAAGGAGTGAAAGAGGCACAAGAGTCAAGAGATGCAGCGACTGACGGAGAGAGAGACGGAGGTAGAGATAGACAGATAAAAGTTGTGCTGACGGACGACTGATGTTGGAACAAACTCGCTTAGTCCAAAAAGATGCTTTTACCCAAGTGGACGGATGGATGTGTGTGTGGTGACACGTCAAAGCTTCGGAGGAATTAAACACAGACAAGGAGAGAGAACTGAAAGGAAGATAGAAGCTGGAGGAAGAACATTTGAGAGGAGCAGGGACGGTCCAGAGAGGAGGAATAAGAGAGAGAAAGGAAGGAGTAGGAGAATACAAGGAGACGACGGGAAGAAGAGACACTAAAGGACATGTGTGTTACAACCTTAAAGGCATCGAGAGACGAGAGGAACGACGTCAGGAAACAGAAAAGAAGAGCAGAGGAAAGAGAAAATAAACCCAACATCAGCAAAGACAATGTGAATAAAAGTTGCAGCATCTGTAAAAGAGATGAAGATGGGACCACATGTGCAGTTTGTGACGTTGACATCATCGGGGACAACGTTGTTCTTCCTCAGAGATGCTGTTCAGTTTAGTCAGACATCACAGCGTCTCATCTCAACATCTGGAAGAT
>JAGFBZ010000008.1:0-57240 GCA_018398805.1 Hirundichthys speculiger
ACGCCCATACTTGGGAAGTTGAGAGTCAGATTTTTATCAAAAATCTCAGAAAATGACTGTTTTCCTGATTCATTTTCTGCCTCGGACGAGAACACGCTCCATATCAGAATTAAGACTGCCTTGAGAATGATGGCTGGATTAATACCGTAGAGGGGAAGCGTCCTGTCCTGTGCAGAGATGCGTCTCAGGAGGCTGCCTCACAGGCGAAGATGGCTCACAGTCATGTTACAGATCATTTACAGCGCAGTGATCATGTTCATTTGAGCAGAAAAGATGAACTTTGCGCCTATTTCAAGCAGAACAAATCCTGCCTTACTTGGGTTTTTGCCCTCGCGTCCGTGCCATGCATTCATTATCCACCCGTGCCCACGTCATCCTCACCGGGGGGGTCTGCTGGAGCCCATCTTCAGGGAGAGAGGTGGGGAGCGACCCGGTCAGCTCGCCAGACTCTCACATGGCCGCAGAGACACACATAACCACACGTGCACTTTCCTTAAAGAGCCTAATGTGCAGGTTTTTAGACTGTTGGAGGAAAACGGGCTGGTGCATTTGTAACCAACTGACATTAGCTTCATTAGACGACAACGGGGTGCTCTCTGCTCCAGCTTCACCAGCTGCTGCTGTTGCTTCCATTCTGTGCAGGATATCATCGTCTTAGGGTTAGGGTTAGGTTAGGGGTTAGGGTTAGGGTTAGGGTTAGGGTTAGGGTTAGGGTTAGGGGTTAGGGGTTAGGGGTTAGGGTTAGGGGTTTAGGGGTTAGGGTTAGGGGTTAGGGTTAGGGTTAGGGTTAGGGTTAGGGGTTAGGGTTAGGGTTAGGGTTAGGGTTAGGGGGGTTAGGGGTTAGGGTTAGGGGTTAGGGTTAGGGTTAGGGGTTAGGGTTAGGGTTAGGGGTTAGGGGTTAGGGTTAGGGGGGTTAGGGTTGGGGTTAGGGGTTAGGGTTAGGGGTTAGGGTTAGGAGTTAGGGTTAGGGGTTAGGGTTAGGGTTAGGGTTAGGGGTTAGGGGTTAGGGGTTAGGGGTTAGGGTTCTTTTAACAAAGAATGTGATGCTGATCTGAAAACATTCAAACTTCTCGGTATGTTCATAATCACGCCAGCATCGGTCTTTTCTAATGCAGCACTTTGGACTCTCCTGAGAGCAGCTCTTCTTTATGCAGAGATGTTGCAATAAAAGCACAGCCATCATTAGCGCAGAGATGGCGCTCTGTAGGGCTAATAGAATCTGCACGGGCTCCGGGGTTACGGCGGCGGGTGAGTGAATTTAGCTTCAGGAGGGCTCTTTCCATGCTCCCCTCCATCGCTGCACTCGGTCCTCGGAGCTGATGCCAGATTACATCATCAGCCGGGGGGCTGATGATGTGTTTACGTGTTGATGCTTTGCTGCTAATATGAAAAGACCAGGCTGCAGAAGTTTGACATGCAGGTTTGAATTAGAATACAATGTCGGGTACGGAGAAGACCAAACAAACAAACTGAAGATTACTAAAATGTTATGTGTCCATCCATCATCCTCTGTAGCTGCTTCCTCCCCCCTCTTCCTACTTCAGGCGAAAGCCGGGGCCACTTATCTATGAAGAACCTTTTTGGATTGCGGATTCTTGTTTTTGGACTCTTCTTCAAGGTCATTGCATTCTAGGGATGTAACGGTATAGAAAATGTGATATCTCAATAATAGTGACCAAATCATCAAAGTTTATGATATTATCGCGATATTCTTAATTGCTGTACAAATATCCAAAAAAAACACATACATTAAAATATTTTCACAAAATCTTGTGATTTTCTTGTCATACTAAAACATCAGAAGCCAAAATTTTATCAAAATGAAACTTTCACATTAAAAGGGCAAACAACTGGCACAGAAATAGATTTTATTTCAAATGAACAAAATAAATAACAGGAACAAAGCTTATTTGTCTGGTGCAAAATTAAAGAAACCCTTTAACAACCATAGTAGGTCAAAATATGCAAACAGTTATCAGGAACAAAAATGACTGGACTTTGAGCAAAACCTTAAATAAGTAAAAATGTGCAAATAAAGAAACAGTTGTATAGGAGCCAAATATGTTGTTATGAATTGTAGTTCACTCTGTGGGTCTGTGGGTGTCGCTGTGTTGTTACCTGAGGGTCAGGTATAAAGGTAGCTGCCTGTTATTGGTTAGGTGTTGGACCCGGAAGAGCAAAAGGTTTTTGACTGCTGTGGTGCTAACTGCCGGCGTTGTGGTTGTCGGATCAGTGAATGGAATAAATCCATATTTTAACTGCATCGTTTCGGTCCTTTTTCGATCAACACGCAACGGTAACATTTACGAAATGTGAGTTAGCGAAGCGCGTCAACCAGGTTACTCTTGGTCAAACATCTCAGTAGCTTGAAGCATTAGCCTTAGCTCCTTCAAGTTGTTTGTACAAATTACAAACAATAAAATGTAAACAAGTGCTCTGCAGACAGGATAACTGTCCTCCACCAGTTGTCCCTCTGTATTCTTAAAAGAAATATGCCCGGACCTTGGACTTCGTCCTTTTAGTGGGTTGGTAAATGTCCTGCGTGCTATCACCACTTTCCGCCATGCTCACGTTACGATGCCGATGTTACAAGCTACATATTCACGCAAGACACAGTCGTGAATCGCTAGCAGACTTGAATGAGGCTGATTACATATCCCGGTAATCGACGCGATAACGAGATGAAGTCAAACATAAACGGTAATCGTTATTGCGTAAAATTTTACCGTGCTTTACCGTAATACCGGTAACCGTTCCATCCCTATTGTGTTCAAAAAGCTGTGGATATAAAAACGGTGGTCATATCGGTTTCTATTTATGTTTACTAGATATTTCATGTGCCAGATATGAGACTGAAGGTCAGAGGTTGTGACGCTGTGGGTCACAAGTCATTTTGAGTGACCGACAACAACGTGGCTTAACTTCAGAGTGTGTGACTGACAGGCCCGGCTGGAGTCCAGATCTGTCTCCTCATGCATGATGCATCAGAAGAAGAGAGTCAAACGACGGCGATCAGGGACTGACGAGCAGCTGAGATCTGGCATTCAGCAGAACGGACACTTTCTCCTTGCAAAACTGCCGCGGTTTAATATCCTCAGTTTCTAAATAATTAAACAGACAGTTGACTGACTGGTGGGACAAAATCAAACTCAGTGAAAAGGTAGCTCTGCCACCGACAACCACAACATCTTCTGTGAACTCCCTTTCACTGGACTGAGTTTGTTTTAAACATATGAAACCTCTTAAGGGCAGATAATTCATATTGATTGATAAGTTTAATAGAGGTGGCGTAAGCCTAAGATCTGGGTTAGTTTTCTCAGCTGGGCTAGTAGGGCTGTAGCGATACACTAATCTCACGATACGATACGATACGATACATGATATTCGGCTCATGATACGTATATATTGATATTCATCTTACAATACATTTACATCATTTTCCGAAAGATTTTAAAGGGACAAAGTGATTTTGGTGACATCTTGTGAGTGTTCCAATGACTTTGTTTGAATTAATTGAACTGAAAGCATCAATTACACATTTATAAGCTGACAGGCAGCTTGCAAATGCTGGACAAAATGAATAAAAGATTTGTTGAGAAAAAAAGTTTCATTTATTTAAACAGTGCAAATTATTGCTTGCAAGCTTTTAAAGGTAGGACACGGGGGTTTTGAAAGAAGCTTAGAATTGATACCTGCGGCTGAAAAATTGATACTCTCTGGGGAAATAAATATCGATATATATCGCAGAATCAATAAAATCGCTCAGTTCTGGAAAAAAGAAGGAAATATTTTCTTATTACTGAGCAAATATGATACAATGGTGTGATGCTGCAGTTGTTGCTCCTTTGGTAGGTTTTAGACTTCATGAAAGGCTCCGGGTGTAAGATGAGAAGATGTGCTAACGGTGATGAGAGGCGAACCGGGCAGGTTCTGCTCCAGACGAAGACCACTACAGTCAGACCCGGTTTATTGCTGCAAAGCAATCCTCCTGTTATGGCAGCGGTTCTGGTTTCTGGTGGAACACCTCGGTCCAGGGAGATGTGATCGGCAGCTGTACCCGTCAGTTTGTGGCAGGGCCCGGTTCCCAGAGCCATGAAAGGCGCGTTGTATAACGTTCAGATCAACTGTTTAATGGTTTCCGAGTGGATTAACTGGTTCTAGCTTCAGCGTGGCGCCTCCGTTTAGCCAGCTCATTAGAAACGGGACACTCCGGCTCTGCTGGCCCGGATCAGGTGCTCCTCAGGCTGGTGCCGTGTTACAGCTGAGGTACGGCTGTAAGTGATTCAGAGGTGACTCGTCACAAATCACCGTATATTTTAACACGTTTCTTTATGGCCGTTACATTCTGCACGGCGGCGGGTTCCCTTAAATGACCCTTTTTTCTCCCCCCTCCCCCCCCTTTTTAAACTGTTCTCTGCATCGTACGTTTCCATCCTCCCAAGTTCAGTTTTTTTTTTTAGCCGTTTCTTTATGAGTCAATGCAAGTTGATCCGTGTTTACAGGCTGAACAGAAATGCTGGTGGACGTCTGATACTGTGTGTGTGTATATCAGCGTTAGCTACTGTGTCATCCCAGATTCATGGTGTCGTGTGAGAAACGCCGCGGCTGTCACTGCCTGCCTGTGTGTCGCCGCATGAGGAACATCGTCCTCGTAAACATCCTGACATCGTCCAGTTCAGGCTGCCGTGACCTTGTTACATCCAGGTGCATCCGGCCCCGTCCGACTCTGTTTTATTTCTTTTCCCTGACCGACTGTAATCTGCGATGCCTGAGGATAATGCGCTGTAATGCAGTTTGGAGGCAGACTGGGGAAAAGGGATAAAACACTGATGCGTGTGGACGTCCGAAGCTGCTGGATTGTTCTGTTGAGTGAAGGGGATGGAAATTAAATCAAGGGTTGCTTCCGTTACACTGAATGTTTGTATCTGTCTCACACCAGTGACATACAAAGCTGGGGTTTCATGCAGGGTGTCATGATTCTGGAGTCATTCCACCTGTACTTTTACCTTTCATCCATCAGAAGAGGAGGTGTGATGCAGTTCTGGGAGTGTGATTTTTTTTTTTGTTTTCAGATTAAATCCAGATGATTTTGTTGCACCTACTTTCTGCTTTTCAACTGCTCTGGTCCCCAGTCACAGGCAAAGATGTTCAGGGTTGTACAGTATCAGCAAAGGATGCAGGGCAGGGATTTTTTTTTTCTTTTTTATGCACTATGGGATCAGCCAAAACTGAACAGTGTCTTAATTAATTCAGTCCTTTGTGGATCTGTTGTTGACTGTATTCAGTGGTGTCATTAGACTAATAGTCATTCTAGTACTAATTAGTGCTAATCAATTCAACTATATACAAGTTATATCAGTCACCTGACTTGTATTTGACTATATAGCAAAGTTTGGCAGGTGGCTTTCATATCAGTACTTCATAAGGTCTTCAGAGGTGTCAACGAAGAGATTTTAACGGCGTAAGACAAGGGAAGGAGAGTAGGAAGAACCCTAACCCTTCTGAATCAGTGGCAGTTCTGTTTTCTTTTTTCAAAACCAGAAGTTTTGGATTCGATTCAATTAAATTTTATTTGTATAGCATCTGTTACAATGTTAATTGTCTCTAGGCGCTTTACAGAGACCCAGAGCATGACCCCCGAGCAAATATCATTAACTAAGATTATAATATTGAGACCTAAACAAGAATAATGGCAGGTAAAAAAAAACCCACAGGAGGAGAAAAAAAACCTTCAAGCCAAACAGTGGCAACTCCACTTAAAGAGGAAGAAATCTTGAGCAGGACCTGGATCATATGGAGGGACCTTCCTGATGAAGACCAGCTGGGTAAAGAAAGAAAAAAGGGGAAACAGGACAGAGAGAGGATGGAGGACAGAGAGAGGAGAGCACACACAAATGACTGAATGAAATGACTACATAAACGAATGCAGGTAGCAGCACTGAGGTGAGATGGACAGAGGACTAGATCACCGGTCACCACGCCAGCCGGTACCCTGAACACATCTACACACACACCAGGTGGAGGTAAACGCTGGGATGGACAGAGGAGGGAACTGCAAGTCAGCGTGCAACCCAGGAAACTCTGGCCTGCAAACATACAGAAAGAAAAGAGAAAAAAAAAGGGGCAAAACGGCACAACAAACTACAGGAAAGTAAATGGAGCACAGTTACAGTAACAAGGTGCTCCTAATTAACTATGGAATGAGCTGGAGGAGAGAAGAAGGGGAGGAGGAAAGGGAAGGAAAGGGACAAGAGCAGTGGAGACACCACTCAGCAGATCATGTTGGCATCCCCCTGCAGCGTATAGACCTATAGCAGCATAGCTATGACAAAGCTGTGATTAAGATGAGCTACTCTAGTCTTAGCTCCTACAGCTATGGCTATAACTATTAGCCCCTACACACTATAGTTTAGACTAACTGTAGGCTTTACGGAACTGTTTCAGTTTAGTTTTAAAGGTGGAGGTGGTATCAGCCTCCTGAACCCAAACTGGTAGCTGGTTCCATAATAAAGGTGCCTGGTAGCAGAAGGCTCGTCCTCCAAGCCTACTTTTGGATATTCTAGGAATGACGAGTAATCCTGCACTCTGAGAGCGAAGAGCTCTATTAGGAGCAAAACGTGTTATCAGGTCTTGTAAATAAAGAGGAGCTAAGCCATTAAGGGCCTTATATGTGAGAAGCAGAATTTTAAACTCAATTCAAAATTTCACAATTTTAGATCTTCCAAAATCGTGAAATGCAGCGTTAACGACGGGTCTGGACTGGTGCTGGCCCTAGAGGATATTATATTCAGGGTACTAACTGAAAGTCTTTAACACAGTGCTTCTCAAATAGTGGGGCGCGACCCCTTGCACCGGGGGGGGGGGGGGGGTGGTGACCCAGGGAAGGGGGAATGTGCTATTTTGTCGGGGAGGGGGTTGCACTGACATGTGCACACGCAGCACCAAGTGGAAGATATGAAGTGAACAAACCTTCAAGAGACACCATTGAGGAGAGAGATGGAGATAATGAGACAAACGAAAGTCCCCAGAAAGTTAAGACGATGAATCACATGCAGGATTTAAAAAAAAATATATCTCAGTTATCACCTTTTTTGTGCAAGGAAAGGAAAATCCATAATAAACAATAAAACGCTTCTCAGAGGTGACGTAAAGAAGGATTGAAAGGTTACCAGTGAATACCTGAACTCACATCTGTGAGACTTTGTCCTTTGACCATTCGTGACAGATGTGACTGCTGTGAGAAACTGGATGATCAACCATAACTCAGGACAGCAGCACCTTTAAAAGTCCTCGTACAACTCCTTCCCTCCCGTCCAGAGGGGAGTAAGTTGTGCTTCTTTTAAACACAATTTTAAACGATAATCATTCAGTATGAGACGTACAGAAGATGGCTCCTAAACGTAGTGAATTAGAAATGTCTTGACCATTTGTCTTGTCTTGGACTGAACTCAGTGGTCAGTTTTATCAGCAGCGTGTACTCAGATATGTTCAATTACAAGTTAGAGAGTTGTACGCATCTGAAAATAAATGTTTGTTGCAGCCCTGGAGTATTCTAGCTGGATGTTAAGCTGTGTGGACCAACAAGCTGCGCTCATTTCCAGGCTGGCTGAACATACTTGGATAGCAGAGATAACAGATAAGACTCTGCAGGGAAGATTCATGCACCTCCATCTACAGACCAGCCAGGATCATTTAATGCTGTTTTTGTATCAGTCGCAGGAGGAAATTCAGCTCTCACGCTCCTCATTGGTCGCTAGTTTGAGATGTTGACAAAAACATGAAATACGTTTTAAGATCCATCTAATCTGCTGCTCAGCATTTGTCTCTTTTCTTTCCCTCAGCTGGACAGATATCACCTGAGCGTTGGGTTTTCTCATAACGGGCCTTCGAGTCTGAATCCAATCACATTACAGGAGTTTAACCGACAGGAAGCCGCCGCTGTAACAGCTCGATGACGTGACTGATGACTGTTGTGGATTTCTAATCACATGAGGGAGCTTGTGGGGAAAGGAGAGCCATTGGAAAGCGCTGTTTGGGCTTTGGGAACTGCTGGAGGTGTTTTCACATTATTTTTTTCCAACCTTTTGCAGAAAAAAAATAAAAGGCAGAGTAAAATGATGTGGATGGAGGTTAGCTGCAGCACGCTGCATCATTCTCTTTATGCATTCATTTAATTACAGGTCGCATTAAAGCTTCCAGGTCACAGTGGCTACGGTCTTTTACGGCTGGCTATCCCTGCATGCCTCTCTGCAAGCCTCCCTTTGTTATGATTAGAGGTGCACGATAACTATCGGGCCGATAACAGGAAATTATGACATCATTCCCATTAGTCCGATATCATGACGAATAGTCCCGATAATATATATTGTTCAACACGGCAGTGCCTCGCTCCCTCTGAGAGCAGAATAACCAGCAGTGAATGTTATGTTCAAGTGACGTCGGCATGAACAGCAAAACGATTTCTCAGTAAGGAAACTCAAGAAAACCCCCTCATGCCAGAAAACAACTTGTTAACTCGGTCATAATTTTAGTAGTTGCTGACTTAAATTGATATTCGCAGTATTTTCCCACATGTTACACATAAAAACAGAAAATATAGAAAAGGCTGAAAGAACGACGAGCAAATGAGGGAATGGAGGAGGAATTTATGTTAGCCCTTAAATGCAGCACAGCGTGCTGATCACAACAAACATGATTGTATGGAACTTTTGTTTAAAGTTTCAGAAGGAGATAGTTTGCTGGTTATTTCTAACAAATGCTCCAAGCAAAGTCCATGAGGAGGGGAAAAATAAACACAAGCTTGAATACGTCAAAAACCCGATCAGCCATCTGAAACATAACCATCCCTTCCACGAGGTTTTGAAATTGCGCTAATGTGAGCTAATTCTAACGTGAGCAAGCCAGAAGAAGTCTCTTCTCTCCTCTCTCTCATCTAAAGCTTCCACGACATATATATATATGTATATATGTATATATATATATATATATATATATATATATATATATAACTACTGAACCTCATTTACTTTAATTAAAGGTATTAATTTTTAATGGAACCACAAGCCAAAATCCTCTAAACGTATTCACTGTGCTTTATTTTTATTGTCATTGAGGAATGGATTTTCCAGTTAGTAATTTTGATGCATGTATTTCCTTCAGTTCAAGGAGCCTTTATTTTTTATATCAGTCAGTAATGAACCTTATTTAAGTTGATGTGAGATATCAAATAGGTTTGTTTGATAGGTTTAAGAAAATGTTTGAGAGGCTTGCCAATAGTTTTTCATTGGAAAAAATAAATATCTGTTCATTTAAAAGAGTCAAAACTATATTTGATTTTGTTCATAGTATTGATGTAATGATCTTAGGTAAATGTGTGTGTTATCAGCTATCGGTATATCGGCCTTTATCGGTTATTGGTATTGGCCTTTAGGAGCTGAAGTTATCAGTTATTGGTATCGGGCCTTTAGGAGCTGAAAGTTACTGGTTATTGGTATTGGCCTTTAGGAGCTGAAGTTATTGGTTATTGGTTATCGGCCTTTAGCAGCTGAAAGTTATCGGTTATCGGTATCGGCCTTTAGGAGCTGAAAGTTTATTGGTTATTGGTATTGGCCTTTAGGAGCTGAAAGTTATCGGTTATTGGTATTGGCCTTTAGGAGCTGAAAGTTATCGGTTATTGGTTATCGGCCTTTAGGAGCTGAAAGTTATTGGTTATCGGTATCGGTTTTTAAAAAACAGTTATTGTGGATCCCTAGTTATGACTGGTGATCATTAAGTCCAACGGCGGCCCTACGCTGCTTCAGCCATCTGATCTCTGGGGTCTGGAATTAGACTCTACCGTTTTAGCTCCTCGCCATCACGGCTTTTTCATTGTGACTAAATGTGCAGTATTTGAAGTGGTAAAATGTGACAGTGACTTCGTCCCAACCGGAGTGAGTGTCTTCAGATATGTGAATCATGATCTACGAGGAGGCCGCCAGAGCTTGACGATCTTCCTTTCAGCTTCAGATGACACTGAAGCTGATATTGTATCATAGTGCTGCTTTAAAATATGCAAAAGTAAACCCAAAAAGTCACACAGACTTTGAGGCTGGGGCAGTTCCAGGCATCTCAGTACTGAAAGATGTTCCTGAAGTGCTGCCGTTGGTTGGCAGATGTAGGTGGTGGCAGCAGTCACACTGAAGGATGATCATCCTGAACATCTGACACCATCAGAAATTAGTTTCTGGTCACAGGACCGTGATGATAACCACAGTCAGACAGTTTTACCACGCCTGTTTCACATCGGTCATCTTCTCTCTGTGACAGAAAAATAACAGTGTATATTGGGCTTTAGACACAGCGAGGCCTGAAGTTTTAATTTCAGTCCAGCCGGTCAGCAGCTCTGCAGACGGTTGATTTGATCCAGCAGCAAGCAGACCGCCGTGCATATTTCAGATCAGCGCATCGGATAGAATAATATCATTGCACGTTCTCACCAGAGCTCCTCTGAGATTGAAACATCAGACTGATGGAGTCCCTGCGGAACCAAAACCAGGAAAGGAAGTCGTGCTATTCGCGGTTCGCTTGTCGGTTTTCCAAACACGTAGATCGATCAGTTGACGTGGAACTAACTGCTCTGGAATAATGTGTGAATGTAAGACTGAGGTCTGAAGGTAGATGGATGGAAGAAAAAACAGTCTGGCAGACCTTCTCCAACGAAGACAAGACGTAGACGTCAAGTTGAAGGCAACAGTTTTTTCTCTAGTGTCATTAAATCATAGAGGTTGCGCAACGTAAGGATGTAGTTTAAAGCCATCAAATCTCAACCTGCTGAAAAGGATTAAATATTGATAGAAACATAAACAGGCTAATTTATCTGCAGTCCGTTTACTTTCGTTTGAGGCTTTACATTTTAATTGTATCATCTTATTGCTTATTCAGGTTCTGATCCAGGCTCGTATCATGCTTCTTTCTGCTTCCTGTTTATACCAGATCAAACGTGACCCATATGATCTCAAATCAATGAGACGATTAACTGAGTTTGTTACCACAATACAATTAAGGAGCAGTTGTTTTAGTGTCATTTAACTTTTTGCCCTCGTAGGTCACTGACAAGGTTTTTGTTGCAAATATGCTCCACTGATAAAATATTAAAGCTATTTATGTCTTAATTACATACTACTTGAAATAGTTTTTGATTAAATGTCCAGCCCTACACTCTCTCCAGCTGATGTTGGTGAGGACCATTACAGTCTAAATATTTTAATAAGAGCTGAGCGATTTTATAGATTCTGCGATATCGATTTTTCAGCCGTGGGTATCAATATTCTAAGCTTCTTTCAAAGCCCCCGTGTCCCACCTTTAAAAGCTTGCAAGCAACGATTTGCACTGTTTAAATAAATGAAACTATTTTTTTCAACAAATCTTTTATTCATTTTGTCCAGCATTTGCAAGCTGCCTGTCAGCCATATAATGTGTAATTGATGCTTTCAGTTCAATTAATTCAAACAAAGTCATTGGAACACTCACAAGATGTCACCAAAATCTCGTTGTCCCTTTAAAATCTTTTGGAAAATGATGTAAATGTATTTTAAGATGAATATCGATATATATCGTATCGTGAGCCGAATATCGTGTATTGTATCGTAAGATTAGTGTATCGCTACAACCCTAATTTCAATCATTTTATCTGACGCTACGACAGAATCAGAGAAGACACGATGTTTGTGCAGAACTATAACAACATTGGAGCCCAGTTCTGCTGTCATGAAACATGCATGAAGGATCAGGTATCTCATCCCTGGAGATTTTATTCCTTCCAACAGTTGAAGCTGAATCATTTCTCTTGATAAAATATTCATAGTTTTTTTGTTTTATCCTTCGTGTCCTTTCCAGCGGCTGGTATTGTTTTACTTTTGTTTTTGCAATTATGCACGAGCACAAATGACAGCGGCAGGAGTTGTTACTTGCAGCTTTTGATCCGGGATGGAAAATTACCTGCAGCTTATCAGATGGAGCCACACTCGTTTTCCTCCCTGTTTACCTGCACAAGTGTTCATTTGTAAAACATACCCTCTCTCTCTCTTTCTAAATCCTAAAAGGCTTTGTGGATTCAGCTGATGCAACTTGGTTATGAATCATCTATTATTAGGCTCCTTTATCCGACTGCCATCTGAACTTCGGGTTCATATTATGACGAAACCAATTTTAGAGGTTGATTGTAGATTTTCACAGTGAAAAAAGTTAATTTACCTTCTGCAATTCTATTTCACGCCTGCAAGTTAACAATCAGCTCCTGTTTGTGTCAGAATCCACCCTCGTCCTCGTCGCCTGGCTGGCCACACCTCCTCAGTGCGCTCCAGCAGCGGCCGCCGTCCCACTAGTCTGTCTCCATTTAATTCATTAGCCTTGATTCATAGTGCCAGTTCAGCTGTCATATGGAATTCATAAATTAACGATATAGACAGAATTAAAGAGAGGCTCGCTTGAACATGTCCACTTCACATATTAAAGTGCTGCCCAGAGATCCAGAGCGCTGCTGTTTTAATCACAGCACCCGGGTTTTATGGAGCCCAGGTGTTTGACAGATGTTGCGCGTGATCCCTGGATGTGCACGTGTCTTATTCAGATTGGAGTGAACGTTTCTTTATGATCTTTCAGGTGAAGTGATGTTTTCATTTCTTCACTAAATAAATATATTTACTAAACGTTTTTACGTGATAATAAAGATTGATTACAGCATGTGGTAGGGACTTTCTCTTTAATTATCTTTCCTTCCCTGCCTGTGTGCTCGTGTCCTGTTCCCTTAAAAGCGTACGGCTGCATGTTTCTACAGTTGAGGGTGTTCAATTCAATTCAGTTCAATTTTATTTGTATAGCGTCTGTTACAATGTCAATTGTCTCTAGGCGCTTTACAGAGACCCAGAGCATGAGCCCCGAGCAAATATAATTAACTAAAAATATAAAATTAAATCCAAATCAAGGATAATGGTAAAATGGTAAAAAAAAAAAAAAACTCCCACAGCGGGAGAAAAAACCCTTTGAGCCAAACAGTGGCAAGAAAAAACTCCACTTTAAGAGGAAGAAACCTTGATCAGGACCTGGATCATATGGAGGGACCTTCCTGCTGAAGACCAGCTGGATAAAGAAAGAAAAAGAGAGGAGAGACAGGACAGAGAGAGGATGGAGGACAGAGAGAGGATGGAGGACAGAGAGAGGAGAGCACATTAATGACTGAATGAAATGACTATATAAACAGATGCAGGTAGCAGCACTGAGGTGAGATGATCAGAGGACTAGATCACTACGCCAGCCGGCACCCTGAACACATCACAATAAAAAGCTTGTCAGTGACACCCGGGATAAAAAAGTTAAAACTAAAACAGTCCCTGATTGATCTTAACTGGGTTAAAATGTTCAGTAAATCATGACCCTGATTTCAGGTGAGTCCTGGTAAAATGGTTCTGCACCAGAACTGGAGATGCACCAGACCTCCTCAACCATCTCCAGTTGCTAACTTACTTTATGACTTTAATTGTCTTTCTACGACTTATAACCACTTGCTAACGATACTGAAAGTTAAAACAGACAAAAAAAAATTCTCCAAAGATTCCCTCAAACTGTAGCGTTCTACACTGTTGTCTCTTGATGTTAAAAGATGAAGGCCAAATTAAAGTGTTGCATACTCCCACAGAAAAGTATATCTCCCTTTATTCATCAGATTAGAGGTCCTTAATCTTTGTCTTTGATACCAGTAAGACTGCTGGCTACATACTCCACTGGCTTTGTTAGCTGTTTAGCCTTTGTTAGCTTCATGATGCTCAGCGAGACTTCTAATATTGTATTAAGTTTGTTGTGGGTTATTTTAGCCAACAGGCTGCATAAATTGCTATTTTTGAGTGTTTGTGACTGAAGGAGCCGCGTTATTTCATCAAGGTGCATGCTAACATCTAAACCCTTGAACTTTAAACGTAAACTTTAGTCAAAAGCTGGTCTTTCACACTTTAAAGCTAATATTATCAGCTACTTAAAACCTAAATGTTTTTTTCAAATGAATAATTCCTCACTTTTGTCTGACATTTCATTTATATAAAGTCCAACCGTCACAAGTATTTTAATAAAAGATGGAGTGACGCTAACAGGTGGGAGATGTTTGACTGAAGTGACAGTCCTGACAGAATACAGTGATCCCTCGCCAATTCGTGGTTTAAGTTCCGCGGTTTTAGTTATTCGCGGATTTTTCAGAAATATATAATATAATAAAAAAATCAAGAAAAAATCACGGAAACGTCACAGGATGTTGTGCGCGTTCTCTCTCAGCGCAGAAATATTGTGAGCCAGCCTGGCCCCTTTAAGATGGTAGCCTTATGGGTAATGGTGTGGCCTTCTGGGTAATGTAGTATGTGTGTTGTGGGATGCAGACCGAAAACGGGGTTAGATGAAAAGTGTAGTGAGCATCAACAGCAGCCCAGCGTGTATAGATTTACATTCTCTGTTAACCGACAGGAGCCCAACAATACAACCTGTGTGATGTTACAAGTTCCTGCAGTGCCAGAATAAAGTTCCCGTTCCATGCAGAGAAAACCAGACTTTTTCTTTTGTTGTTGTTAGCTTGTTACCTGCTAATTACGAGCCAAAAATAGCACAATACCATCGGTTTGTTTACTACGGTTCAGAGACCAGAGGCTGTGAAGGTAACAGAAAGACCACAGTTGAGCCTTTGTCTTGTTTCGCTGCAGTGTCTCGCAGTTTTTAAACATATTTTAAACACATTATTTAGGCTCTGTGGGTGGGGGGTGGGGGGGGGTGTCTGGCTCCTGTTTGCAGATTTTGATTTTCGCGGGGGGCGCCGGTCCCCATTAACTGCGAAAAATAAGGGATCACTGTATATTGATAGTCCCAGTGAAGGAAAGGATGACAAATCCAAAAGTAATCAATATACATATATATGAACTTTCCGGCAAGCCTGGCCAGCTAGTTGAACTTCACACATCCCACCGGTCCTGTTTTTTTTTAACAGCATCCTCTTCAGTAGTCCATATTAGACACATCGTGCAGGTACTTCAGTTAGAAATGCAAAGCAGGCTCCTGAGCTCTTTGATGGTCCTGTGAGAGCTGCAAACACACCACTTCATTAAAAGCAGAGGACTTTGCTCGCGGCGGCAAAGATCCATCCTGTCAGTTTACACGCGCAAAGTCACACGAACACGCACACCCACGCTGACCTGCTGGAGATGCATAATGGATTTAACCCTCACCGAAGAGACTGCGCTGTAATTCATAATCTGACATTCATGTGCACACTGGACTGTGAACACAACACACACAGATGCACTATTTTAAAGTCCCGCCTGCAGTGAAGAGCAAGTTGCATACGCTTGTCTCATTTTTCCAGACGGGAGTGTGTGAGGTTACATGTGTCTTTGATGCCGTGTAGTTTTAAATCTGCATTCGTGTTCACATGCATGTTTCCCAGCTGCCTTCCTGTTTCTCACTCGGAGGTGTGATGTTTGCTCAGCGGCAGTCTCCATGACGACCTGGATACATTTCACACACAAGTTCCTGCACGTATCTAATAAAGAGTTGAAAAAGTTGCCACTGTCACTCCCTATCTGCTGAACCCCACGGTGTAACGCCCCGAGGCTGCGTTATGACGCCGCAGGGATGCTTTTCTCCATTCTGCAGGTAAATTCTAGCAGCGAGGCTCTGGGAGGACTTTCAGAGGCTGGAAGCCTCATAAAGTTGTCATCTGGGGGCTGCAGGAAATACCACACACAGTCAGTGCCAGGTTTCTTCTTCAGCCTATTTCAAACAAGAAATATACATAATTTATGGCTATCAGTCTTTGAAAGCAATGACATTCAGTTTTCCACACATTCAAGCTTATCGAGGAGTCAGTCATATTTTTAAGGGTTTATTTTGCAGTAAGAAGAGCAGCTGTTAACTTAAAAGGAGGGATCCTTTCCTTCACTTGAGGATACTGTTTCTTAAGATCATTTCAGACTATAAAGTTTTCAGAATAGGCCAGTCACTGATCTGTTCAGATTACAGGACTTGGTGTTTTGTAATCAGGAGCACGTTCACATTGTGTGACTGATCACAGGCGAGGGTCTCGCGCTTCAGGATCTGACAGTGACTTGGTCACCTGGCTGGTGTCATTTTATCAAGAAAACATGAAAGAAACTAGAAAAGCACTCGGAGAGTGCAGACCTCTGCCAAGCACAACAGTTCTCCCATATAGCGATTTACAGATTGCGATAAAATCCGCGTTCTGGATCAGATCTGGATTAGCCTATGAAATGTGATAGAGGTTCCTATTGTTAAACCCTGAGTCAAATTTCATGAGTTTTGGGCAATAATTAACAGAGATATTGAGAAAACAATTTTTCGGCCCCATTGAACGCAATGTTATTGAAAATTTGAAAGTTTTTGATTTGAATTTGATTTTGATCAGCAATCAATACGTGATGATTTGCCCTGATTGGGCCCATCAGATACCTTGCCCTCCTCTTGGCTGGAGGTGGAATAGGGATTAGACAAGATATTTGGCTTGTATATCTGTTTGCCATCGGCAATGGCTTTGTGATACATTGCAAACATCTTTGGTGAATCTTTGAATTGTTCAGACATAAAGATCTTGTCCCAACTGCATACTGATTTGCCACAGACGTGTTGGTGAGCTCTGAGACCAATAGATTGAGCTCTGAAAGAGTCTTAACATCACTGCTTTTTTGTAGCAGAAGAACTTACACTGGCCATCCAGAGCAGTCTGATCAAGCAGATGGTGATCAAATCATTTGAATCCAGAGCATCGGAGTAGAGAAACATCTAAAACATGCAGGACCACAGCCCTCAAGGACTGGAACTGGAAAAATTGTTATAAGTACACCTCTGTACTGTATACTTATTAACATTAAGGGAAACAAAAAAGAAAAAAATATAGATCAACTGATAACAATAACTTAATTACAGTTGTTTTTTAGTCTGTGAAGATTTTAAGTGCAACATTCCCACCGTAATCACTAGAGGTGAGTATTGGCAAGGACCTCACAATAGGATATGTATCATGATACTTGGGTCACGAGGCGATATTATCATGATATCATTATATATTGTGATATTCTACTCAGTTAATAACAAAATTTAAAGTAGAGATGAAAAATCAAGTTGCTGTATATGTTCATCAGATGATATTGATCATTCAGAGGACAAATTGAGTCAAAACTATTTGCTTCAAAACAACCTATTTATTGTTTATTAATAGTATTTTAGAAAAAAATTGAAAAAAAAATCTATGTTAGGATCTAAAAAATTGATATTATATTGGGTGGCCGAAAATCACGATATATTGCCAAATCAATTTTTTTTCACACCCATAGTAGTCACAGTGAAGCAAAGCGCTACATCAGCCTCATCATATTTCCTCGTCTTCACTTTTTGCTGACTCTCGTTTGTCTCATTATCTCCGTCTCTCTCTAGTATAGCTAATTCTCCCCGTGCACACTGTGAGAATAAGAGCGTTGTTTTGCCATTAAGATGCCGATTCATCTAGACGTTGCATTGTGGGTTAAATCATTTTTCATGGTCATAAAGAGAGCAGATGCTTCAGCTGCCCCTCAAACACTTTTCAGTAGTTTTCTTTCACTCTCTAACCTCAGATCATGTGAAACAAAACAACCATTTATTGTGTGATTTATCACTGGTAAATCCAAGAAGGAGTAAAGTCTCAACAGTGCTTTTACTTCTGTCTTTAATGATGCGATCTGTCAAAGCTGTCAGTGATATGTATACAGAATGTTAGTCGGATCTTGTCAGATTGAATAAAGATCTCAGGTTAGTTCAGCTGGATCTAGCAAAAGTGTGGTGCTCACTCAGACATGAGAATAGGACCTAAGTCTCAACTACGATGTTAGTCAAAGTCATAAACTTTGACCTGAAGTTGATTTATGTTCGCCAACATATGCTCTTAATTAGGACTGTAGCAATACGCTAATCCTGTGATACGATACGATGCACAATATTCAGCTCATGATATGATATCTATCAATATTCATCTTACAATACATTTACATCATTTTCTGAAAGATTTTAACGGGACAAAGTGATTTTGGTGACATCTTGTGAGTGTTTCAATGACTTTGTTTGAATTAATTGAACTGAAACCATCAATTACACATTATATGGCTGACAGGCAGCTTGCAAATGCTGGACAAAATGAATAAAAGATTTGTTGAGAAAAACAGTTTCATTTATTTAAACAGTGTAAATTGTTGCTTGCAAGCTTTTAACTCGTTATCATTCCGACGGTCAGTCCGTAATTTCCATAATTTACAAAACTAAATCGTAATTTACACAGCTCATATGTTATGTGAGGTAGTCAAGCGACATATCTTTGGAAAGCTAAGATTCTTGTGATTCAATTGATGCAAACCATTTCAGAGTATTATCATAACAGCAGGTATAATCAACGCCTGTGTCAGACTACAAACAAACAAACAAACAGTTACAAAATCAACACAACTAACCTTATAAGCCTTATAAAACTCGTCCGATCAAAAAATATTCCCACAAAAATGGTCTAGTTACATTCACAAAGGTCCAGATGATCCAATCAAGTAAAATATTTAGTCCAAAATGCATTATTATACCAGTAAATATCCACGAACAGCCGCTGCATCATTTAAAAATTAGCTGGTCAACAGTCGAACTTCCGGGCTTTGTTCACTGTGACTCGCCGCTTGCGTGTTTCATAATCGATATTTTGGTTTTTAAATGGTGGGTGGAAGCTGACCTTTAGATTGACACCTCATACGGCCATATAGCAGCTTCCCTGTCCTGTCTACAGCCTACAATAGCCAATGAGGGCCAGCGTGGAAAGGAAGCCCATGCCCCCAATGTGTCGTGTAAAAACTGAGCCAGTTAGTTAGTTGGGGGTTTTGAACGAAGCTTAGAATATCGATACCCGCAGCTGAAAAATCGATACTCTCTGGGGAAATAAAATATTGATACATATCGCAGAATCAATAGAATCGCTCAGCTCTACTCTTAATATTGCATAGTAGGAGCTGCTATATAATAGGGTTAGAATGCAATCTGTAACATTCCAGAGTTTCTAAAATATATTGCTCATGTTCTGCTTGCATGGGTTTTCTCCAAAGACATGCATGTTGGATAAATTAGTGGTTCTAAATTGCTCGTTGGAGTGATTGTGAGTGTGCATGGTTGTGGTCCTGTGATGGACTGGCTACCTGTCCAGGTGGACCTCTGCCTGTCACCTGAAGAGAGCTGGGATCGACCTCAGTGACCCTGATCTCTGCACTTCACTAAACCAGCATGGATAACGGATGGATGGTTATTACTTATGAAAATTGTTGCAGATTAATTTGGTTTACTAGCGGATGAATGAGAATACTCAGCTGTCACTCTGACCAGTCCGACAGTCTGATTCTACTGTAAATTGATCAGTGGCATCACGGAGCAGAGCTGATGTTTCTTAATATGTCATTGTCAAAGATGTCACCGAACAAATTCGTCTGTGTCAGTCAGTGTCTCCAGTGATGGCCAGCAGGAGTGTCATCTCTTCATTCCCCTCAGGAATCAGAGAAGACTAAATGCAGAAACAACTTCAGGAAGCTCTCATCTTGCTGTGGCTGTGCTGGAACGACAGCGGCCTGATTGATTTGTTGTGATGTTCAGATTTCTGCGCGGCAGCCGCGACACAATCCCCGAGCAAAGACGGCGTCCCGTCTAATTCTGAGGTTTATCCGTGGATGAATATACACTTTTGTTTTACTCTGCTTCGTCCCCCGAGTCTGTCACGTTGGTTTTAGATGACAGGAAGCGCTCAGACAGCAGGGAGATGTACAGCTGGTAGCCGAATGGCTCCAGGTCACACGTGGAATTGTTTTCCGGCGGGACAAGGTTATGGCCGAGGTCATGGGAAGAACACGTAAATCATTTCGATGTCTCGTGCTCAGTCTTTTCAGAGTGGTGCAGTTGCACAGACAGAATCAGGATCTGAGCCCTGAGGCTTCTCTCTGTCAGCATCTTGCTGCCGTGTTCAGGAAACCAGGACATTTCAAGTCTCATGGCAGCGTTATGAAATTGGACTTGTATGTATTTGGTGCAGTCTTTTGTAAAAGCTATACTTGACATTAAAACAATATGTCTGATGGGGGGGGGGGGGGGGGGGGCACTGAAAGAATCAGCTGGCGAGACTGAAAGGCAACTTCGTGACCTTGCTATTGCAGTGGTAGATTTGTTGTTGACGCATCAAACTCTGGTCGTACACGCCAATGTACTGACCCAGATTTTAATGGCATTGATTCTCTTCATTTAAAAAAAAAAAAAAAAACGTAGCTGAGGAAACACCTTAGTTTTCCAGTGCACCACTTTTGTGTGGGATAATCTGCCCCGAAGAAGCGACTCTGAGATGCAGGACTGCGCTACAAGGCACAAACACAGCGGGCGTTTTTCCAGACCGGAGACTCTTGCCTTTTGCTTGGGAAAGATTATCTAAAATGAGTTTGCCACCCACCGTCTTTCTCTTCCATCTGAGGCCTGGAGCAGCCTGATTTGTTGTTTTTTTTCCCCCATCAACTTTCAAAGAAGTGCTTTATTATTGAACATCTTTGGCGTGAAGGATCACCTCTTATATCTTTATAAATGCTTAGTCCTTAGCGGAGTGGGCTGGGGATTTTTCCAGTGTAGAGGAGAGAATGATGCTGACACACTTTCAAATAAATGCAGCAAGAATTCACAGTATTTCCTGTTATATGAAACCGTTCCTGTCCTAGACAGTCAGACGATTTCACTACTTTTTTTTTTCATCAGGTTTAAAACCGCAATCAGGCTCTACTTTTTATACAAACATCTAAACCCCCCCAGAATTCTGATGATTTATTAATTCTCTGTGTTAAAATTAGAACATTTTTTTTCTCTGTCAGGCAGTTTGTGTAAATAGTGATATTGCGATATATTGTGATATCGCGATATTATACGACAATATATCGCAACGTATTGCGATATTCTGCCCAGTTAATATCAAAATTAAAAGTAGAGATGCAAAATCAAGTTGCTGTATATGTTCATCTAATGATATTGATAATTCAGAGGACAAATTGAGTCAAAACTATTTGCTTCGAAACAACCTATTTATTGTTTATTATTAGTGTTTTTGCACATTTAAGTATTCACAATGCGTCTAATACATGAATTTTCCTAAAAAATTTATATTAGGAGCTGAAAAATCAATATTATATTGGGTGGCCGAAAATCGCGATATATTGCCAAATCGATTTTTTTTCACACCCCTAGTAAATAGGTGACTTGAGCTAGGGAGGTGAAGCAGCTGCTTTGCTTTGAATAAGAAGAATGAAGCTGTGGATGGATTTAGGGATTAAACTGTGATTTTCTGTGTGAGATGCTGCATGGGTGCACCATGTTCACGCCACCAAATCTGACTGAAATCATTTAACAAACTGGAAATAAACAAGGTGGCTGGTCCTCCAGGTCTGCATGCCAATAAAAGGCCCTGCTTAGACCAGGTGTGAGCATGCGTTCTGCCTTCAGTGCAGGTGTAAATGCACCCATTTAAATTGTTTAAAATTTAAATGTGCAAAAACACTAATAATAAACAATAAATAGGTTGTTTTGAAGCAAATAGTTTTGACTCAATTTGTCTTCTGAATGATCAATATCATCTGATGAACATATACAGCAACTTGATTTTTCATCTCTACTTTTAATTTTGATATTAACTGGGTAGAATATTGCAATATGTCGTGATATAGCGATATCGTGATAATATCGTATCGTGACCCAAGTATCATGATACATATCGTATTGCGAGGTCCTTGCCAATACTCACCCCTAGTTTCAAGGGCCCTGAACTGCAAATTCTGGTTCCCGTCGCAACGAGGCTAGCAAAGTATGTTCAGGATTAGGGCTGTAGCGATACACTAATCTCGCGATACGATACACGATGATGATATATATCAGTATTCATCTTACAATACATTTACATAATTTTGCTAAAGATTTTAAAGGGACAAAGTGATTTTGGTGACATCTTGTGAGTGTTCTAATGACTTTGTTTGAATTAATTAAACAGAAAGCATCAATTACACATTATATGGCTGACAGGCAGCTTGCAGATGCTGGACAAAATGAATAAAAGATGTGGTGAGAAAAATAGTTTCATTTATTCAAACAGTGCAAATTGTTGCTTGCAAGCTTTTAAAGGTGGGACACGGGGGTTTAGAAAGAAGCTTAGAATATCGATACCCGCGGCTGAAAAATCGATACTCTCTGAGGAAATAAAATATTGATATATATCATAGAATCGATGAAATCGCGAGATCCAGTCACCCAGGGTGCATTAACATATTCACATTAGGCAATTTGTCCTGTGCACTGGCATGATCAATTGATCCCTACAGCCTGGTTAGTTTGGGGCCGTTTCCAGGACATTTCCTGAGCTCTGGCGCAGGTTGTTTTCCTATTTTTGGACCATTAGGCATCGCTTAGTGCATTGCTGCTGCCCACAGGTAAAAACCAGCAATGCATTTAGCCTTTGCAAGGGGGAAATGATGTCCTTGCTTATTTGCATACCTGGCAGGGTAGAGAATAGAATTTTAATAGGCATCTGTATAAAAATAAAAGATAAAGATAAAATGTGAAATTAGGTTTTGCTTCCATGAGAAACGAGGTTAAAGTGCGAAACCACAGGCTTATTTGTTTTCATTAGGTAATGATTTAACTAGGAGTTGGTCCATTTAGCATTGCTTAAAGCGTCATTTACTCTAACTGCTGTGTCCCGACACTGTTGAAAGATTTCAAGCTCCAGTTAATAGAACAAGCCTTCCTTGTACTATTGTATCTAATGCCCAAGCTGCCCTAATTTTACCTGTGGGCCTGTAATTTGTTATCACTGCAGAAGAAGTCTGTGATATGAACCCCATCCAAAGGTTGACCGCAAATGAACCTGCCGTGAGGTACAAATGCAGAGCTGGCGGGATTATTTTAACCACATAGGGATGCACATTTCAGTTATCCAGTGATTTGGGATCAGGAGTGGTTGTTTTTTGATTCATGCACAAATAAAGAGAGAAGCACTGAGGTGCTCCATCTTCCCCAGATGATCCTCAGGAAACCAGAGAGCCATGATGAGATGACATGGTAGCAGCACTTTTATAGCTTTTAACAGGCTCAGTCCGACAACCTTCGAGCCTCCACCGCCATGAGAGCTCCATCACTAGTCTGGTAACTGCTACCATGGCAACGTAAGCACATACATCACTCTCAAGGGACAACGTTATCAGATCATTTTCACCTGTCAGAATGTCACCTGCTGTCATGAAAGTCCAACTCGTGATTGTATGATCAGACACTCAGGTCAATATTACAACATATCTAGGGATGAATCTGAATAGTGTGATTTCATGATCACATGAGACATCTTTAGCTGGCGAGCATGTCACAGTTCAGCATGATTAATGCCTCGTATACTGGTTTACTGCAGCTCTTCGGCACCTCCAGTGCATCCAAACCGTTCCTCTTCAGATGTAGCCATGCTTCATTTTCAAGCTGAGTTATTTGGCTACTGTGGTACATAGATTTATTTCTATGTGAAAAGAAACCAAACCAAGGGGGGAATTCTGTGACTTTAAAAGCTCATAAGGTGATTGAGGGCCGAGAGCAAACAGACTAAGGTGTGAAATGGTGGAGCTTTATATCATCTTCATAAGTTTGGCTTCGTATCATCTCTTTTCACTCTACATGCGTTTCTCCTCTCTAATTTTCCATCCACCAATCTGGTGGCTATCTAGACGTCTCTTATGTCAGACTTTGGACTGACTGAGTGGCCGATGGATCTGCTCAGTGAAGCCACTGAGCCAGAGTCACAAGCGTGCGCGTTTTTGGACCGTGGAAGGAGACGGGACTGAACGCGCACCTTAAAACAGTGGAGAGGATTGAAACTCCACACAGTAAGACGTCTCTTTGGCGACGGCCGTGACAGTCGGGCGATCGTCAACACGCTCATTAATTTATCATATGGGTTTGCAGGCTGCAGCAGAGCTCATGATGTAATCACGCATTTTAGAAAACAGAGGGTCGTGCAAAGGTCTCAAGGAGACTTTTACAGCTTCGTCAGCTAGTGCTGGGTGGTATGAGCAAAAATTTATATCACGGTATTTTTCAAAATTATATCGGTTTCACGGTATATCACGGTATTTTTTTTTTAAGGCACAACTGGGTGTTAACCACATTTTAAAATCATTTAGAGAGGAATTGCTGCAGTAAATTGGCTTAGAATGACCTATTTTACTGTCACGAGGAGTGAATATTGTAGAAAAACATTCATATCTACACTAGTATTAATACAGGTTTGCATGGCCTCACAAAATGATGCGATTTACAAAGAGGTGGCACTCGTGATTCTAATTAAGTGAAGGAATCTGAATGGATGATAGTAGCAGTTAAAATACAGAACCCTTTTATTTTTCAAATTTTGCAAACAACTTGAAAATACATATTGTAAAAAATCAACATTAACTACACAATGTAAACAACGTTCTAAACTTTAGCTCGGCAACATTTGCAGATTATTGTAGTTTGTTGGACGTCATCTTTTTTAAATCCAAAGAACTTCCACACGACAGACACGGCTCCTCGTCAGGAAGAAGTTCCTCAGTCTCATGTTGCCGTTCTGGAGCTTCCACTTCGGGACTTTCTCTGTTTGCAGCCATCACCGTTTAACCACAAACTAGTAGCGTGTTGTGCCTCCAGTGCAACTGCAAAACAGTCCCCTGACAAATAATGTTCTGCACTTACGTTCCACCGCGCGGCGTTCCCAACGTTGTGTACGCTACATTACATACTCACCGGTATTACAGTATGTGAAAAATTCATATCATAAGGAAAATAAAAACCGGTATTCGGTATGAACCAGCACTATCTTCAGTCATTTCTCATTGGAGTCAGAGTTTGATGCGTCTTTGCTGATGGCTGAGAAACAACCATGAAGTAGAGACAGTCTGTCCTGTACACTGACACTGGCAGGAGAAATTCCTGTCAGTGTGGTTTGTGTCTGCTATATATGGAGTCACGTTGGAGCGTGCTGTCCCAGGTAGTCTGTTCAGTGGATCTCCCACAGGTGCTCCCCCCCTCACTGTGGTGCCCTGCGGCGTGGAGCCTCCTGAGCCCGAGAGCAGCTGCTCCTCAAACAAACTTCCCACCGCTGGGACACCGAGGCCTCAGTCTTTAACACTCTGCCTGGGCTCTCCAGGTCCAGCTCCAGGTCCCTGGGTATCTGCTGCTCCGGGTCCTGATCACATCTGAGTCCACGTCTCCAAAACCACTCTGACTCATGAGAGTTATTTTTTCTTTGGGTTCTCTGCCAGACACATTATCCTTGTAACTTTGCAGCAGTTTGCTGTAGCTTGTTGAGCTCATCTAAATATGACACAAAAGCCACGCAGACACTGTGATACTTTCTAATTACTATGATTAACTTTAAAGAATGGAATCATTAGCCGTAGGTTATATTCATTATATCACCATGATTGTGGTAGAGAGCTTCAGGGAGCGAATTTGCCATTTCAGAAACTGTATATGAATGAGTGTGTATGAAACTAATAAAGTAATCAGAAAAAAAGCAAAAAACCCTTCTAAAAGCCTTAAAATTTATTTAAAAAAAATAACCTATTTTTTAATTTAAAAAAAATGGGTCTAGGCCCATAAGTCCAGGATGAGTGATCAGAATTTTATTACCTCCGCGTTTATCTGTGTTTGTCTGTCTGTGTTCAAGATGACTCAAAAAGTTATGGATGGATTTTGATGACATTTTCAGGAGTTGTCAGAAATGTGAAAAGGAAGAACTGATTTCATTTTGGGTGTGATCCGGAAGAAATCCTGGATTCTGGATTACTTTCAAATTTTCGATAACATTGCGGTCAATGGGGCCGAAAATTTTGTTTCTCAATACCAAAACTCAAGAAATTTGACTCAGGGATTGAGAATGGGAACCTCTATCAAATTTCTAAGGCTGATCCGGATCTGATCCAGAACGTGGATTTTATCATAATCTGTAAATTGCTATATGGGGGAACTGTTGCACTTGGTGGAGGTCTGCGCTCTCCAAGTGCTTTTCTAGTTTGTTTGTTTTTTTTAAGATTTTTTTTGGCACAAGTGGCCTTAATAATCAGTGTAGAGCGACAGGAAAGACCCGCAGCGAAGGGTTGCAGGCTGGGAGTCAAACCTGCGACCGCTGCAGGATTAAGCCGCTGTACACGGGCAACTGTTAAGAATACCTATCAATCAAAGACGTGTACTCTTCTGTGCTGGGCTGGTGATTGGCGTAGAGGTCCGGTACTGCGCAAGACATTTTTAAAACATTTAAAATTTAGTTTGATTTCATGGAGGCTGTCAGTCGGGCAGTTGGAGAGGTCAGTTTAGGAACTGCAGTTTATGGCTCGTTAGTATTGGCTTCACTTCTCAGACCTGCAGGCTGCAGCTTCAGAACACAGCTGGAGAACCTGCAGCTCTGTGGTCCATTAGTTAGAAGCTGCTTGGTTTTTTCATATAACTGGAAGGGGAGTGCTCTATAGGGGTGTAAAAAAATCAATTTGGAAATATATCGCGATTTTCAGGCGCCCAATATAATATTGATTTTTCAGCTCCTAATATCGATATCGTCAGTATGTTGTAATGGTTACTTAAATGTGCAAAAACACTTATAATAAACAATAAATAGGTTGTTTTGAAGCAAATAGTTTTGACTCTATTTTTCCTCTGAATGATCAATATCATCTGATGAACATATACAGCAACTTGATTTTTCATCTCTGCTTTTAATTTTGATATTAACTGGGTAGATTATCGCAACATATCGTGATATTGCGATATGATAATACCATATTGTGACCCAAGTATCATGATACATATCATATTGCGAGGTCCTTGCCAATACTCTGCCCTAGTGCTCTACATATTGACATTGTCCTTCAGTGTAAATGAATTCAATCGTGCGCTACGTTTGTTAATGCGTAAGGCCCAACCATACGACGAGATCCGATGCAGAAAAGTTTAAAATCCTGCTCTTGAATTATGAATGCTCTCAGCGAAGCGTTTGAGTGTTCGGATTGCGGCAGCTTCCACATAAAAAAGGGGGCCTCTCCAGCAGATGGGATGATTGAATGTAATGCAGCTGAAATGAACTGAGGTGCAGTTAAGTGAAGGCTGTTGCGGCGGCGGCGGCGGCGGCGGCGGCGGCGGCGACAGAGCAGTGTGCCGAGTGGCCGTCGCTCTGTTGAAGGGCCACGCTGCAATCTGTCCTCATCTCTGTGGGATTGCTGGAACTTTCCGAGGCCCGATGCACGAGAGGTAGATTGAATCTGAAGGGAGGTGAAATTTAATTCTCCTGAAGGTGAACGGTGCAGAGTTGGTCGAGCAGCCGTGCTCGCCGGCGCCTGATTGGACACTTTTACAAGGTGATGTCACAGGATGTAAGCAAAGATTATTTTACTCGTTCGGAGCGATTCGTGTCGTTTAATGTGGTGGGGGAAGGAGTCAGCTGAAATCAGAGGCTTTCGACTTATTTCACTGCAAATTATTTGGTTCTTACCAAGAAAAAAAACATACATTTAGAAGCGTTTGATATTTTGTCTTGTTTTAATAATTACTTTCTTATTTTAAGTCTTTAATTAATCAGTATAATTTAATATCAAGTAAAACTTTACTTCTCTGTCTCAAACAGGCAGGGATGCCTGAAATAAGACAATTAACACTTAAAATAAGATGTATTAAGTTTTTCCTCCTCCTCATCTCCTCATCAAAATAAATCTTGTTTTAAGATTCAATAACAAACTATACCTTTCATAAATCTAGAAACAAGTGTTCCTACAATCTTAATTTAAGAAATCTTTTCAAGTGAAATTATCTTGCTGGATGGACAGATTTTTTTCACTTGTTTTGAGAACCTTTTTCCTCAGTTGAAGTGGTTTTATCTTGTTTGAAGACCCCTTTTTTTGCAGTGTTCAGATGCAGAGACGTCTCAGCAGAATTCATCACAACACTGCTGGGCCTTTCACATGAAACGATGGAGGAGGAGAGGAACGAGGGAGGAGAGAGACTGGTGGGATGAAATAGAAGAGTGAATGAGAGGGAGGAGGAGGACGGGGAAATGACAGATTTAACCGATTCAAAGAAACAAGAAAACTGGAAAAAAGTAATGTGAAGGAGTAAGACGTGTGCAGATGAAGGATAAAGAAAGTGTGAGTGAGAGAGAGAGAGTGATGTAGAAAGGAGATAAGGGATTAAAACAAGGAGGCAGAATAAGATTGAAGGAGAGAGGGTACAAAAGATGAGCTTCAATTTGTCTCTGGAGAATTACTTTTTCCTGTCGGTGCTCAAACTCAAAGATAATCAGGATCCTGACGTCCTGCAACAGGACAGTTGTTGGCCTCCATCCTTCCGCCTCCAGCCCCGTCATTAAGACCTGCACGTGTGCAGACGTGCAGACGTGTGCATGTATACAGGACTGAGGCGGATGCATAACAACCTCCGGCGTCTTTGATGAGCGTTTACGCGCCTGTTGCAATCACAGATGTGCGTCTGAAGCGGCAGCAGAATCAAAGAGTCAATCAGTTTGTGTTTGATGTTTTCACTCAGAACAATCCTGCCGGTTCACTCAACGAGCCCACGCTCCCCCCCCCCCCCCCCCCCCCCCCCCCCCCCCCCCCCCCCCCCAATCACTGCTTAAGAGATTTGAACAGCTGGGTGTCTTCTTGTTTTTATTTTTTTCCTCTCTCTTCTCTTGTTTTTAATCTTTGTGTGTGTGTAAATGTCCACAAATCTGTTGTGTGTGTTTGTGTGTGTGGTTTGGGCACAAAAACCCATGTAGCCCACAAAAATGCTTCGGTCTGCTGTAGGGGTGTAAAAAAAAAAGTGATTTGTCAATATATTGCGATTTTCGGCCGCCCAATATAATATCGATTTTTCAGCTCCTAATATCGATTTTTTTTATTGCTGTCAGTATGTTGCAATAGTTACTTAAATGTGCAAAAACACTAATAATAAACAATAAATAGGTTGTCAATTTGTCCTCTGAATGATCAATATCATCTGATGAACATATACAGCAACTTGATTTTTCATCTCTACTTTTAATTTTGATATTAAATGGGTAAAATATTGTAATATATTGTGATAATATTGTATTGTGACCCAAGTATCATGATCCATATCGTATTGTGAGGTCCTTGCCAAATTCACCCCTAGTCTGCTGTGAACGCTGTATTTTTATTTTTATACTTAATTGAAAACTGCTTCTTGCGTGCCTCTGGAGGAAATGTTCATCTGCTGTGTCTCTCCTCCTGATTAAACCAGACAAATATGTCTGTCAGGTTCGGAGGCAAGATGGAGGACCCAGGCGCAGGAGTGAAAAACAAAAAGAATGTTTATTTTACAAAACAAAACCCAAAAGTCCAAGAAAACCAAAAATCCACAAAAGTAATCCTAAAGGGAAACAAGACAGTATCCAAAACAAACCAAAATTCTACAATCTACAGTTCTACAATTCTACAGTCATCAAAACAAGCATAGATGAACCAAGAACAGAAAAACACTCACGAGGAGCGAGAAAAGGCTTACGGAGCATGAAACAAAGATTTACTGACATAAGACGCAAAAACAGAAGACAACGGACCAGCACGGACAGGAGAGATGACAAGACTTAAATACACCGGGAACTCAACGAGAGGCAGGTGCAGACAATCAGGATAACAAGAGGGAAGAAGCAAAGCTGAAAACAACGGAGACAAGACAGACCTTCAAAGTAAAACAGGAAACACAAAAGACAACTTAACACATAACATAAAAGAAACCAAAATGGCCGTCATGGCTGCCCCAGACCATGACAATGTCACAATTTCCTGAATCTTCTTTGAAGTAAAATAATTTAAAAACTTAAGTTTGAAACTTAAGTTTCAGGAGAAAAAAAATCCTGAAAGCTGTCAAACCAAATCTTCTATTTGGAAAAATCATTTCTAGGGCTGTAGCGATACACTAATCTTACGATACGATACACGATATTCGACTCACAATACATATATATATCAATATTCGTCTTAAGATACATTTACATCATTTTCTGAAAGATTTTAAAGGGACAAAGTGATTTTGGTGACATCTTGTGAGTGTTCCAATGACTTTGTTTGAATTAATTGAACTGAAAGCATCAATTACACATTATATGGCTGACAGGCAGCTTGCAAATGCTGCACAAAATGAATAAAAGATTTGTTGAGAAAAATAGTTTCATTTATTTATACAGTGCAAATTGTTGCTTGCAAGCTTTTAAAGGTGGGACACGGGGGTTTTGAAAGAAGCTTAGAATAACGATACCTGCGGCTGAAAAATCGATACTCTGGGGAAATAAAATATCGATATATATATCGCAGAATTGATAAAATTGCTCAGCTCTAAATATTTCCCTGTTTTTTTTTTTTAATACAAACATTTGAGTATTTTTTTTATTTTTACTAGTTAAAAATTTCAGTTGCATAAGCTCATTCTGATTTAAATGTAAATTTAAATGATTGTATTTAGTTTCGTTTAACTACTAGAAATAAATTACCCCGCTGAACAATTGTTTATTATTCTAGCTGCTGGCTGTGAAGAGCACGAGGCCTCTTAGACCGGCTGTTCACCAAGAGCAGAAGATCCCCGTTAAGTGCAGTTAGCGCGGTCGAATTGTATGACTTTTCCTCCTCTGGCACTTTATTAAATTTGAGTGACTCAAATGACCCGAGACAACCCTTTTAAATCTAATTCCCACCCGTAAGTGGTAAACTTCATAGCGATAAAAGCGCTGCAGCCCCACACAGCCTGCCATCCATCAGCTGGAGGAGACGGAGGCTGCATCGGAGCCTAGCAGCATCCAGCCAGACATCAACATCTGGAGCCGTGACCTCAGCAGCAGCTGCAGCTGCAGCTGGCAGCTGGGTGGAGGAATGGATGGGCCTCCTCAGAGTAACCTCAGATTTAAATGGACGAGGGTCGTTTGTGGAGGCTGATTTTACTGTGTTGGGAGATGATAAAAGAAATCAAAACTAACCTTTCACATGTGTGGAATGAGGTTCCTGTTACTCGTAACTGAAGATGCTGAATTGTTACTGTGGTTGAAGGGGCATCACTAGCTGGCAGTCGTGGACTCCGTCTGCCTGTTGCTCATCTTTAAAGTTCAACTTGCCTGTTGTTTTGCTCACAAACGTGTACTTGATATTTGAATGTACTCGACATGTATAACCTTCTTTATCGGCATGTCAAATGAGCTAACTGGGAAGAGTCGCTCCGCCTCAGCGTCTGTGTTCGTTATCGATGTCCAGCAGTGAGTTTCACAGATGTGATGGAGACGCTCAGCAGGGACGGACAGATAACAGTAATTGGTCTTCTTGGCGTATGCCAGCCTTCCAGTCCAACGTCAACCTGACTTAACGGAGCCTTAATCCATTTTGTACGCGTTAAAACACGCCGGTGCTTGTCTGGAAACAAACGTGACCCTGTGCGGTGCTAACTTTAGACCATGATGGCTTTGTACCTGGGTATTTGGAGCTCCAGGTAGGATGGTGATACTTCAGTCGTGTCAGGTTGATGACGTGGTTGCTGCGCTACCGGCGTCAGACTGAAAGGGCAGCGGTGTAAAAGACTTGGGGGGGTTGGCTGTGACGGGACGCTGAGATGTCCCACTCAAGCTTTGAGCTTTTAGCTCATTACTTTTTCGATGTAGACTCTCTCTCCCACCCCTGACGTTTCTGGCACCATGTCATCGCAGCTTTTTCATTAGATTGAAGTCTGGACTTTGGCTGAGTCAAGAAAACACCTCAATTTTTTTTTCTTTAGTTTTGGATCAGGGTCCCGCCTCACATTTGCCTCTTTGGTCTACAAAGGTCTTCATGGTTACCACAGTGACTGGAAGCTGCCCAGCTCCTGTGGCTTAAAACAGGCCAAGATCATCACTCCTCCACTACCGTGCTCAACAGCTCATACGAGGCTGGTGGTGGTGATATGCTGTGTTTTGATCTCCTGATCGTCTGCATCATGACCGAACAACTGATGCACGATAACTGTTTTTTTAAACTGATACCGATAACCAATAACTTTTAGCTCCTAAAGGCTATCAATCATACTTTATTTATTTATTTGTTTAGTTTGTTCTATCAAACAAACCTATTTGATATCTCACATCAACTTAAATAAGGTGCATTACTGACTGATATAAAAAAATAAAGGCAATAATTGCTATACTGGACAATGTTGATTTTGATGTTTTTGTATCTTTATATTTTTATATTTTTATATTACCTTGCAAAATGCCAAAATGTTAATAAAAAGATTTATAAAAAAAAAAATACAGAGATAATTCCATTTGGCTATAAATGGAAAGAATTTAAAAAAAATAATAAAATAAAATAAAAAAAAAAAAAAAGGCTCCTTGAACTGATGAAAATACATGCATCAGAATTACTAACTGAAAAAGATTTATGTTTAAAGTATTTTGACTTGTGTTTCCATTTAAATTAATGCTTTTAAAGTAAATAAGGTTCATTAGTTTTTTTTAAATCTCATGGAAGCTTGAGATGAGAGAGATGAGGGAGAGGAGAGACTTTCTGCTGGCTTGCTCACGATAGAGTTAGCTCACGTTAGCACGATTTCAAAACTCAATGGAAGTGATGGTTATGTTTTAGGTGGCTGATCAGGTTTGATGTATTTAAGCTTGTGCTTCCCTCCTCATAGAATTCAGTTGCAGCATTCGTCACAAATAACCACTAAACTATCTTGAAACTTTAACAAAGTTCCATGCAGTCGCTGCTATGTTTGTTGTGATCAGTACACTGTGCTGCAGGCTGCATTCAAGGTGTAACGTAATTCCTCCGTTCCCTCGTTTGCTGTCGTTCTTTCAGCCTTTTCTATTTTTTCTATTTTTTTGTGTAACATGTGGGAAAATACTGTGAATATCAATTCAAGTCAGCAACTACCAAAATTATGACCGAGTTAACAAGTTGTTTTCTGGCATGCGGGGGTATTCTTGAGTTTCCTTACTGAGAAATCGTTTTTCTGATTATGCCGACGTCGCTTGAACATAACATTCACTGCCGATCATTCAAGGCTCAGAGGGAGCGAGGCACTGCCATGTTGACAAAAATATATATGTTATCGGGGCTGTTCGTCATGATATTAGAGTTATCGGAATGACGTCATTATCTCCTGTTATCGGCCCGATAGTTATGGTGCATTCCTTATATTTTAGCATGAAACAAGGTCATTTGTGCCTCTTTAACACCTGGTGATATTAAGTATCCTACCACATGTGTAATAACTTAAGAGTTGAACGAGGATTATATTCAAAGAAAAAAACTTGCTTGTCTAAGAGATCTGCATGACATTAAAGGATGCACGGCGCTGAGCGCGGCTCGTTCCCAGCCTGGTCTGGATGACATTAATCGCTCTCTGCTAACCAGAGCAAATGAGAAGCTAAATCCTGCTTAGTGACATTTTCCCTTTTGTGATGGAAACATGATCTTATGTTCAAAATTCTCTCTGGAAATATGAATCCTCTTAATGTTTTTTTTTTTATATCCATTGATTTTTGAGTTCTGCTGTATTAATTCCTGTATGGTTTATTTTTTCCTTAAATGGTCTTGATACTATAAAAACAGACTTAATTTGAATTTTAACAGTGAGAATTAGACGGCTGGCGCTCTCCTCTGAAGTTGTTTGATTGCTGGTCGTCTGCAGTGGAGCTCACAGCTGGAAAGCCATTTTTCTCCTTCCACTAAGACGTCTATTTGATCTGTTTTATGATTGCATCACATGCATTAACAGACACTTTTACTCAGTGTGACGTGCAGACGAGGACATTGTGCAGAGATGCACCGCTTTCAGTTTTCTCCGCTGATTTCCAGTTTTCTTAAAGGTCTGACCTCTCAAGTCTAATTTTGGTCAGTTCTGATTTTCTTTCTAATAACTGTCATGCGCTGCACGCAGGAACATAATCAGCCGCTGGAAAACACCAGAGGCTGTTGTCTGTCTGCTCTGCTGGTTTTTATTTTCAGCTCTTCCCATTTGTTGGTTTGATAATATTTGGTATGCTAAGCTGGGTGATGCCCTCTTTTTCCTTTTTCTTTCTGTCAGAAAATAGATGGGGCAGACAGACAGTGATGGGCGTGGTTATGGGCGTGGATATGGGGCGGAGCCTCCTGACTGTTGATATCAACCTTACAGGCTGCACAAACTGCCACGTTTGGGTATTCTGAGACACGCTTCCCAGCTCCTGCATCATCATGACTGAGCTTCGGCCTTCCTGACTGGAACACATCTATATGTCTTTGCTCCTTATGCCGATGCATTAGTGACCCCCCCACCCCCCCAAAACCTGCTCGGGGACCCTTTCCTTTGAAGCACTTCCACACGTGGACTGGGAAGCCGAACCAGTGCAGTACCTCTCCAGTTCAAAGGCAGCCTGATCAATTTCCCAACCGGGCTCATTAATGTGGATGTAATCTGAGTCAGCACGGGTGGAGTGAGAAAGCAAGCCAAGCCAAAGTTTGTCTTTCTGCTCTTTTTTTTCCGGCTCTTTCTACTGGCAGGAGACGCAGCAGCCCGAAGAGCTCAAGAAGACAGAAAAACAACAAAAGAACATCATGTATGTTTCTTGGGGGGGTGCTCCTGATGTACACGTTGCCCATCCTGGTTATATAATATATCAGTCTGCTGTCTGGCAGCTGGAGGAATTAGTCCAACAGCCAGACAGACAGATTAACATCTGGAGGTCTGACCTTAGCAGCTCAGAAGACTGAGAGATGGATGACCTTCCCACAACAGGCTCACTTTATAACGGATGAGAATCTGTTCGGGGGGGAAATGACGGCGCCATCTGTGCAGATGATCGAAGCAATGACTCAGCAATAATGCAGAAAAAGTTCAGAGGAATGAAAAACAAACAGGGAGTCCTCGTTTCTTTATAATATCGTCATATTCTGCTTGAAAACGCTCAGGAATCAAAGTGTTTCACAGAGCTGTGAGTAATTTGCAAACAAGCCGGTATCATATGTTCTCGGCTGGCTGATTAGAGAAGATACGTTTCTGTGCATCGAGAAGTTCAATTCTCATAATGGAAGCAGCGTTCAGACCAGAAGCAAGCACGACGTGCATGGTTTTAGGCGTAAATGCACCGTAGCGTCACAACCATCAAGACTAAAGCTGAACTATTTTATCAATTCTGCGATATATATCGATATTTTATTTCCCCAGAGAGTAACCATTTTTCAACCGCAGGTATCAATATTCTAAGCTTCTTTCAAAACCCCCGTGTCCCACCTTTAAAAGCTTGCAAGTAACAATTTGCACTGTTTAAATAAATGAAACTATTTTTCTCAACAAATCTTTTATTCATTTTGTCCAGCATTTGCAAGCTGCCTGTCAGCCATATAATGTGTAATTGATGCTTTCACTTCAATTAATTCAAACAAAGTCATTGGAACACTCACAAGATGTCACCAAAATCACTTTGTCCCTTTAAAATCTTTCAGAAAATGATGTAATTGTATTTTAAGATGAATATCGATATATATCGTATCGTGAGCCGAATATCGTGTATCGTATCGTATCGTATCACGAGATTAGTGTATCGCTACAGCCCTAATCAAGACATGAAGTTGCTTTGGATCAAATCGTCTCTTCTGTTCCTCTGCGAACCCTCTCAGTACCATCGAGGATCTGAAGGACGACTCCTCAGATTTCTCCCTCACTTCTGTCGACCTGGAAGGTTTTAAGAGGCTCAATCGTAACAGGTCACGCTAACGAGCAGGACAGCTTTTACCTGTGAAGCACATTGTAACGCGTAGACTACGATCAGTTCAGATACCGGGTCAACGGGTTTACGTGTCTGATTTACAGTGATCACAAACCAAAGTTACATCGTTGCATTTAATGCTGATCATCTTTGTCTGCAGCAGGCTGAAGAATTCATGCACAAATGAAACCGATGCTCTCATGACAAAACGCCTTTATGAAGGAGGCCGGTCTCATAGTTTGCCGTTTGCTTCAGCGCTGTTAGAGAATGCCAGTTCTCAAAGGTCTTAAGTTTAGAAAAAGTACTGTAACTCTTCTTGGCCCTCATAAAAACCTGCACTGCAGAGAAATTCCTCTCTGTAGAGTGTCTTCATTTTCTGTGTGTGAAACCTATATTTTTTGGCCATGTATTATTCATGTACAGGCCCGGTTTCAAGGTCAAAGGAAATATCTGCTATCAGTTGGGGGAAATGTATCATCTCCTGGAAGACCGCGGCCGCAGAGTGAACAATGTGGGGCGTGAAACAACTCAGGAGAGAATCCAGTAGGTATCGACTCACTGGAGCCAGCACCTAGTGGTTGGTTGAGGAACTGCAAGTAAATCTGTCACTGTCAGAGTACAAGGAGACGGCAGCGCAAAGAATCGACAACTTGCCAGCGTTTCTTCAGCAAATCTGGTCTGAAATTAGGATAAATACAACACAGTGATACTTCTACTTATGAAAGTCGACGAATGAACATACGGAATTTTCAGGTTACGAAACGCCTCAGCAGGAAAATATTGCGTCTTGTTAAGAAAGAAATTGCAGGATACGAAAGGCAAAATACAGTACTCACTGCTACTAGCAGCTCCTAGAGTTTACCGAACGTAAACATACTCGTAGCAGCTCTGCCATTGGCTATCAGCTAGCATCTTCCTGGCATCCCTTTGACATTTTAGGAAAATTCCATGAAGTTTTGGAACTTGTTGAAAAGAATCACCCAGAAAAAGTTTTCACTAGTCTGGCTATCGCTCACTATGATGATGTTTGCCTTGCACATTGTCGAAGGATTGTTAAAAGCCGACAAAATGTCCTTGGATCGGTTCTTTACAAAACGTCAGGCAAAAACCACTGACGACGATAGCAGTGAAAAGGGAAATTAACATAATTTTTATTCTTTTCTTTATTCTTTGTTTTTTACATTATGTACAACTCTCATTTTATGTTTATTGTGCAGTAATTTAATTGTTACATGTATTTGTTACATGTTTTGATGCATTTTTATGATTTATAAAAAATGTATGTCAGAATTTTGGGAGGCTTGGAACGGATTAGAGCATTTACATGGAAAACGCGTCTCTACTAATTAAAATTTTCAAGTTACTAAACTACTTCCAGAACCAATTAATTTCATAAGTAGAGGTACCACAGTATCTCCTGGGGCAGGACGGTGGCTTGGTGGTCGGCACTGGTGCCTCACAGCAAGAAGGTTCCTGGTTCAAACCTCCGTGGTCTTTCCATGTGGAGTTTGCATGTTCTCTCTGAGGTTGGGTGGGCTTTCCCCTGCCTTTTACCTGAAGAGAGTTGAGGGTCTCTGGGTTTGAGCTTTCGTCTTGGGCGTGAAGGAACCCATCCAGGATGGAGCTACGGGAGGGAGGACAATGAGGGTCTCTGACTGTTAGCTTTGTAGTAAAATTGTCCTGACAAAGAGGTAGTAAAGTCAACTGATTAAGAAAATTGATGGCATCGCCCCCATTACTTTGTTCAGGTACGCTAATTAAATGAAGAGTCGATGGCCTGATTTTGCTCCTTGCATCGTCAGCTCTGTCATCTAGGTTTCCTTCTGAAACTCTCGTCTCACATTTTGTGCCATAAACAGTAATGTCTTCTTTACAGGCTGTGTTTAGCTGCAGAGGTGAGCTAATAAAGAGAGCTTTAACCTGGTAGGTTGCCACCCAAAGGACAGAGAAACTGTGGAACGAGGCATCGTGGAGAACAAGACTGTAGTTTACCGTAGAAAACGTAACCCTCCATAAGGGAATAGCTGTAAGCAGCAGGTTCGATGGGACTAGCTTCATAGTATGTGAAAGAAAAAGGTTGTAATCTATTTAGCTGTGTTTTCTGTCTTTGATTCTTATCATTTATATGTTTGCACGTGCACTTCGGGATCCCGCGAGTCCAGAGAGTTAAGTTTGCATCTGAAACAGATGAATGCTGGGAGTCTGCATCCGTCCCAAACGGCTGAGGATCTGGATCGTACGAGTGAGCGAGAGAACCGAGATTAATTCTCACGCTGCTATCAGACGTCATGTTCAAACAGCAGCGCGGCTGCAGCAGAGCCTTATCTTAAATGAACAGATAAAACGAACAGCTGAGCGTTTCAGCTGATGGAGGAACATCAAAGAGCCGGTCCATCTCACACTCGGCTGAGCTTTTAACTTTCCAGAAGTTTGCTTCAAGACGTTTCCTTTCTTTTTCTTTAAATTGATTTTTATTTTTTTAATCTCTAACCACGCTGTGCAGACGGGTCTCATTCTCCTGTTTGCATCAACATTCACAACTTGTTCTTCACATTCGAGAAGCTTCAAAAGAAAGAAAAAGAAACCACACAAACTGTTTGAAATGTGGCAGAGAAGCGCGTGTAACACAGCGTCAATTTTGTATCAGACAGCACGGATGGGGGACCACGCTTGGGGGGGGGGGGGGGGGGGGGGGGGGGTGTCATGTTTGCATCTAAAAGACCTCTCTGAGGATTCAGCTGACCACCACTTATCACCACAAACATCACCTGGCGGGGTGGAGGGGCGGGGCCAAACCAGACGTCAGACTTACTGGAACCAGTAAATCTCAGGTTTGCAGCAGGTCATTAAAACATGAACCCGGGAGCCCGGCGACGAAGCTCCGCCAGGCTGGAAGCTGAGAGGAGAGCCAGGTGATCTTCAGCTCATTAGTCCTCGCATAGCCTCTTCGCCTCGCCGCTTCATTTTCGTTTTCTCGCTCTCTCGTTCTTTCCAGTCTTGCTGGTCTTTTTCCGCCGAGCCATGTATTGATTCAAAACACTTGTAATGTGAAAAAATATTCCACATCCTCTCGTACGGCAGCTTTTATCTGGATCACACAGTGATCTGGGGGTCAGATTTTATTTTTCTCCTTTTCAATCAACTGGTTGACTTGATAGTAACAACTAATTACATTTCTGCAGATTGTAATTTGATGCTTGCCAGTATTTCTCTGCTGATTTTGCCATGCAAAAATGATTTGTTGACACAGCACACTGCACCACTTTGACTTTTAATTGGCTGTCGTATTGATTGAGTTTGGAGCGCCGACTTCTCTGCCAAACATGCAACCACTGGTGATAAATATTCTGTTTCTTGACGGGTCCTGTCTCTCTAAAGCTCAGTTTATAATTGGGTCCGCATACGTTTGGTTTTTGTATTCTCAAGGATGCCTCTGTACGAGCTTTAATAAGACACGCCTCTTTGTTTCAGCCCATGTTTGACACCAGAACTGGCATTTGACACCAGTTTACTTTCAAATGTGGCTCTGGCACATGACATGCCTCTGCACTGTCAGGATCAAGCAACCTAAAACATTATTAAACACACAAGGGAAAAAAGACAAAAAGTTATGTTCTTTTTACTCGTGAGGAGAACAGACAGAGACGTGTTTCAGTTATGCTCTCCAACCGCTCTGAACACGCTCTTCGCTTTTTATTCAGAAAAAAGAATAATGCCCAGTTACACAGGAAGCAGCTGATAGTGACGGGTGGATACCAGGCTGCACCATATTCATTGTCTTTGTCTAAATATAGTTGTGTAAAATCCTTGTTCGCTGCAGATGTCTTCAACGTCTGACATCCCGCTAAGGTTATCGTTTACTGATCTCCCATCTTTGTTGGAGGTTTCCTGTCAGTTTCTTCACCGTGGTTTTACGTTATGTCTTATCGTTATCTTTGAACACAAGTCTCTGACAGCAGTTTGCTTACAGAGCCACATCCCCACAGTTAAATTATTAACTGAGGGAATATAAATGCGTTTTAACTCGGAAAACTTTTTTCCTCTTTTCGCATCGGTGACAACGTTGTGCTTGAGTGTTCTGGGTGGCGTCTGGTGTCAAAAACCGCTTGTCGGCAAGCGGTTTTCTGCAGAGGAGGTCCTCCGTTGGTCTGAATGCTTGTGATCTGGCTTCATGCTTTCCTCTCTGTAATTGTTTGCAGTAAAACGAGGTGAAGGAGTGTCAATCACTGGCTGCTCATCACTGCTGTGTTTGCAGGACTGTTTCGTCCGTCTCCCACCCATCACAGTTTATCCAGCGACTCCTCTGCAGCTCCGCTCGCTCCACTCCTCCCTGCGGCACTGCCGTCTGGTTTCTTCCCACTGATAACATGACAGTATCAGAATGATGCATCGAAGAGTGTTGCTTGGTTACGTAGACTTCATTTCAGACAAACCTTTTAATTGTTTCCTCTCATAATGAACATGAGGTGTGTTTCCACTCTGGTTTGGAGTGAATACAGCGTGCTGCAGTGTTGCAGAGCTGCCAGTGTTGGCCGTGTGTCACAGTTGCTGACTAGAAACAAAACTCAAGAAACCTTTGCCACATTCGAGGTGAGTTGTAATTACTTTTTAAGGTCAGCAAGCATTGGACATGCTTATTTTCTGCAGGCGGACACAGCATATTTGTGAAGCCAGGTCTCACGAGAAGCCTAACAGTTAGGTTAGTCCTCCATGTTCAGGATGTTATTTTATCCGAACTGAATGCTAAAGTCACTTCCTGGTTGCGTTAAATCAGGAAAGGCCGTCTTGGACTGCTCTCATTGTCTTTGTCTCTCTTCATACATGAGACGGCAGCAGCGTTCAGCACCATGGACAGCTGCTCCCACCACATGCTGGACACGTTTACGTGAATCCAACTTTAAAATTGGGAGCCGTCTTGTTCATGTGTATTAAAGTCTGCAGCTGGAACGTTCGTAGTCCGGGACCTGTTTGTACAATCACTCTCTCTCACCTCGTGTAAATCGGGCCGGTTCTTTTAACGTGTGTTCAGCTGCTGAGAGGACGAGCTGGTTGATGCAGCTCGTCAGTGCAGACAGGTTTGTGTCATACGTGTGTCTGATGAGGCTGTTGATACCTGGGAGTTTTGATCCTGGTCATCTGTGTGTTAAATGCACCTTTACACCAAATGGTAAAGGTTTCCAAGTATAACAGACTCAATCAAAATGTCACCAACTATTTTTTTCCAATAAAAAAGGATGCATGATTGTTGTGCTGTTCATTCTTCTGAATAGTAAATAGTATTGCTATATTTTCTTATTTTTTTTATTTTAGACTGGCACAATGATTTTGCCTTTTCAACTGTGAGACTGAATCTTGGTGTTGTCATTTATTTAATAATACACAAGTACGAGGCGTTTTGGTCTCACCAGCTTCTCCTGGCGCAGTGAAATGAGCTCCCTCTGCTTCGGTCTCCAGATTAACGCCTGGACGCCTGGATCACGGTGCTTTTCTCAGTGACATCTGCTGCAGAAAAGAAAAGCTTTCTCCTCCTGCGTTCATCTCTAACACGATGAATTAGTTCTCGTTGGCTGAACCTGCTGAGTCTGCGCCGGGAATGAGATCATAGCTGATGACCGCTGCGTTTACTCGTGGAGCTAGAAAGCTCAGAGGCGTGATTAGACTCGGCTCAGATTGCAGTCTGCACATCAGCTGTTTGTCTTTCAGACGAGATGGTTCCAGACGGGGAAACTGAGGTGGAGGACTCAGAAACTCCGTCCTTGTTGGAGATAAACTTGAGAGGAAGAAGATGAACGCAGGGATTAAATGCTTCAGACAATGAGAGATGATGATTGAACCAGAGAAGTTTAATGGGGGGGGGGCTGAAAAGGGCAGTGCATTAACATGAAGTGCACTGATCTGGATGGATGATCTCCACACTCATAAACACACCTCAATAAAAAAATAAAAAAAAACTTTGTCAAATGCATTGCATATTATGGGTTGTGAGGCTGTGTGAAAATGAATCGTTTGTCATTTTTAACTCCCTCTTTCATCTCGCTGCAAAGATCAGCTCTGCGCTGTGCAGAAGCCCGGTTGTATCAAAGATCAATGTTGGCCCGTAATTACATCAGCCATGGATCAGCGCGCAGAGCAGGTTGGCCTCCGACTGGGAAGGTTGGCACATCGATCCTCAGCCCCAACACGATTCTAACAGGTGATTTATCCCTCTGTGTCCAACAGGGCTGGGCATCGAAGATCAGCACCACCACCTCCACGGTATCGATCAAACCGCTGCGACGCCACCGGTATGGACGAGCTCAGTGCCATTTGACGCCTAATTTTGATGCCTCGTAGCAACACAAACACCTCTTTACTATTCAACGAGCACTTAAGCGCCACAGACGCTTCAGTGACGTGACTTTAAACGTCCGTCTCGTACACCTCGAGTGGTTCCAGTATCGTGAAGCGAATCATCGATGACTCTGTCCCACGTGGTTCCACGAACGCATCGTTGGTCTGCTGCAGCGGAAATTTCCATTTGGACATGTGGAGGTTTTAATCCCGTGCCAGTGCCTCGTTGCTGTCCGCTTCCATGAGTAGCTGCTTTGTGAATAACTACGAAACACCGAGCAGAGTTTCTTTTAAAACCTTAAACAGTTACCCAGGACATGATTCACTTGCTCTCTGTGAAGGACGTGAAGGATGTAGACACGAGGAAGTTCAGCTGCAGCTGCCTTCAGCCATATTCAATTCAATTCAATTCAATTTTATTTATATAGCGTCTGTTACAATGACAATTGTCTCTAGGCGCTTTACAGAGACCCAGAGCATGACCCCCGAGCAAATATCATCAACTAAGATTATATAATTAAATCCAATCAATGATAATGGCAGGTAAAAAACTCCCACGTAGGGAGAAAAAAAACCTTTATACCAAACAGTGGCAAGGAAAAACTCCACTTTAAGAGGAAGAAACCTGAGCAGGACCTGGNACTGGCACAATGATTTTGCCTTTTCAACTGTGAGACTGAATCTTGGTGTTGTCATTTATTTAATAATACCACAAGTACGAGGCGTTTTGGTCTCACCAGCTTCTCCTGGCGCAGTGAAATGAGCTCCCTCTGCTTCGGTCTCCAGATTAACGCCTGGATCACGGTGCTTTTCTCAGTGACATCTGCTGCAGAAAAGCTTTCTCCTCCTGCGTTCATCTCTAACACGATGAATTAGTTCTCGTTGGCTGAACCTGCTGAGTCTGCGCCGGGAATGAGATCATAGCTGATGACCGCTGCGTTTACTCGTGGAGCTAGAAAGCTCAGAGGCGTGATTAGACTCGGCTCAGATTGCAGTCTGCACATCAGCTGTTTGTCTTTCAGACGAGATGGTTCCAGACGGGGAAACTGAGGTGGAGGACTCAGAAACTCCGTCCTTGTTGGAGATAAACTTGAGAGGAAGAAGATGAACGCAGGGATTAAATGCTTCAGACAATGAGAGATGATGATTGAACCAGAGAAGTTTAATGGGGGGGGGGCTGAAAAGGGCAGTGCATTAACATGAAGTGCACTGATCTGGATGGATGATCTCCACACTCATAAACACACCTCAATAAAAAAATAAAAAAAAACTTTGTCAAATGCATTGCATATTAGGTGGGGTTGTGAGGCTGTGTGAAAATGAATCGTTTGTCATTTTTAACTCCCTCTTTCATCTCGCTGCAAAGATCAGCTCTGCGCTGTGCAGAAGCCCGGTTGTATCAAAGATCAATGTTGGCCCGTAATTACATCAGCCATGGATCAGCGCGCAGAGCAGGTTGGCCTCCGACTGGGAAGGTTGGCACATCGATCCTCAGCCCCAACACGATTCTAACAGGTGATTTATCCCTCTGTGTCCAACAGGGCTGGGCATCGAAGATCAGCACCTCCACGGTATCGATCAAACCGCTGCGACGCCACCGGTATGGACGAGCTCAGTGCCATTTGACGCCTAATTTTGATGCCTCGTAGCAACACAAACACCTCTTTACTATTCAACGAGCACTTAAGCGCCACAGACGCTTCAGTGACGTGACTTTAAACGTCCGTCTCGTACACCTCGAGTGGTTCCAGTATCGTGAAGCGAATCATCGATGACTCTGTCCCACGTGGTTCCACGAACGCATCGTTGGTCTGCTGCAGCGGAAATTTCCATTTGGACATGTGGAGGTTTTAATCCCGTGCCAGTGCCTCGTTGCTGTCCGCTTCCATGAGTAGCTGCTTTGTGAATAACTACGAAACAACCCGAGCAGAGTTTCTTTTAAAACCTTAAACAGTTACCCAGGACATGATTCACTTGCTCTCTGTGAAGGACGTGAAGGATGTAGACACGAGGAAGTTCAGCTGCAGCTGCCTTCAGCCATATTCAATTCAATTCAATTCAATTTTATTTATATAGCGTCTGTTACAATGACAATTGTCTCTAGGCGCTTTACAGAGACCCAGAGCATGACCCCCGAGCAAATATCATCAACTAAGATTATATAATTAAATCCAATCAATGATAATGGCAGGTTAAAAAACTCCCACGTAGGGAGAAAAAAAACCTTTATACCAAACAGTGGCAAGGAAAAACTCCACTTTAAGAGGAAGAAACCTTGAGCAGGACCTTGGCTCATATGGGGGGACCTTCCTGCCGAAGGCCAGCCCGGTAGAGAAAGAAAAGAGGGGAGACGGACAGAGAGAGGATGTAGGAACAGAGAAGATGAGGACAGAAAGAGGATGTAGGACAGAGAGAGGAGAGCACAGAAAAAGTAAAAAAATAATAATAAAGAAGTAGTGGAATTGTTGTAGGTGAGTGCAAGCGAGCTATGGAGGGCCCTTGGGCGTGTGGTCAGCGTAATGAGCCATGATAGGCTCTTGAGTATCAGTAATGTGCGGGTGGGGTGTAGGTGAGGTGTGTGAGAAGGGGGAGGAGGGGGGAGGGGGAGGAGGAGGGGGTTTTGGGTTTAAGAAAAGAGAGGGTAGGATTTCAAGCAAAAGGATGCAATATATAAACATAACAGATGGAGGCAGCAGCACTGGATGAGATGGCCAGAGGACCAGGTCGCCGATCACCACGCCAGTCGGTAACCCAAACACAAGTGGAGGAGAACCCCGGGATGGACAGAGGATGGAACTGCAAGTCAGCATGAAACCCAGGAAACTCTGGCCTGCAAATACACAGAAAGAAAAGGGGGCAGAAACAGCACAACAAACACAGAAAAGCAAAGAAAATGGAGCACAGTTTCAGTAGCAGGGTGCTCCCAAATAATTATAAATGAGCTGGAGGAGGAGGAAGGGAGGAAGAAAGGGAAGAAAAGGAGCACCTATAATGTGTAATTGATGCTTTCAGTTCAATTAATTCAAACAAAGTCATTGGAACACTCACAAGATGTCACCAAAATCACGTACCTTGAAAATCTTTCAGAAAATGATGTAAAAATGTATTCTTAGATGAAGACCAATATATATCGTATCGTGAGCCGAATATCATGTATCCCTCGTATCGCAAATCAGTGTATCACTACAGCCCTAATCCTGAACATACTTCGCTAGCCTCATTGCGACGGGAACCAGAAATCGCAGTTCAGGGCCTTTGAAACTTGGGTGAGTATTGACAAGAAAATGATATGTATCATGATACTGGGTCACGATATTATGATATTATCACGATATCGCTATATAACGATATATTTTTCCTTAAAAAAATCGATATTAGGAGCTGAAAAATTGATATTTTATTGGGTGGCCGAAAATTGTGATTTTTATTCACACCCCTACTTGAAACATTCATCAAGGTGTGATTGTGGAAAGAAACCACCACATCAAGTATGTAGAGTGAAATAACTGGCACCGTGAGAGCGTTTGTGTGCGTGTTTGGATAAAAAAGAATGTAATTTACTGATTCTAATGAATTTTTTCATTGATGATTTTTTAATGACATAAAGATAAACAGCGTAATTGACATGCAAATGATTATATAAACCGTTCCTGTCCCTCAGTCATGTCGCTCTTACATGGGGAAAGCGAGGCCAAAATAAATGAATACATTTTCATCTTTAATTCCATTATGGTTCAGCGCTCACGTTCACGTGGAATTGTTCACGGAAAACCGCTTTAAAGTCAATTAAAGGTGATGCAATATGTAACGAGAGGGAATATTGTTTATCTAGACGGCTGACAGAGAAGGTGTGAAGCTGCTCCAGAGAACAAAGGGAAGATGAAGGGTGAGAAACCAACGCAAACAACAGTCACAGACGGGAGGAGTCGGGATTTGAAAAAAAGAAAGCTTCAGCACCTCTATGGCAACTCTATGAAAGGGACCCTGCTGCGTGGCATTGTGGGCCTTATGTTTTCATCTTCCCTGAGGATACCTTTTGATATTCTTCAGTCAATACCTGCATTGTTTGGTGACAGGACATGAAATACAATCCATATTTACTCCGCTTTGGTTGTTTCTGCTTCTGTGCAGTCCTCTATCAGTCCTCTACGTCAGTGGTCCCCCCACCCCCGGGCCGGTACCGGGCCGTGGATCACTTGGTACCGTCAACGCAAGAAAAAAAATTGTTTTTAAAGTTCCTTTTTATTGTATGGAGTTTGAACGAGCTTTATCGTTGAAAATCTTTTATTTTGAAAAATGACCGGATTCTCCCGTCAGTTACATCTCGGTCACTTGAGCGCCAAAATTTAACTCAACTTGCAAAATGAGTAATAAACAGACGTCTTTGGCAAGTTTCCTTGTGAAGGGGTAAATGCACAGTGAAGAGAAAGAAGAACAGTCTACGACTTCCAAGAAAAGAAAGTTTTAACGACAATAACGGGAGTCCTACTGAAAGATGGACAACGCAGGGATGTGGATCCCAGATTTACTGTTTTGGCAGTAAAGAAGAATGACAACTGGTATTCCTTTATGAATATTTTTTTAATGTTTTGAAGTAGGAGGGAGCAGTAGGCTAAGTTAAGTAAGTTTAAAAAAAAGGAAAACTGTATCCACAAGATCGTCACATGATTCATGCTTTGAATTCCGATCCACATTAAAAATGAAGCGGTGCTGGAGGAACCTGGGCTATTTTAACCGCCCACCAGCGGTAGAAGAATAACAGGTTAAGAGTTTCCAATTATCAGCTCTCAAGTTGGGGAAATGCAGTTCATTAGAGTTTAACAGTTCGTCTCATTGAACTTGGAGAGCAGAGCAGAGGTGTAACTTCCTGGAGATCAGAGCGATAACGGCGGTGATGATCCTCCCGCTAGTGATGATCCTCCCGCTAGTGATGATCCTTCCGCTAGTGATGGCGGTTGCTCAGAGAACCCATCCATCACATTTATCCTCAGGTGTTTACAAGCCTGATCGAACCTGAAAACCATCATTCTACGTGTGACAGCGAGGCTCGTTAAGGCCGTGAAAACTGTTGGCGTATAATCATTATCATTCGAGGATGAAACATTTCCATTCAAGCCACTTTTCTTCCATCTCTATGTAAAATGTCACATTTCTGTGCTTTATTTCTGGTATTGTGAAATAAACTCCTGGACTTTAGTTTAATGTGGTTTTCTTTGATCCAGGTACGGTAGGATCTAGTGGTCATAGTATAGCAAGTACATAAATACAGTGGTACTTCTACTTACGAACGTCTCTACATACAAAATTTTCAGGTTACGACACGCCTCAGCGGGAAAATATTGTCTCTTGTTAAAAGAAATTTCAGGATACGAAAAATACAGTAGCGCTGCTACTCGCAGCTCCCAGAGTTTACTGAATGTAAACATAGCTGTCAGCTCTGTATCTCGGTTTGAAAGCGGTGCGTCGGAGCTGCTCTGCCATTGGCTATCGCTTAGCATCTTCCTGGCATCCCATTGGCTAGGAGGGCCCCTTGTCTGTATGAGCGTAACCTAGCAACCCAGGTAAACAAACAATTTTTAACTCCGCTAAGGAGGTTATGTTTTTGCCGGCGTTTATCTGTCTGTCTGTGTTCAAGATAACTCTAAAAGTTATGGATGGATTTTGATGAAATTTTCAGGAGTTGTCAGAAATGTGAAAAGGAAGAACTGATTTCATTTTGGATGTGATCCGGAAGAAATCCTGGATTCTGGATCACTTTCAAATTTTCGATAATTGTTGCACTTGGTGGAGGTCTGCGCTCGCCGAGTGCTTTTCTATTTCTAACATGTATTTCTTACCTGTTTTTATGTCATTTCATGTATTATTTATCATTAATATAAAAAAAAAATAATGTTCAAATCTTGGGGGGCTTGGAACGGATTAGAGCATTTACATGGAAAACGCGTCTCTACTTCTGAAATTTTTAGGTTACAAAACTACTTCAAGAACCAAATAATTTTGTAAGTAGAGGTACCACTGCAGTAGTTTTTTTATTATTATTATGACAGTGTATTCATGTCACTTAATGTGACAAAAAGTCTTTTGGGTTTGATGTAGTGTAGAATTGCTTACCCTACCTTTAACGTGCCTCTGTTGAGATCTTTCTTGCAGCTTTAAAGGACAGTTTAGCATGACGCTTGGTGGACGTAAAGATGGGAAGCTGAGTAATTCCTCTCTGATCTGCATCTGTCATGTCATGGTATTTTACAAATCTGAACATCTCACTGAATACCTATTTTTTACACCTTGGCTTCTCAAAACAAGTTGATAGACTCTTTAATATATGCTCTCATGCAAAGTTTTTTTCTTTCACACTACGTCTCCTTGAAAGCGACATACACAAAACGGTGATGAGGATTAATCTCTTCAGATAAGGTGGCTTTTCACAAGCAGCTGGGACTTTTTTACTGTGAAGGTTTCATATATTTTAATATTTGTGTAACTTGAGCCATGAAAAGGGAGTTGAGTTGGGCAGAACCCATGACGGGGTCAGCGCAGACACAGATTGCATGCGTGTTAGTTTCTTTTTTTTGTCAGTAATTAGTGGCTGGTGGGATCTGTGATTACAGTGTCCATTTCCAGTAACGGATCCATCGGGTTACCCTGAAGGCACCCCTTTTAGGGAGACACTTTGATTTATCAGCGACAGGCGGTGGGAAGACCCACTTGGAATTAGTAACGCCTGCAGGAATATGGGTCACAAAAATTAAAGATGCACACTGCGTTCCCTGTCTTAATTTCCTGGCTCGGTACCTGAATGCATCATGGACAAGTGCATTATCTCTAATATTTTGGTTGGAAATAGTTCCGTGCTGGAAGCCCATGGACTGCACACATTTAGTGGAATGAAACACGCAGGGAGGCTGCTGCTTCGCCTAACCTCAGCTCAGAGCTGACGAGTCACAAATATCTGTTCATGACTGTGTTTTGTGTGCTGGGAGCTGGACGGTTGCCCATCTGTGCTGCCCAGATTATTCTCTGTAATCTTAATCCCTCTGCATGCAAGCAAATAGTGACCCAGTCACTCCAGCGTCCCACCTCTCCTCAGTGTGGTGCTGTTATCGTTACAGATGAAGTTGTTGGAGCAATGAGAAACACTGCAGCTGGGTTACCCCCAAAGAGCTAAAGTTCATTATTATTGAGTGGTAGAGCGTCAATTTACAGGTACATGTGTGTTGACTGTAGAGCTGAGCGATTTTATCGATTCTGCGATATATAACGACATTTTATTTCCCCAGAGAGTATCGATTTTTCAGCCGCGGGTATCAATATTCTAAGCTTCTTTCAAAACCCCCGTGTCCCACCTTTAAAAGCTTGCAAGCAACAATTTACACTGTTTAAATAAATGAAAAAACTATTTTTCTCAACAAAATTTTATTCATTTTGTCCAGCATTTGCAAGCTGCCTGTCAGCCATATAATGTAAATTGATGCTTTCAGTTCAATTAATTCAAACAAAGTCAATGGAAACTCACAAGATGTCACCAAAATCACTTGTCCCTTTAAAATATTTCGGAAAATTATGTCAATGTAAGATGAATATCGATATATATCGTATTGTGAGATTAGTGTATCGCTACAGCCCTAGTTGGCTGACAACAAAATAACATGGCCCCTGCTGCGGTACCAATATGTCATGTTGTTGACTTCGCTCGCTTTCCTGTCTTTAGGCTCTTGAGATGTGGGTGTTTTGCGAATGCAGTTCTCTTCATTTCCAGAAACATCTCTGCACACATGTGAGCCACCCAAGGTCGTCTCTGCTCGAGGAGCACTGATGTGGCCTCAGAGTTGAATTTTACAGTCTTTCTCTAGTCCTTTAAAGGCAACCGCAACACAAACCTGAACGGTGTCAAGTGTGGCGAAGGAAGCACTTAGACGTCAGTCATCTTCTGAGGCCGGTCCGTGAATTGCAAGGATGAAATGTCAATTTTCATCCTCTGAAAGTAAGAATGATTTACCAGGGCTGTCCTTTCTTTAAAGTGAAGAAGCCAACCAGGTCAGAGAGGGATTCATCGCCCAACACCTGCGCTTGACAAACACTCCTGTTGCTGAGCACATGCCATGCACACACAAGCATGCACAGGTACAAACATACAACCTGTAGAAGCTTCAGTGGGAAATATACATCACTGACTTGGTACATTCAGACAAACATAGGATGGTTTGTGACAGGGATAAGTGAATCCTCCCAAAACACACATAAAAATGCACCCATACGACGAACATCGATTTCATATCAAGACTTCTGGCTGTTCCCTCAAATGTCTCCATGTTTGGACATTTCTAATCCTTCTCAGCTACAGTGTAAACTCGTGCGTTGCCTTCCTCACGTGTGCCCTTGTGGTGATACAGACATAATGAGTCTTCAGAAACAGCTGAGAGTCGTCTGACAGAACCACATTCCTTTGGCTTTCTGAATATAAACAAAGCACAAAAAGTAAGGACATTTGTGTTTGGTGGATTATTTCTTTATAATAATGCTTCTTGGAAATCAATCTTAGACTGTTTCCCTTTAAAACGGCACCATATTTGTGAGGAACATGCGTTTGTGGGATGAGCAGCATGGTTGCCCCCCTGAAAGATTTTCCAAATCTTCTCTATCAGTGTCAAACAGCTTCTTTTTAATGTTCCTGCTGCTGTTGATGCTCGTCTTGAGCTTCTGGTGCTTCTGATTGATCCGAGCATGTGAAGGAACGTTATATTCAGGGATGGCACTTGGATGGTAGGGTCAAAGTGTGGAGAAGATGAGGAGAACATCTTTTGGTGTTGAGGCTTGTCATGACTGGAGGCGGTCCTCCATGCAAGAAGCATCCAGATGAAATTCCCCAACCAGCAGCAACCCTAAAGTCTGTCCTCCAAGAGGACAATGCGGACCCCATGGAGCAGGTTTATCAGAGACACCTCCAGATCTGGGAGTGGGAAGATGAACTTTCTGCCAGCAGTCCAGATTTAACCCCGCTGAACAGCTGTGGGAGCAGCTTGAACGTGCCGTTGTGCCGCCAGATTGAGCAACTCAAACCACGTTGACTGATTCAACAACTCCGGTGAAGTGTGAAGTTGTCAGCATGTCTTGTTTCAGTCTCATCTTCCAATCCAGATGACCGTAATGCTTCGATTGTACCATTTTTATCCACTAGATGGCAGCACCAGTCGTGACACGTAGCATTTAGGGCTTTTTGCAGACACGACCACTTCTGGTAAAAGAGCAATGAAGGATATCGATGTGCTGAACCTTCCAACAAGTTCCAGGCTCGTTCCCGTCACGTCGACAAAGAAAGATCAGCGATGAGGCTTCGCGAGTGGTGGTCCTGTCTGCTTCGCCTCTTGATGAGGTGTATTCAAAATCGCTAACCCATTCCTTTCCGCTCTGCGTGTCAAGAGTTCGATTCAATGTGGTTACCTCTTCACCACACTCTCGATTTTGACTTACTTATCTCTATTACTGCTTGTTATGCATTAAATTAAATGGTTAGTTTCGGAAAACATCACGGTGAGCTTCAGATACAGTAAAATACATAAAATACATTTTATGACATTCACACTTTTAATCTCCAGCCTCCATTTGTTCATAATTCATACTAGTGGTGTTTTCTCAGCTATTTCCAGTCCATCCTACCATCGCTTCCTCTCGTCTCTCCTCAGGGGGTTGTGGGGTGCCATCTTCCAGGCCAGCTTGGTCTATGCTGGGCACTCTCTACCTTCAGGCCCCCCCGTCTGTAAAAGGTGCAAGAAGGTTAATGAGCCAGAAGAACACCTCCAAGATGAGGTGAGCGTAGAGCGTCCGGCGCTCTGTGCTCACAGAACCTCCCAATGAATTAGGATTATGTGATACAGTTATGGTTCGTGCTAGTTAAAAAAAAAAAAGGGAGAATTTTAAGCACTGATATTTTTACAACATTGATGATGAATTGTATTTGTAATTTAACAAGATTAGACTTTTATGGTCCGGGGTCTTTATAACTCTGAGTTAAATCATCAAGTAAAGGCCAAAAGAGCTGTTCACTTCCACACGTGGAGCGCAGTCCATCAAAAGTCTTTTTATTGAAAGATTTTTTCTCCAAAAGACAGAAGAAAGAGGATATGGGGGGGGCAATGAAAGATGGACAGACGGAGCATGAATAAGAAGCGAAGATGGAGGAAGAGATGCTTTACGTCAACATTTCTTGGCAGTGGGAGGAACAAAAATAAAGAGAGGCGAGAGGTGAATCGAGAAGAGAGTGACATGGATGAGATGTGGAGCAGACAGGGGTTGTCTTGAAGGCATCGCCATTGATTGACAGAATGAGAGCTTGTCTGGTAAGCCGAGGCAGGGTGTCGCTTCGCTGAAGGGGAAACAGAGGGCTTTACGGGCAGGATGTTGGAGGATGTGAGGGCCACTCAGACACAGGAGGTGTTCGTGTGCTCATCTCTCTAATTGTATGGAAGTCTGTCACGGCATACATGCCTCAACTTAATGTTTTAGGACTCTGGGACGTAATAGGCGTTGGGAGTTTAGGGGGGATCCCAACGATCTGTGTGACTAGCTAACAGCACCCACAGCACACTGCTGGTGACAATAATGTACACTGTTTGAGTTCTGTGTTGACCTTTTTGAACCGAGCCTCTAGCTCACTGAGCCTTGCCTCCAAAGCTATGAATAAACTACACTTTATGCATTTACCTCTCTCGCTAAAGGAGGCAGAGGAATAAACTGAACATTTCACACACTGAGCAGCGAGAGGGAGAAACAGAGGGAGAAGAAGAAGCCATGCTAAGAAGCTAATAAGCTAAAGAAGCTAAAGAAGCTAAAGAACCGGCGATTAACGGCAGTGAGACTCCCAGGGAAAATGTGCAAAGGGGAAACTATGTGCGAGTGCTCAGATTACAATTTACAACAACAGTGTTGAGTTATAACCAAATAGAAATTAATTTTAAATTATAAAAAGGTTAAAGGAATCAGAGGCCGTTCACCGTTCTAACCACCAATAGGAAACCACCAACCCCCAACCACTGGGAACCTGTGATGTTCCTCAGCCCTCTCTTCCTCCTTAGTCCTGTGATGCCAAAGAGCTCAACTGGAAGCTCAACTGCGTCGCGGACAGCCGTCCTCTGTGGTCCAACGCTTTGGAAGTGTTTCCCAGCTCTGACACTCTGATACCAGCTCTGTATCTGCAGCTCTCTTTCTCCAAGGTGCAGTCAGTTCCTCCAGGATATCAGGCTCAGTACCATCAGTATCAGATGTGTCCCTACTCTGGTTTCTGTGTCAACATCTGAACTTCGTGATCTTGAGACATCCCGAGACTTCCCCCCTATCTTGACATAACTAATTGCCTGATGCCTTATTTGGTGGCATAAATGTGAAGAAAGCATCTTTTGTTCCTTTCAGCCTCAGGGACAACCTTTAAACACGGAGCCAAGATAGGCACCAAGGATCATCTTTGGTCCTGGATACGCTGGTAAGGTCGTAGAGCAGTCTCAGCAGGAGCTGGACATTTCAAACATGTAACTAAATGCGGGTTTCTTTTTGTTGGAGTCCGGCGATGATGGTGATGTCTGAGAAGAGATGACTCAAGCTCATGAGTGACACTGAGAGGGCGATGTCATCTCCGTCCTTTAGCATACGCAGTCATCACTGAGTCAACACCACGCCCAATCTGGCATTTCTTTTAGAGGGGAGGCCATGCTGACGCACCTACCCCAAAGCAAGGACAGGATTTGGTCACATAGACGTTCTTAAAAATTCTCATTGTGAGGCTGTTCCTGGTTATGGAGAGACACACCAATGGTAAAACTATCCTGCTAACGGAAACCTGCCTTTAAGTAACATCACTGTCAATGAGGGGCGGTGGCTCTGCTGTCACAGTTGGCTAACACCACCAAGTCATTGTTGTTTTGTTCACCGGCCTGCGTGCTGTCCACTTTCCAGGCTCCACAGCTCAGATATCAGCTTATTTAGGATTCCAAACAGCACTTCTTGTTGGTTCATCTTCCTGCAGATGCAGTCAAGTACAATACAGCAGACCCGGCCAGTCTATAGGTGACCATTGAGTGCTGGCGGTCGGTAAACATGTGCCCCTGAGTAAACATGTGACGGCCTTGGTTTTATTATCATCTACAATACCTCTGACAGACCACTTTCAGTGAAGAAGCAGTGCTCACAGCGGGGAAGCACTGGCACAGCTGAATCGCATTGTCTGCCTTAGTGAGCACTCCTATTGCTCAGTAAATAGAAGTTTTGTATAAACACTCCATTTTCACTCACCACGCCGAGCCTTTCAGCTCTGGGAAGGTCAGCGTCCCAGTATGTAGGCGTGAACATGCCTCATCCTCGTTGCCTGGAAACTAAAAGGACCTCAGGTTCGCCTATTCTACCAGCGGTCCATTCATCCATCCCAGTGTAACCGGCACTTATGTGCCGCCGCCGCCGTTCAACTGTACCTGTCACTCTTCTTGCTTTTAGGTCACCGCTTCAGTAAAGTTAGTAAATGATTGGCGTCTGAGAAGACGATAATACTACCGTATGAGGAGTGGGTTTTGTCTTTTAGTGCGATTCAGACTCCTCAGCTCACTGACATCACTGATGCTGTGCCAGTCTGTGGATTGGAAACGATCCCCTGGAGCTTCTGCGGCTTCAGCTGTCCACACTCCAGTAGGTTTTATTGAAGGTTTTAGCCTTTTATACCCCAGGTGTAGTACATGACGGAGCTTTGTAGCTGCTAGGAATATCCAGGTGCTTGTTCTCTCTGCTGGAAATGTTAACATGCTGGTGGAATGGTACATTTCTGGGTTTCTTTTTTCCCTTTAAATCATCTTCCTTGTTTTGTCAGGTGATCTCAAAGATCTCAACACGCTGAATTTAAATCTGGAAGAGTGTGAACAGCAGTGACACACTGCTGGTGATTTGTCCTTGACAGTTACCATCCCAGCATCATAAATGCAGCCCCGTGCATCCAACCTGGTAGTTATCAGAAATGTAAAGTCCTCCACCTCTCATCGTACTGGAGTCTCGTGTAGAGGCACGCTTGGCTCAACAAGCCCAGAACCTTTCTCTGGGTTTTTGTAAAGGAGCCAGGTATTTGTTGAGACTTGGTCCCAACCATCTCTGATGTCTTGCTGTTTCTGTCGTCTTCAGTTTCTCCTTTGACCTCTATTACCCTTTTTCACCTTAAGCTCTTCTCCCTCCTTCAATGCCAACCACGTAACTTGTGTCGACATTTGATTCAAATGTTGGAGGACGCCGGGAACAGAGACAGTCGCTCTAACAAAGTTGATGACCGTATTTCTGACGTACAACAATGTTCAGAGTAGCTATCGGCTGCTGATTTGCATTAACAGATGTCAATGTGACCAAGTCCTTTGCTAATTTCTGCTAAACTTGTCTTCAACGGTCTTTTATACTCTGATCCTTTAATGAGTTGTTGTTGTTTGTAAATTTAGGTACATCTTATTTACACGTTTATGTTCTAATTGTGCTCTGGTGAGGCTGTTAAACAACGCACTGGACTACGACTGAGGTGCAAAGCGGTTTATTCTCTAAGTCGCATGCAGTTCAGAGAGGTTATTAGCTCACATCACAGAATGCAGGATGGTTCAGACTGACCAATGGCAAACGGCGAACAGTCATCTTAAGCATCAGTGGAAAACAAGGGGACCTTGAGACACTGTCTAGACGCCTACGTGTCAAAACTTAGCTACTTGATGGAGCCAGAACGATAACAAACTATGAGCTTAAACAGACAGGAATTGATATCAGAAGTCATGGACTCAAGACACAGCAATTAAGGCCTCAAAATGCAGTTTTAAAATTACAGTTGTCTTATGTTTATTTGGTCATGATTGAGTTATTTTTAATGCAACGCTGATGCTGTCTGCATGATGCCGTCTCATTGTGTCCCCCATTTTCTCATGTGGAGGCGCGTACGTCACAGTAGCTCTGCTCTCAGCCTCCTCCACCTGCAGACGAGGCCATTTCCTCCACCTGCTGTCCCCATATTCAGGCTGCAGGGGATGTTGCATAAAGTTGGGCAAAAGCTCAACTTTCTGGCGGGCTGCACGGACACCCTGTCTTCCCAGGATCCCTTGCAGGATGTTGCATATCTTTTGTTAGTCTGTTGGGAAGAGTTCAGTCCTATCTGCAGTCATCTTCTGGGGGAGCAGCGTCAGAGCCAGAGACTTACAGAGACTGAACAACTGATAAAGAAGTCTGGCTCTGTTCTGGAGCTGATGGAGGATACTTGATTAAAATGAACACAATGGACAACTCTGAACATCTACACAGCTCAGTGATTCAGCAACGGAGTGTCTTCAGTCAGAGGCTTCTTCAGATCTGCTACAGGAGGTCCTTCCTGAACACAGCTGGAACCATCTTTACTGATTCATTGAAGAGACTTAAGTAATGACAGTTACTGCAACAAATATTTTCCCTTCTGGGATCAATAATCTATTATTAAACTGAACTGAACTAAATCTACAGTTCACGTTTTACAACGTGGACCCTCCATCAGGGTAAAATCTGTGCAAATGTTTGGGAGTCAACAGATGTGATGAAGGCAAAGCCTCATGGATCAGAGGGATCACATCTGCATTTTCTACTCCTCTTTCGCGCATCGTCGTTTCCCTCTCCCCCCCCCCCCCCCACCGCTTCCTCTTGAAGCCTTTGGCATGCTGCCACGTTCATGCCACCGGTAGGTCATGGCTGACGGATGGCTGGATCTCGAGAGCTGAGGCTATAAGGCGGCTGGCAGGATGAAACAGGACGTGCTCCATACATTAACAGAATTCAAGTCCATGCCTCATTATTCACCTTTATTTGCATTGGCAGGATTGGGGGGGGTGGTTCAGGCTGACAGAGAGTGCACCTATATTGAACAAAGCCTCCCCTTTGCATTAGAAGTGCTGTGGCATTTTGAATTTCACATGCGTTTTTAGTTTCTACGAAGGACATACAAGTTGCCATTAGAGAATCTTGTTTTTTGTTTTGCTCTCGTTCCCTGCAGCGGTGTGCCTGGAAATGAGCCCGGCTCTAAATGCACTCATCTGAAAACACGATTGTTGTTTTGA
>JAGFBZ010000008.1:57472-91995 GCA_018398805.1 Hirundichthys speculiger
TGTTTTTGATGTGTCTTTGTCCTGCAACTCCACTCAGATAAAAGAAAATGCCACCTTCTGCCTGCAGAAGAACAAGAGTTTGATAAAAGCCGAGAAATTTTCACATTTTTCATTTACTTCATGAAAATAGTCAGTAAAACATCCACAATGGGACGGTTGGATACCTTGAGTCAAGCAAATATTTAATGTGGTTTGTCATGTTTCCCTGTTGTCTGATTGCCTTCAGGATTTAAGGCATCGCAGCTTTGTGTCACTGTATGTTAGCTGATGCGTCGCTCTTTGAGAGATGCATCTGGACCACAACCAGCCCGTGCAAAAAGCACGTAACAAACAGCACTGCTGCTCATTACTGTGGTGATTGTAACTTTAAACCCCTAATTGTTGCACACTGCTCTGAAACATTCACTCACTCTCCTTTTTTTTTTTTTTTTTTACCATTTTTCTGCACATCATCCACTCTCAGCTGCAGGCAGAGCGGCGCAGTCAGCCAGGCATAATCCAGTCCAAAGGCCAGCTCAAGCCCCTCACCCCAACCACAATCTGCCAGCTCCACGCGCAGCACCAGCGGCAAGAGTCAGGACGCAGCAGCCAGAGAAACTTTATAAACTCGAAAGAGGAAACAATCTAACAGTTTTTCTTAAAAATGCTTTGTCGTTTTAGTTTTCTGTCTTCAGAAGTGCCTGTTTCCAGAATATCACTACGCGTTAAAGGCTGTGACATTTTTATCTCAACAGTAAAACTGAGTAAACAGGAAATTATGGTTCCACATGCTTTCTGTCGAGCTGCCCACCTGTGACAGCGTGACAGAAACCTTTTAACTCTTCACCAACTTTCCCTGAATCTTAATTATCTCCAACACACCTGTTGTGCCTATAAGGTAATCAACATAATTGGTGTCTTAAAAGTCTCTCACTGTGCACCATTTATGTTGTGCATATAACGTGCTCGTTTAGTCATGAAGGGGGTTATTACCAACTGTCTTAAGAGACAGCTGCTAATAACCAGAAGGGTATTAACACAGTTAAGTAATTGAAACGGAGAACCACCTGATAAATCAGGAAACAAGGACTAAACAGCACAATCAGTCTCAAAATGGCTGTTGTTCTATGCGTGCCAGCCTGTGACCAGGGGTGGCGCTATAGAGCAACAGAGAAGGTGTGAGTCCGAGCACAGACCTCTTCAACTAGCAAATGTTACAAAACTGTGTAAAATAACCACAAACAACATATCAGAATTTATTAACACAAGTATTAAAATGAACAAACACTTGAATCAAGATCCTGATATCTACTAACTAAAAGACGACTAGACTAACATAAGCAAATAAACATTAAATGGAAAGTTGTATCAACTTATATACATGTATGCTGGGAGACTATGGATGTATGTGTGAGGGTGTATGTGTGTGTATGTGTGTGTGTGTGTGTGGTAAACGAAGCTGGCTAGGTAATGTGAGAAAGATGGCGGCTGAGATCACGTGGTGCTCTCGTCCCTTACCAAGATGGCCGCTGACTCACACGATCGGGCATTACAAGATGGCGGACGAGGTCATGTGGTAACCTCATCACAAAGATTGTTATTAAGGAGAAAAAGGAAAGAAAAATCAACAAAGCTAGAATGTTCTTAGCGACTAGCAACAGCAACCCATTTTCCCACAGATGCAGCGATGTGAAGCCACTTCACCGAGCAGCTCGGATCTTGAACTGGGAAAACTGGGCTTTTGAATTGGAGTTGCTTTTCGCAATAAAAGAAACACATGAATGAAATTCAGTTATGGCAGGACCGATGGTCCGGTTCTAAGCATATGCAACACAAGAGAAGGGAATTTGCAAACAACACTAAACTAAGCTCTGCCCAGACACAAAAGCCTCTTACGTGGATCGCTCCCTAATCGGGCCCTAAATCTTTAGACTAAATAACTATTTTGATAAAGTTATTCTTTGTTATAAGTTGATCCATATTTCTGACTTTTTTGTTTCCCTTAATGTTATTAGGGACACATTGCTATGCAGAGGTCCCTATTTTATTGACGTATGATAATATTTATAGTCGCAGTGCGGGGGGGGGGGGGGGGGGGTGAAATGTTTTCTTTTTCCTGTTTTGGTGGAGAATAAAAAATAATTGAAAAGCACTAAGGTAACGTGATTTTTCTTATTTTATTTCAACAGCCCGCTCAGTCCTGTGGTTACCAGGTAGAAGTGGGTCAGCAGAAGACTACATGTCTGAAAACACAAAAGCACAGTTAAAACTCATAACAGTTGGTTTGCAAGGACTCTTCTGTCGCAATAATGAAACCAGCGCTGCGCTACTGATGCGCCGTTTGCTTCGTGTGGCCTGTAAAGGAGTCTGGGTTGGACTCCCGTCCACTTGGACCTCCTGTCCAATGTAGAGACATTTCGTCTGTCTCTAACGTCTTCCCGATCACGTAAAAAGAGAAGCTCCTCAGTGGCACAAATACGCAGACTTTCCCAAACCTTCTGACCCCACGTTTCCTGAAGTTCTCCCACTTTGATACCTCACCTCCACCTGCACTTGGTCCGGTTCAGATGTTCAGAAAATCCCATGGGAAGGGTTGCACTGGCATTTAAAAGATACAATATAGGAACTTGTACATTGAAACTATTGACTAATGTAGGTATCACATCCTGCAGTAATAATATGATCTTATGTGATTTAGGTCCAGTAACAATTCCACTCCAAACTACTGTTAACGGGCTGGAGGGACAAATAACGCATTGACTTTTCTAAAGTGGACTCATCTGACGCTTTATAACCCTTCTGCAACCCAAGCCAAACATTAAAAAGGGGAAAACGGTTCCCTCCACTCTAATCTATGTACTTTATCTTCAGACGGGGAGCTGCAGAAACGTTGATCTCACAGAGGTAGAAAACACACAAACACAGAAAGAGACTCCTCAGCTTCTCTCCTGTGATCTGCAGAGGAAATCAGCCTCTAACACACAGCTCTAACAGATAAAGATACTTGATTTTTTTTCATCTTCTTCTTCTTCTTGCACACTCTGCTCTTCATTGTTATTTTGCAAAGACGTGCAGAGGAAGACGGGCTCATTTCAGCCCTCGTGATGTCATTTTCTTTGCACAGATTGAGGCTGCATTGCTCTAAAGAGATGATTAAACATTTCATGTTAATTTGCTTTTATTTTGGAAAAGCACAAACGGATGGACCAGTCTAGTATTTCTTTTCTTTTAATGAAAACCAAGACAGTGAGCTGAAATGAGCTTTTCCTGCAAAGATGTTGATTAATGCAGCTGTGAATCAGGTTTGTGAGACTTTATAATGACACAGCTTCACTGTTGCCTTAAATGAAATCCTGATCCTCGGTGAGCGGTCCTGTTAGCTGTCGCTGTAAATATGCAAAAACAGACATTTAGTGTTGCATTAAAAACCAGGGGTCCCTGTACCAGTTGATGCCTGGACAAATTTCCTGACGGTACAAGCAATTATAGTTTTCGCTCTAATGAATCCTGGACATCAGGAGCGTTAAGCGAAGCTGCCAGAGCTGGAGATGGTAAATGCACCACCGGGCCGGTCGGGACCGCCGGGCTGGAGGAGCCGCTCTTGAGTTTACACAAAGCTTCAACGTCCCCTGCATCATGTGCCATGATGTGTTGCATCATGTAGCCTGAGATGTCTTCCCTCTGCTCACGTGCGCACGCACATGCACACCCACTGTGCTGAACGTCACTTGCTATGAGAGGCGCTCTGTTTAACTGAGTCAGAAAGAGAGAGACGGCAGTCGGCTCATTCATGACGCTCCGTGAGGCTGAAGCTCTGCAGATGTTGAAGGCAGAAGAGTAAATGAGCCCAACGTGGGTCCATGCAGCACTTTTTTCTGAGAGGCTTCATGAGCAGGAGGAAGCTGATGACATTTATTTGTGTTGGAGGGATGAAAATAAACCCAGTCAAGATGCTAGATTGTAGCAAATAAGCTCCACAAAGTTGTTCCTGGTGGTTGAAGAAGGAATATTTGCCTTTATTTTTAATAATATGGAGACATGTCATTCGTATTTCAAGTCACAAAATGTTATTATTAGGGCTGGGCAAGTTAATGCGTTATTATCGCGTTAACGCATTAATTTATTAACGTAGACATTTATTTTATTGCTCACATGCTTTTGTTTTTGAAAAGTCCGTTACTGGCTGCTGCGGAACCGGAAAAGAATTAGCAGGTAAATTTGCAGAAAAGCTAAAACAGACATGGAAAATTGTAAAAATCTGTGAACTTTACAGTTCAGGCAGCAACTCAGGTAGCAATATTAACAATTCTGTATGAAAATAAAATTCTGGACTGCAACAAAACTTTTGCGTCATTCCTCCATGTTCCATCAGATCTGCTCCATGTGTTCACTGTCCTACTGTTCTCTAGCTGGTTACTGCAGTGCAGCTCCATCTAGTGGCACAGATGTGTAATGACAGCAGAAAGTCCAGTCCTCAATTATAAAACAAATTCAGTTTTCGTTTTTTGGTGTTAGATTAAAAAATGAAAAACGTAATAAAATGTCACTCTTTTTTTTTGTATTTTTGATTGACAATTGAAAATGGAAAGAATGAATGATACACGGATTGATAAAGTTACTGAACTTTAACATGGACATTTTCATTTTAAAGTTCTCTCAGACGGAGGATTCAACAGAAACAAGGTTATTTGTAACAACTGACAAGTTGAACTCCCCGTTAAAAGTTTCTGCTGTTACCTCAGAAATTACCTGTTATAATGTTCTGATTGTGCTGAGCCACAATCATTTTGTTAGATTTTTTTGTAGACTTTTTTTTTCTTTATAAAAACAGGATGACATTAATGCCCTGGCAGTGGCAATAAGCTTTATTTTATTTTACATTTTTTAAGATGAGATTTACACTAAATATGTGTTACTGACAAGTGCTGATGTTAAAAGTGTTTGAACAACAAATGTTATGGCACTTTAGTTCATATGGCAGCAGAACATTTAAATAAAAGTGCATTTTACACTACTTTTGAATTAATTATTTGATTTTGCGTATACAATGCGATTAATCGTGATTAATCAGGCAAATAATGCGATTAATCGCGATTTAAAATTTTAATCGTTGCCCAGCCCTAGTTTTTATATAACCGTATTTCCCACGATTGCGCATCCTTTGTCTGAGACAGACCACCCGGCCTCTAGTTGGGTTTAGCCATGTAGTAAAACGGTCTGCAAGATATTCTGGATATTCTCAACACAGAACCAACACAACATGGGGATGCAATGATTCAGGATTTATTTTGTACTGAGTGAAGGTTGGACGGATGGTTGGGGAATGAGCAGAGGACCGATGGCTGGAGGTAGAACACAGGCTGAGGTTGATGGTGGTGATGTGTTGAGACGTTTTGCAACAAGACCTGATGTCTGGAGCGTTGATGACAGTGGGATGGTGTAAGTTTCAGAGTGGGGTTGCTGTTCCTGCAGCTTTGAGGGGAACCAGATGAGGAACCAGATGAAGAATCAGATGAGGAACCAGATGAGGAACCAAATGAAGAACCAGATGAGGAACCAGATGAGGAACCAGATGAGGAACCAGATGAAGAACCAGATGAGGAACCAGATGAAGAATCAGATGAGGAACCAGATGAGGAACCAAATGAAGAACCAGATGAGGAACCAGATGAGGAACCAGATGAGGAACCAGATGAAGAACCAGATGAGGAACCAGATGAAGAACCAGATGAGGAACCAGATGAGGAACCAAATGAAGAACCAGATGAGGAACCAGATGAAGAACCAGATGAGGAACCAGATGAAGAACCAGATGAAGAACCAGATCAGGAACCAGATGAGGCGGTTTGGAGTTCTGGTCAGGATGCATTCCAGATGCCTTCCACAAAGGAGTCCCAGGACTCATTAGAGAGATCATATATCTCTGCTGGCTTGGGGGGGCCTCGGTGTCCCCCAGGTAGATCTGGAGGAGACATGAGGGAGGATGAAGGTCTGGGTGTTCCTGCAGCAGGCTGAGATGGAAGCAAACATGGAGAAGCAGCTTTTTCTATATGCTCCATAGAAGTGGAGCACATACAAACCTGCCGCTAATCTTGCTTCTTTCAAATCTAATCAGGAGGCTTGTCTTCTTGCCTCAGCTGGCACATTTGGTTTTTATTAATTCTATGTTTTATGTAAAGCTCTTCTCATCGCCCTGCGCTTCTGCTCGGGTGGGAAGGTGAGCAGCCGGCGCTGGCTGGAGAACGGTGCTTGAGGCGAGTCGAGGTGTTGAGCTGAGAATGCAGAGAGACGGGAGATGGGAGCGTGCATCTAAGCACGAGTATTAGCTAAAGGCCAAAGCCCGAACAAATAGATAAGAAAAGAAAGGAGAACAACCCACCAAGGATACTGTAAGTTCTGAAGGCACAGAATAACTGCAACACAACCTGGTGGAGACTGAGAGCAGGGGTGGACTTCAGATGAGCAGAACAGCAACTGGTTTGTGTAAAGACTCGTGTGTCAGGTTTTTGAACCATTTAGTATTTTCTATATTTCTGCGCAAATGCGACCTAAAAACCATCCCAGTTAGAGTGAGATCATCTCCATCTCCATGATAACGGTTATGACTTTGATAAGAGCTCCCTTCCTCTAATGACCAGTAGATGGCAGCAAACAAGACTATTCCCTGATTAACGTTCTCAAAGATGTTTGACGGACAGTGAAGACACAGTTCCTCACATTCCTGTTGGTCAGTCAGTCTACACAGCAGACCAGCTGCAGTGGTCTCTTTCATTTTATTTCCTTTGCTAGTTTCATATTTTGATATTCAAAGGCAAAGGGACTCAGCTTGAGTTTGATTTATCACCCACAACAAGAGCTTATCTTGAAAATGATCTCTTTAAGTATATTAGACACCCACGCATTCGGTCTGTCTGCTGTCTGTCAAGTTTATTACTCCTTTTTTTTAAGGTATCAGGTGTTTAACTTCATACGTTTCCATTCTGAGCTGTCGCTCACTTGGTGAGATATAAGTAACACACACCGTCTCCATTTCTGAACCGCTGAATCTGTGATGGACCTAAAGGAAGCCCTGGGCGCACCACGTACTGGGATTAGTTACACCCGGCTTAACAAAGCCGCGCCTTCTCCTCCCGGCTCGGAGTTTGTGTGGAGTAACTCTGCAGGATATATCAGGATCTGCTTTCTCTGACATCTCAGATCTCTTAATATGGGTTTCATGCTGCAGCCCTCAGGCGTCCTCAGGTTGTCCGGAGCCTCAGCTCACAGCCCAAGGTGAACAAAAAGGAGAGTGACGGCGCTCACCTGGTGATGAACTCCCACCGGCGCGTCTACCTGCAGCAGCTGAGCCCAAACCAAACCCCACCGCCGCACTTTTACAGAGTGGAAGGATTCAGCACGGCACACCTGCGCCAAAACTTTGTGGAAACTCGTTGAAATATCCCTCCGCACATGCTGACTGAGGTAGTGATGCGGCTGCGTCACCCAGCCCCCACGAAGGCTAAGCACTAGCTTCATCAACAATTTACAGAGGAAAAAGCTAATTTTTATGAATTAGTGATAAAATTCCTTTTTAATAATTCAGATTTCACCCTTTATAATTTATTTATTATAATGTTTATGAAACAAGAGTCCTCTTTAATGTAAGTCAAAGTTCTGTGAAATTAACATGAGACGTTATTAAGTATTAAATACATGAATTTATCAAGTGGAAATGGGACCAAAACCACGATTTCATATTAAATTATCATGAAAAAATGTAGTAACTGCAGGACAAACTTGGTTTTTAATGAGCTGCAGTAAATATACCTTTAAGGAACTGTAATTTGAAATGGTGTGTTTATGTGCCTTTATCCAAAACTGTTTTTGTGGGTTTTACCTTCACCAAGGTGCTCTCTGCGCGAGTCCGTCACCCCCCCCTGCATCCACCTGCATCGCAGATATGATGCGTTACACGTGCCTATAGCCTCGGCCTGTGATCGTCCATTCAGCTGAACTCGAGAGAAACATGTGAGACTGAAGGACGTTCTGTTCCCGTTAACCTGCTTCCTCATTAGAACGGACATAATGAGAGAAAAGAGGAGGAGGAGATGCACGACGTCTGGATGGTGTTGAATAACTGGAGATGCTTCCAGGCCCAACTGAAAGAGTTGCTTTGCATCGACTTGCACGAGCTTCAAGCGCAGCTGAACTGGACTATGGGTTTCCCTGTGTCGTGGCGGCAGCGTAGCTTCCCTCAAAAGTTGGGATTTACAACCTCCCGCGCCTCAGCGTGACCGTCAGCCAATCAGACTGTGGCTCCACAGCTGCAGCTGGCCAACGAAAGCGACCGAACACGCGGCATATCTGTGGAGCGAGCGGGAAGAAATTTGATTTATTCACTTTTTGGTGTGATGAAGGCACGTCAGAGGCTTCGTCCCTGGAGCGTTGCTGAGGCGCTGCTCTGTGTGTGTGTCTGTGTGTGTGTGTGTGTGTGCGTGTGTGTGTTGCTCTCACACTAATGAGGAACTGGGTTTTTGCTGGAATAATTTAGCTCGCCTCACCTCTCCGGTCCATTTTGATTCTTTTTACAATCCAAATATTTCCTCTGCTCCTCTCCCTCATTTGTTTAGTAAAAGGAGGTCTGAATGAATCTCTCCGAATGCAGAAGTCCTCAAACTGAATGATTCATGTTTCACCAGACAGACTTCTTTTGTAGGTTTCTGATGGAAAGTGAGAACCGTTTGAGTTGTCAGTCATGTCGTGCAGCAGAAAGTTGTAGCTCGTTGGAGGCAATTTTCTTGCTCAAGCTACTAGTCGAAAGTTTGGACACACCTTCCCATACAGGGCTGTTTCTTTATCACTTTCTACAATGTAGATCCATACTGAAGATATCAAATATACGAAGCACAATATCTGGAGTTATGTAGCAAATAAAGAACTTTAAATATGTTTTTATATTTGATTCCTCAAAGTAGCCACCGGGTGCTTTGTTGGCAGTACTGCAAACCCTCGGCCTCCTCTCATGATGTCATCACCTGACATGGTTTTCTATTTCACAGATGCGCCTTGTCAGGGTTCATTTGGGGAACTTCTGGGTCTCTTGATGGTGTTGTGTCCATCAGTTGTGTTGTGCAGAGTTCATATTCAGAGTTCAAGGACCAGACAGTGAAGTAACAAGAAACAACAGTCCATCAGTACTTTATGAACTGAAGGCCCGTCCGTCCGGAAAATTGCTAAAACTTTGAATACGTCCCCCAAAGTGGAGTCGCAAAAAACGTCCAGCGCCACGATGAAACTGGCTCACATGAGGACCGCCCCAGGAAAGAAGAACCGAGAGTCACATCTGCTGCCAAGGATGAGTTCATCTGAGTCACCAGCCTCAGAAATCACAAGTTAACAACTGATGAGAGGAGACTGCACGAATAAGGCCTTTATGGTCAAATAGCTGTTAAGAAACCACTACTGAGGAAAAACAACTAGCAGAAAGGATTTGTTCGGGCTAAGAGGCACAAGGAATGGACATTAGACCAGTGGAAATCTGCGCTTTGGTCTGACGAGTCCAAATCTGGGATCTTTGTTGCCACCCGCCGTGTCTTTGTGCAACGCAGAAATATTGACCGGATGGACGGTTCCTACTGTGAAGCACGGAGGAGGAGGTGTGATGGTGACACTGTTGGGGATTCATTCAAACCCGTAGGCAGACTGAAGCAGGCCATCACATCTGGTTTGGGTTCAGTTGGACCGTCATTTATTTCTCACCAGGACAGGGACCACAAACACACCTCCAGGACTATTTGACCAAGGAGGGGGGTGATGGACTGCCAGATGACCCGGCCTCCACAGTCGCCTGACCCAAACCCAATCGAGATGCTTTGGGATGAGATGGACCGCAGACTGAAGGCAAAAGGGCGAAACACTTTTCTGTTTCCTACATAACTCCACATGTGCTCCTTCATAGTTTTGATGCCTTCGGTGAGAATCAGTAATGTAATTTTACTGGTGGCGTAAATGGCAGCATGGTGAAGCCCCGCCCCCCCGATGAGCAGTCTTTCTTTTAATTCAGTGCCTTTTAACGCCCCAGCCGTCTTTGGACTGAAAGCAGGGTGCTCCTAAATGAACTCACCTGGCTCAGCTGAGGCCGCTCTCAGCAGTAAAAGTGTCACAGGTGGATGATATGTGAGTCCCTGGAGGCGTGATGATGTGTGCGGTGACCGCTGTCTACTTACATCCTCTCTGCCAGATATCGTAACTGCGAAGGTTATCTGCGCCTGAGCTCCCCCGGGTCGACACATTATCTAAATGATTTCATATAACTGCATTTTCTGTGCTTGAGGACAGATGTTTGGGTGTCACAACTAGGGCTGTAGCGATATACTAATCTCACGATACGATACACGATATTTGGCTAACGATACGATATATATCGATATTCATCTTACAATACATTTACATCATTTTACGAAAAACTTTAAAGGGACAAAGTAATTTTGGTGACATCTTGTGAGTGTTCCAATGACTTTGTTTGAATTAATTGAACTGAAAGCATCAATTACACATGATATGGCTGACAGGCAGCTTGCAAATGCTGGACAAAATGAATAAAAGATGTGTCGAGAAAAATAGTTTTATTTATTTAAACAGTGCAAATTGTTGCTTGCAAGCTTTTAAAGGTGGGACACGGGGGTTTTGAAAGAAGCTTAGAATATCGATACCCACGGCTAAAAAATCGATACTCGATAAAATATCGATATTTATCGCAGAATCGATAAATCACTCAGCTCTAGTCATAAACCTGAGAGCTCTGTGACATCACAGACCCAGTTCTGAACAGAACTGTCCATCAATCCCTTCATGCAAAGTCACGGACCGGCAGCTGGAACAACTGCATCTCTGTGCTGTGGGTTTTATGTATTTGGAAGAAAGAGGCTTCAACAGTGACCTCCTTACATTTATTTTTACTGCAGATTAAAATCTCAACCTGTTTACTGTCTCTTACGTCAAAGTAGGCTAGTTATTAAGTAGGTTATTAGTATATGTTTTTCACAGTTGGCTTAATCATAAGAGACACGCAGCAGCTGTAAAGGTGTCATCCAGAGTGCTGCAAAGAGGGTGCAGGAGTCCCGGTGGCGTTTTACTGACTTCTTAACACACCCAGGGACCGAGACTGGGTCTGGGCCAGCAAACAAAAGGCTTCTTACAGTCAAATGATCTACGTAGATTTATGAGGAGGAAGCAGCAGTGTGTGAGTGTTTATGGGAATGAAAGGGAAACACTTTCAAGGGGGGTAAAGGATACGGATTATAGGGGCCCATGATTGAGGGGGGCTCAGAGAGGCCCCTAATGATGATCAAAAATACTTTCAAGGATCTGGACGAAGCTAAAAAACTGAGACTGGAGAGAGAGAGAAAAAACATGGACATGACCTTGTTACATAGTTACATAAATACCATTGCTGTAAATAGACAGATCAGATTAATCACAGTTCAGATTAATCATTTGATAGCTTTAAAAAAAAAGAAAACTGTAAAAGGATCTGAGAGCACAGCAGGGATGTCGGCTCCAGCAGTCAGAACAGACGCAGAGAAAAACACTGATGACCCTCTGCTTCAACAGGCCTGCCGTCTCCACCGCGCTGTTACGTAACACCGATAAAAACACACGTGGAGCCCAAGACAAACCTCATCATCAAATCCAACATGGCCTGGTGATAAATACGACAGTACAGACCCCAGATAATAAACTGATGCAGGCAGTAATTCCTCCTGGACGACGTCTTTACGAGCGTTGATCATCTCTGACTTGTTCTGGAACCGCAGGAAGATAACCGTAAAAAACACGACGAAAGCATTGATCTTCAAGAAAAAGATGCCCCCTGGTGGTTTTTTCCATCTCTCCATTGGCTAGGAGAAACACGGTATTTGTGGTGGGTGATCTTTAATAAGGAGATGTAGACACATGAGCATCCAAATGAGCATCATGATTACTGCGTTTATCTGTCTGTGTTCAAGATAACTGAAACAGTTCTGGATGGATTTTGATGGAATTTTCAGGAGTTGTTGGAAATGTGAAAAGGGAAGAATTGATTTTATTTTGGGTGTGATCCTGAAGAAATCCTGAATTCTGGATCACTTTCAAATTGTCAATATCTTTGCGGTCAGTGGGGTCGAAAATTTTGTTTCTTAATATCTCCGTTAATTATTGCCCAAAACTCATGAAATTTGACTCAGGGATTGACAATGGGAACCTCTATCAAATTTCATTTTGTCAATGTTTCAAATCATTAAAATCATTTTTTTGTCATTTGTTTTTCTAAGCGAAGTACTTACTTCATAAAAAATATACAGTGTTGGTTTTTTTGCAATGTAAATAAATGGAAAGTATAAGGCATTGAGGTTGTTTAATTTCAATATATTGACTTTGGAAACAAATATTGCATGGAATCTTTGTAGCATTTTTATTTATTTTTGTGTGCATCACAAAATAAAGGAAGATATGGTACTTTTTTAGTGGTCCCATATTGTCAGTGCTTTATGTACGACTAATATTTATGGTGTAAATTGCTATATGGGGGAATTGTTGCTCTTGGCAGAGGTCTGCCCTCTCCAAGTGTTTTTCTAGTTTTATATTTTTTTCCCAGTAGAATATATCAGATGTTGAAATGAGACATTTGACCATTTCATAAAAATATTATTTGAGACTTTGATGGCGGCAACACATCTTTAACTAGAAAAGCACTCGGAGAGCGCAGACCTCCGCCAAGCACAACAATTCTCCCATATAGCGATTTACAGATTGAGATAAAATCAGCGTTCTGGATCAGATCCAGATCAGCCTTTGAAATTTGATAGAGGTTCCCATTGTCAATCCCTGAGTCAAATTTCATGAGTTTTGGGCAATAATTAATAGAGATATTGAGAAACAAAATCTTTGGCCCCATTGACCGCAATGTTATTGAAAATTTAAGTAATCCAGAATCCAGGATTTCTTCCAGATCACACCCAAAATGAAATCAGTTCTTCCTTTTCACATTTCTGACAACTCCTGAAAATTTCATCATAATCCATCCATAACTTTTTGAGTTATCTTGAACACAGAAAGACAAACAGATAAACGCTGGTAAAAACTCACCTCCTTGGCGGAGGAAATAAGTTGGAACAGGGTGATGTTCATCATCGTGTATCATCTCCTCTTCTTTGAACATCTGTCTGTAAACATCTGGGAAGTGAGGAGACCAGCTGCTGGAGTTTCAGCAGAGGAATGTTGTCCCGTTCTGGTCTGATGAAGGCTTTTAGCTGCTCAACAGTCCTGAGTCTTCGTTGGCTCTGAGATGCTCCAGATGGTTTCTGTTGGTCAGAGGTCTGGACTTCAGGCAGACCAGTTCAGCATCTGGACTCTTCATGCTGTTGTGATGGATGCAGGATGTGGTTCAGCATTGTGTTACTGAAATACGGAAGGTCTTCCCTGACTAAAACATCTGGATGGGAGCAGATGTTGCTCTAAAACCTTTTTAAATGTACGTTTTACTCAGTGTTGCAGCTTTTTTGGAATTGGAGTTGTATTTTTAACATTAAGAAATGTGTATTCTCATTTCATTACATAAGAAACTTAAAATTGTCTGAATGATTCACAGATGATCCTGAATCACAGGGCGGCTCAAGTGCCTCTTCATCAGTTTTTGGAAACGGATCTTTTGATCTTTTACGACTTTGGTAATGAAAGTCATCGTGTGGAAAATTAATGAACCTCATAAAAATGAAGTGAATCAGATATTAGATGTAGAAAACCCAAGTTGGTCTTTTCTGAAATGGTAATAGTTGCATCATCAGTGTCATACTGGTTACGTAACCAGGGTTGATAAATTACTAGCTTGCGTTCAGCTATCAACACACCACTGGTCCATCCTCTCTGTCCGAGGTCACCTGGTTTGTCAGGGGTCTGCAGAGTGATCGCCCTGAACGTTATTTCTTCACTCCAGTCCAGTTGGCTGAAACCTCCAGCCTCGGCTCCTGCGCTGTACCGCCACTTATGCTGTCACGATGACAACAAAATTGCTTTCAAAGCGTTTCTCTCTGAGGAACACGCACATAGAGAGGTGAAGCCATCAGCTCGGTGGTGTGAAGGCATCTGAGCTGTGTGTCGACTTGACCCTGAATCTATCTGAAATCCTCACCTTGAGTGGGGTCATGATGAAGCTGTAGCTTGATGTCAGCTGGGATACAAATTTACGGAGGGCTTTTCCCCTCGTTTCTCGAGTCAGAGAGCAGTTGGGCGTACCTGGGAAGACTAGAAGAGGGGAGGTGATGGGCTGAAGAAGGGTTGGGGTGCTTCACGCATGTGAAGAACTGCTGCTGAAGGTCAGGAGTGCAGAGCTCCAGACCAAAGTATGATGAACAAAACTTTGAGAAAACACCATTTTGCCAACGAGCAAGGGAAGACACACAAACTGTAGCACTGAACGGATCATCACAGCTAAGCAATGACATTATTAGGTGACAGCTACCAGTTATGAGGCTCTGAAGAGGAATCTAAAGAGCTTTTTACAAGACTTCACCCAGGGGAGAGCACTCCATGCATTTATGGACTCCCAAAGATCCAGAAGGATGCAGCCCATCAGCAGTAGGGGTGTGAAAAAAAATTGATTTGGTAATATATTGTGATTTTCGGCCGCCCGATATAATATCGATTTTTCAGCTCCTAATATCGATTTTTTTTAGGAAAATTCATTCATTCACTTAAATGTGAAAAACACTAATAATGAACAAATGAGCAAATAGTTTTGACTCAATTTGTCCTCTGAATGATCAATATCATCTGATGAACATATACAGCAACTTGATTTTTTATCTCTACTTTTAATTTTGATATTAACTGGGTAGAATATCACAATATACCGTGATATTGTGATATTAGAATAATATCATATCATGACCCAAGTATCATGACACATATCGTATCCTAATCAGCAGACGTATCAATGCAGCCACCTGAAGACCTCACCAGCGTCCAGATACCAACATCGGGGGCAGTGGAGAATCCTGCAGGATGGAACCTTTGAAGGCCTTAAAAGCTTCACTCCAAACAAGGTCTGTCTCCTGCCGGACCTCTGCCTCTCCACCACCGACTTCAAGTACAACAACTGGCTTTACAGATGTATTACAAATATAGATGTGCCATGGAGCTAACATCTGCTCAAGTGGAAGTGGAAAGCAGAGCATCGAATTTCCCACAAGGGAATGACACCAGGTCACTGGTTCAGATGTGGGGACGACTACAGGGCTGAAAAACACATCAGCTCGGTTGACGGCAACCTCAAGTTCACCATGATGCAGAGAAGAACAAGTTGCCATTTTTTGGCGCACACTGTCGCCACCAGGCTGGAAATGTTCCCACTGAGGCAGAGAAGAAAGAAAAAAGATGTCACTTCACACCACTTCTTCACTTCTTTTCTGGGGACGTCGAATGTTGTTGTGCTTACAGTTTTGGAATTACGCTGGTTTGCTTTTTTTCTGGTCATTTCAACCAAGGACACTGTGCTGCCTTCAGTCTTTTTTCTTCTTCTTCTTCTTCTCGTTATCAGCCCGCAGCTTTTTCGCGTTCCCTCGGCCTCACACAAACTCACACTCGGTGAAGAGGCGATCCAGTGACCCGCGGTCGCTGTCAGATATTCCCTGCCGTCCGTCATGCAGATGAATCGGAGCGAAAGGACATGGAGGGACAGGGACAGGGGACGAGACCATCTGAGAAGACGAGGTTGATTCCTGAACGGTTAGAACAAGAACCGCTGCGGGCCTGGAGGCCAAAACGTGGGCTCGCCGGAAAATATGCGATAAACGGCGGTAAACAAGTGTGCGTCTAACTCACACTTGTGATCACAGGGATGGCAGGCAGAAACTAACAAACAGCAGAACGGCCCGGGGGATGAGCTGTGACGAGAGGCAAGAGGAGACAAAGAAAGGGGGGGGGGGGGGGGGGGGGGGGGGGGGGGGGGAGTGCAGTTCAGTCTAAGAAGTGATGAAATGTGTGCAGTGATGAGATTTTATTTTCTGAAAGCCAGCAGCAGTCTCCTTGTCACTGTGCATTACATTTCTGACTAGCGTTACCCTTTAAGCCGCCGCTAACAACATGAGCGAGCAGAACGTCCTTCACGAACTCCACCAGTTCAGCTTGAAGAAATAATGTTATTCATAAACATGAGTACTTCCGTTCCGGCAGATGAAACCTCTAATACCGACCTGCGGGATGGGTTAGAGTTAGGGTTAGGGTTAGGGTTAGGGTTAGCCCTAACCCTAACCCTAACCCTAACCCTTCGATGCCCAGCCCAGCCACACGTCGAAGAGTCTTCATGTTTTTTTTTTTTTTTTTTTTTTTGGTACCAGTGGCCTTTTTTTGAAAGTGGGTTCAACCAGCGCCCCAGATGACTGAAGTCTGGAGCAGCTGCCACATGAGAAAACTAGTCCAGAGGAGAAAATTCAGGTTGATATTTCCATTACTGCGGTCACTAATAACCCTTAAAACCCTTATAACGCTTCCCTTATAACCCCTGTCACACATCTTTACCTGCAGAGAGGAAGACGACAATGGCTTTGTGAGTAAAATTTTGATAGAATTTAATCCAGTGTTGAAATTACTCTTTGCACTGTAATCTTTGAACTGATGCAATTCATAGCACGTGTTGACACCTAGTGGCCTAAACTGCAAATTCCAACTAACCGAATATCCTCAGTTCGCCCTCTTCTACCGAGCCACTCCACTCCTGTGTGCTTTAGATGTTTCGCTGCTCCTACACCTCAGATTCAAATCGGTGGGTCACGAACAGGTTTGTCCAGGCCTTGAGGACGAGCCGGTGGTGATCAGTTCACATGGATCAGGTGCTGGAACAGGGGAAACGTCTAAGACGTGCAGGACAGCAGAGCTTGGAGGCCCGGGTCTCCTCCAGGTCTCCTCTGGGTCTCCTCTGGGTCTCCTCTGTAAAGGAGACCATGGATCTCACTGGGACTTAATGGGACTCACTTCGTTAGATAAAGGCTAAATCAGTTATTCCCAAAGTGTGGGCCGCGGCCCCCTGGTGGGCCGTCGCGGTAATGCAGGTGGGCCGTGAGTGGTCATTAAGATTGAACAAATATGTCTTTAATCCTCGATCTTTTTAAAATATGTTTTTAATTACTGTAAAATATTAATGACGTGATTTAAAAACATTAAGAAGTAACAAAACAAACCAGTTAAGTGTTATTCTACCATCATCTTAACTTAATATGACAAGTGTCACCTTATTTGTTAACCCCTTATATTAATGTCAGAACATAGCTTCGAGTCCAATATGTTGATTACAGTTGTGATTAAAGGTTTCGGTGGGCCGTGGAGATTTTTCACATTTCAAATTGGGCCTTGGTATTCTGAAGTTTGGGAATGGCTGGGCTAAATAAAGGCTCGGGGAACTGTGATATTCTGAGGATTGTATGTTCTTTGCTTTAGATAGTCTTGTGGCCTTTTTTTTCCCACTTCATTTTTGGCCTAGTCTAGAGTAGTTAGTCTCTAAGGGGTCTTTTGCCGTTCCCCTTACTTTCAGAATCTGACAATCTAAATTATACTAAAATTCAAAATTCAAACTCTAAATTTAATCACTTTAATCACTTTAACCAATCAACTGATTCCAATCTTAGCCGCAAACCCGTACACATAGTTGGGGACGGGGGTTTGGCCGCTGGAGGGGTCACATTTTATAGAGTAGACTGTGCTTCATTATTCCCTGTTTAGCTCGCAGTTGTGGGCGGTGCCCTTTGGGCGGGAACTGCGTGCTCTACTGCTGTGATCTAGATAAGCTTTTCATATATGCAAAGAAAATGAGGTGCGAAAAACAAAAGTAGGGTAAAAATTGTATTTTGAGGTCTAAATTGTTGTGTCATGAGTCCATGACTTCTGGTCCTGATTCCTGTCTGTTTGAAGGCCATTATTTGTTATTGTTCTCCTCCATCAAGTAGCTAAGTTTTGACGCGTAGGTGTCTAGACAGTTTGCTCAAGGTCTCCTTGTTTTCCGCTGATGTTAAAGACGAACTGCCTTTTGCCACTTGTCATTCTGAACGATCCAGCATTCTGTAATGACCTCTCTGAATTAACAGCCGATTGACTGCCTCACCAGAACACAATTAGAGTACAATTTGAGTGTATGCTTATGAGTTAGATATGCCCAAATTTAAACACAACAGGAACACTTTAGGGGTCACCTACAGTACATATACTTTATTTCTCTTCTGTTGATGAGGATACAAATACTGGCAACGCTCGGTTCAGCAGAACGGGTCGTTAGCAGACTTGTGCGGACCTCGATGACAAGCCGATGGTGATCCATTCATTTAACTCAGGTGTGTTGTGGAAACATCTAAGCCGTGCAGAGCGGCGGCCCTGGAGGACCGCTGTTGACCAGACCTGCTAAAACGTATAAAAAAAGAGAATTACGTGATAACAATAGGCTTAACTAAATAAGCAGGGCAAGGATAAGATTTAGACTTTTCAGAGTTTTCAATTTGAAGCCTTTTTCTCCAGTGTATTTAAAAGTGCAATATATACAGTAGATAAGCACTTTGGCTTTCAAGGAAAAACATGACTGCAGGAAGTCGTGGTCCTCGAATTTTCTGGTTCTTGGAAATGATCAAGTGCTCATAAACGTTTGCTTTAATCTTTATAGCCATGTTGATGATCTAATTTCAGCGAGCAGATGTCTAAACAACTTAACACACAGGATATGTGAGTGTGCCTAAATGTGCATGAATAAATAACTGCTGCTTGAACTGTAACTGAAGTAGCCGACAGCAAGTGACCCATTATTTCACGGAGACGTGCAGAAGCTCCACCGCTGAGGTACGAGAGCTCCAGAGAAGCAAATAACAACAACCACAAAGAAACACAAAAGTGACTCTAAAGTCATTTTGAATTCCTGGATGTTTTATGTCATTTTGTTGTCTGTTGTCATCACATTCTGGTTGCTTGTCTTACTAAAAGATGAAGAAATTAAATCCAGGCTCCCATGTATTGATTAGCCCCTTACAGGTCTCATATGGTTTGTGTCTCGGGGAAACGAGTTGCCCTGTCAAGGCGTCTAATAACCCTTTGGAAATTCTTCACATCCCACCTTTAATTTATGTGCTTATCTTCAGTATATATGGCAGCTGAAATGAGAGTGGGTGCAACTCGCGTTGGCAGGTTATCAGTGTGATTAAAATGACCGTGAGCTGCCATGATGGATGTGAGCCTTGAGCTGAACACGCAGACCGGGAGCCCCGCCTGATGTTTTACGTGACTGGTCTGCAAAGTCAAAGCAAAAATAGTTTTCATGTCCAAGTCAATGGCACGCTTGTTTGGGCGAACAGATTTGGACGTCATCTGGCAGGCTCAAACTGCCGCTTCGTGCATCACGCTGCAGCAAAATAATTACCATGAAGCGAATATATAGTGTTATTTAATCCAAGTCAGTTTAAATGCTGCCAGTCAGCTGCATGTCACACTCGGTCGTCGATGAAACGGCTCTGGGTGAATTTGGCCTAGTCAGCTTTGGGCTGCAGGAATCCTGGTCTCACTCTGAAGCAGGGACTTATTTTACCAAAGTGGTACTTTAATGGCCTGCATACCAACTAAGAACAAGTGTGTTGTTGACTTTATAAACCAAGACATGTCGCGTAGCTTGAAAAGACAACTGAAGACTTGAGACAGGAAGTAATGTTGGCAGCTTCATAGGACACTAAAGGCAAGTTGGCTTAATGTACAAAGAGTTGCATTTGCTACAATCTCAGTAATAAGAACAGACACTGTGGAAATAATTCTCATTTTATCTCACTGGTGTCTTTGACAATGTGCAAAAATGTAAAACTGAAGCACTTAACGTGAGCTCCCAGCTGTGAAAGTGATGAAATGTCGACTTTCAACTCCTGGTCAGTGCGTCCATGGTTTCATACCAACGCTGCAAGCACGAACGGCTTCTGACAGGTGTAATTGTGTTAAACCTAAAGTATTTGTCATCCTCCAGGATGCTGAAGGCTGTAGAGCTTCAGAATAAACAGTAGAGCTGAGCGATTTTATTGATTCTGCGATATAAATCGATGTTTTATTTCCCCAGTGAGTGACGATTTTTCAGCCGTGGGTATCGATATTCTAAGCTTCTTTCAAAACGTCCGTGTCCCACCTTTAAAAGCTTGAAAGCAAAAATTTGCACTGTTTAAATAAATGAAACTATTTTTCTCAACACATCTTTTATTCATTTTGTCCAGCATTTGCAAGCTGCCTGTCAGCCATATAATGTGTAATTGATGCTTTCAGTTTAATTAATTCAGTCATTGAAACACTCACAAGATGTCACCAAACTCACTTTGTCCATTTAAAATCTTTCAGAAAATGATGTAAATATATATTAAGATGAATATCGATATATATCGTATCGTGAGCCGAATATCGTGTATCGTATCGTATCGTGAGATTAGTGTATCGCTACAGCTCTAATAAACAGTCACAATATGATTTGTATTTATATGTATCCTTTGTTGGGTGAAAACTGTCAAGAGCGCTCTGGAAGTAACTGGCGCCTGTTCAGCTGTAGCTAAACTTCCAGTCCTTCTGACAAAGATCTGATCTGGAACCGAAGGTTTTCACAGCTGAATGTTAGTTCCTACATGGTGTTTGTGATGCAGATAGAAATTTGTCTGCAGCTTTCGTGATTTTATCGTTTAAAACACCATTAGGAGTCTTGGTTGGTCCCCTGACTTTCGTGCCATGAGGCAGATATTTAACTTTGTTGGTTACCTCAAAGATATATGACTTATATGTTCACATTCGCATGTACTTTGAGTTTAGATCCATGTAGACTGACCCGAGCTCAAAACTTAACCACATGTTGGTGCTCTGTCACAAATCTGATTTACCAATAAGAACCTGGACCAGGTGGACGATGCACTACAACAAAAAGGCTCATTTGATTCTGAACTTCCAAACATGCAGTAAAATCAAAGGCAGTCTGCTGTCACACGTAGACTTGCTGTCCAAAGTCAAACTTGGTGTGAAAGTAAGGAACGTCTGTGACGAGCAACCAGGTCAACCTGAGTCGTCCACTCACGGACAACATGTTTTCTTTAAACTGAAACCTCGTTGTCTGGTTCACTGCTCTAGTTTGGTCCTGTGGTGCACCTCCGTCATGGTCAGCTCTTTGAGTGAACACATGGTTTCAGACCTTTGTGGACCTTTTTAGAGGATTTCTGCTGCTTTGGTACAAGTCAAACAGCTCCAAAAACCATTTTAGTTGCTGTTTTCCTTGTTGTTATTAGTATGTTCACTCATTTAGACTTTGATGGCAGCAACACATTTCTAAAAAGTTGGAACAAGTTGATCATCATTGTGTATCATCTCCTCTTCTTTGAACATCTGTCTGTAAACATCTGGGAAGTGAGGAGAACAGCTGCTGGAGTTTCACCAGAGGAATATTGTCTTATTCTGTTCTGATGCAGGATTCTAGCTCCTCAACAGTCCTGGACCTTCACTGCTGGATTTTTGGTTTTTCTACTGCTCCAGATGTTTTCTGTTGGTCAAAGGTCTGGACTGCAGGCAGGAACGTTCAGCGCCTGGACCGTTCATGCTGTTGTGATGGATGCAGGATGTGGTTCAGAGTTGCTGAAATATGCAAGACCTTCCCTGAAAGAGACGTTGTCTGGATGAGAGCAGATGTTGCTCTAAAACCTCTGCGTACTCTTCAGCATTGATGGAGCTTTTCCAGATGTGGAAGCTTTCTGGAAGTGTTCCTGAGTCCATCGGTGATGTCCAGTAGAGAAGCGTGCCTGTTTTTAATGCAGTGTTGCCTGAAGGCCAGAAGATCTCCAACATCCAGTTCTGACTGTCCGGCTTGTCCATTTGCGCACAGACACTCCTGATTCTCTGAATCTTTAGATGATATTACATCCTACAGATGTTGGGATCTTCAAAGTCTTTTCTGAAATTGTTCCACAATTTTTTAGACGCAGTTTTTCTGATTGTTGAACCTCTGAGCCTTTTTACATCTGAAATGCTCCTTTTATCTCCAGTCATGTTACTGACCTGCTGCCAGTTAACCTGATTAGTCATCAATGTTCCTCCTTTTATTTTTGATTTGCAGCGGTTACTTTTCCAGCTTTTTGTTTGGCACTTTTTAGAGATGTGTTGCTGCCATCAAAGGAAAAATGAGCTAAAATGTTCCATGAAATGCTCAGATGTATAATTATGTTCTAGTGGGAATACTCAGCATCCTGACTTTTTTGAAATTTTCCATTGCACATAGTGCATTTATATTTAAATCAGTTGTTTTATACATCTCCTGCGCTCACATGAGACAAAAAGATCTCACCGGTGAAGTTATAACACCATTATAGGAGCATCAGAGTTGCATCAGAGATCCATGTGGGCTCTCAGGAAGATGCACTTGATCTTTATTGATTTCTGAAAGTGGACATTTGGCAAAACCGGACTGCAGTGAAGCTGCAATGAAGACGGGGATTAACCTTCTAGTCATGTGTATGTGTCAGCTTTGCCCTCACATGTTTGCTTTATTTTATTTTATTTCTTTCCAGTCGATGTCTGCTTGCCCACGGTATCAGAGGAGCATAATGCCTTCTGTTTCTGGACCAGCTGAGGGAAGCGGTCCATTGTCCTCACCCTCACTCACAGAGACTGAGTCATTTGTGAGGCCGTCACACTGTGAAGACAGCCAGATGGGAAGAAAAGGACGGCTGATGGGTTTGAAAGGTTGTTAGTGTGGTAAAGGAGGGAAATGGGCTGCTAATGTAATCTGATGCTCTAATGTTTTCTCTGCTGCCGCTCTGACTTTCTGCTGCAGAGACAAAAGCGTTGCATTGTTGCTCTCGGTGGAAAACATGGCGAGGGTGATCAAAGCAAGTGGGTACAAATTTAGATAGGTAGTCTCACACACCCAGATTTGCACAAAGGAGGGTTAGTTTTTTCCTTTTTTTACAACACTCTACAGCTGAATATTTTCCCTCAGATGCACACCTCATTACATGAAGCTGACGACAGCGTTTGACTTTAGGTCTGAAGGTGTTTGTCCATCAGCCTCGGCTGCTTCAGCGTGTGAAAGAAAAGCTGAAATCACTGCCTGACCTGCAGTTTCTGTGACTTATAAACCAAAAAGAGCACAAAGCAAAATCATTCAGAGTTCTGTGAGCTGTCGTCATCAATGTGCCGCATCTGAACGAACCACAAGACTCCTGGAACTATCGAGTCCACTTCTGCAGATACAGGACCTGGACGTCTCGCAGTCATTGAATCCAGAGTGACCTAATGGCTGTCTGAGGTTATTTAAAAACTAACGCTCGGCCTGTGATCGGGTCATGCAACAGGAAAATGGTAACGAAAGCTGGAGAATAGAAGAATCAGGGCTTTGGAACGGCCAGACCTTAAACGCCAGATGACTGAAGTCTGCAGAGCGTTAACTCAGTAGAGCAGCAGCGTAACAGACTCCAACACTGGTGAGACGGCCTCTAATCCCAGGATGGAGATGCAGCAACAGCAGCAAAGAACGAGATAAAGACAGAGATATTATCGAGACTTTACAACCACAGCTCGCCTTGAGTTTACCAGATCAAATTCAATGATGCAAAGTCAACAAAAAAGTTTGTTAAAGAAACTACAGATTTATGTAAAGAGACTCCAGATGGGTTTTAAGTCACGGCTAATGTTGACCTCCAGCTGCAGGTAAAACAGGCGCCAACAGCATCACAATGTTCAAGTGACTTTCTTGGGACGGTTGAGGGTTGAAGACTGGATCACACCTGTCAAGTATCCCGTTTTGGCCGTATTTTACTCTTCTCTCCCGCCGTCCTCCCTTATTAGTATTTTTCCCGTAAATCTCCCGAATTTTAACCTGCGTTATTAAAAGATAATAATACCGCATCTGGTGCTGTAAAAAAAAAAAAAAATAGACATTCCTGATCTGCAGCGATAACTGCCACAGCAGCAGCTACTACAGGTTCTGTAGGTGGTAGATGTCACGAGGTTAGTGTGTGACATCCGATGAGTTGTGGACCAGTCCACAAATACACTCCTTCCAAAACAGTCATAAAAAATTCAGTCTGCAACAAATGAGTACAACAAGTCATTAAAAGAGTAAAGAAAAGTCACGTGAAATGAGATGAAAAACTGTAAAAGAAGAGCAAGATGAAATGAAAACAATGTGTGGAATGAAAATCAAATGTAAATGTAAATACAAATACAAGCAATGTTAAATGAACAAAAAATATGCAAATCCCTTCAAATAATTACTCTTCATATTTACCCCTTTAGTGTTTTCATTTAGGCTATAATGAATGTTCACATTATGTCAACATGGATTTAAGCACAGCTGCACTACTTCTTGAACTTCAGCCAGCTGCTTTGTTTCCTGTGTGCCATTAATTAACAAACTGATTAATCCAGGTGTGTCTGACCTCACAGCAATGCTCAGACACACCTGGATTGATCAGTTTGTCCAATAATGGCACAAAGGAAACAAAAGAGCTGGCTGAAGTTCAGGAAGTAGTGCAGCTGTGATTTTAGCTTTTTTGTTCACCAAAAATGTAAGAGATACTGGAGCTTGGTTGGGATGGAGGGACTGCTCGCAGCAGGCGCCAGAAAATTTCCCTTATTTTCAAATCTAAAACTTGACATTTATGGGCTGGAGTAAACTTCAGCCAGCGACGGCGTCATCGGCCCACAGCGTTTCAGCATGAAAAACGTTTATCTAAACAGCTCCTTGTAGTCTTTGCTTCAGTTCAGTCTTGCCTGATCTGCTGCTCTCACAACTGAAGGAGTCAGTTTCTTACTTTTGTACCTTGAATCTATTAGATTTGATTTTGGTTTTCTCTTAGGGTCCAGATTGCGTCTCACAGTCGCTGTGCTCGTCTCTTGTTTACCGAGACTCAGCGCCAGCAACACTCCCACCTTCCACCAGTTCATATTTAAATTCTTTGTGTTTTGGGTTTTTTTTCCCCTGTATGTGTTACAGTGGTTATTAGATGGTTTTTTGTCAGCTTTTTTAAGCTCCGTATTCAATATTTAAACAAAGCCAGCCTGGATTGGTTCTCCTTCCCGCTGAGATCACTGTCCTGATCATCTCACTTCAGGAAGGAAAACAGATTTTCTCGGGGATGTTAAACGACTCCATCTCTCTCTGAGATGTGTCAGTCTTTGAGAGGACAGGAAGCGTTTCCTCTCCAGAGGGCCGCTGCTGTTCTCGCTCCTCCTCGTACACTCTTGTGTTCGGTGTCACGCAGCGTTCCAGCGCCGTCCGTCACATTTGTCTCATGCACGGACAAAGAAGTAACGCAACCTTTCCGTGGCATAGATGGGAGCTTGAACATTAAAATGTGACATGCACATCAGCTCTGGTTTCCTTCATGACTCCGTCTCGCTAGAGATGGGAATTAATAAGATTTTTCCGAATCTGATTCCATTATAGATACTGTTTAACAATTTGATTCTCTTATCGATTCTAATTTGGGGAAAATGGAGAACAAACAGTTTTATTAGCATTAATTCTTTTTTTACTTAGAAGTCACGACCTTACAAACTCAACAGCGAGGTCAAAAGAGGCCCAAAGCCTGGATAACGTGTTAACTGTTGTAATATGTAACTGTGCAAATACACAAGAATGAGTAACATTTTACTAACAGATTTTTCCTAATAGAAATGAAAAAAACCTCTCTTTTAAAAGGATAGATGAGCTCACTAAGCACTCAAAAATAATAATAAAGAAAGATAAATACTATCAAATACAACAGAACAGTGCATAGCGCAAATCTGCAAATACTATGAAGAATTAACAATTCTTTTACAGAAAAATAATCATGTCTTCCAGCCTCTGAACCAGCCAGACTCTCTCTCTCATCAAGGTCATCTTTTAAATGTAATGCAGAAGGCATTTGTTTAATAGCATAGTGTTAATGTTAGCGTGTTTTACAAAGAAGCACATAGGCAGTGGGATAGCTACTTACCAGAGTTGCCAGAGGTGATCTTAGCTTGGCTACTGCCGCTGGGTTGAGATCCATCAGTACGAAGCGCGTCAAAAACACGACACTCGTTATCACATGTTGTGTGCGCAAATGTTTCTGCATGTTAGTCGTGTTCCCTCCCGACGCTGTTATCTCCACTTTACAATGACTGCTAGTTGCCTTGTTGCCATCTTTCTTTGGTGAAGTGAAGCCAAACTTTGGAGCGTTTGAACCTGGTGGGCGCCATTGTTGTTTACAACTGCAATGCGCGTGTTAAACAGACGTAACTTAATCACGTAAGTGCTTTCTGGAACTGACTGTGCGTAACTTGCGTAAATTACTTGAGATTTGTGCTGGTTGGAATCGATAAGAGAATCGCTGGATAAACTGCCAAAGAATTCCATGGAATTGAAACATACGGAACCGGTTCTCTACAGGAACCGGTTCTCTACAGGAACCGGTTCTTGATTCCCAACCCTCCGTCTCGCTCTGCGGGTTTGCACGCTAACCTGACTTTTAAAGGTGTGGCCTCGTACATCAGCGTGTCACGCCGTCTCTACAATAATCATTTGTGTACTTTTGCAGCCCCACACGATAACTGGTTGATCGTCACCTCTGGGATTTGCAGATCAGCCCTCCTGCCTCTGTTGAGAGCATCACAGCAAACATCACAACTCTGCAAATGACTCATGTGAGCACGTTTACGGCGCGGCAGCCACGCACGTAGATGACAAATGAAGAGGCTCTTTCTGAGACGCCCCGCTTGTTACAACATGACAAGGAGCTTATGTGAGCTTTCGATGGCCTCAGAGTCGGTACAGAAAAGGCAAATGAATTGCCTGTTTTCCCTGATGGCTTTTTAAATATTGGAACACAGAAAGCTTTCAGAGGGAGATGCTGTTTCAGGGCTCGCGGAGCAAATGAAATTCTCTCCACGAAAAACAAATTCTGCAAAATCCCCGGGCGTGAGTGGGCGCGTGTTGGCGTAACAAGTGCAAAGACTGCTGGGATGGCATCCTGCAAAGCAGAAGCCCCCCCCCCTGCAACTGTTTCAGAGCGGGGCTGACGAGCGATCTGGAAGTGTTCGGGGGATGGGCGGAGGTCTACCGAGCGTTTGAACATCCAAGTGTGATGTTTTTACAAATCAGGATCATGTAACATTTAAGGCCCTGATCGCTTTAAGCTGTTCATGCGCATGTTGCACGGAGCTGAATAAACATGACGGTCCTCGTTTCACACTGCTTTTAAATGCAGAGGATAAAAACACCAGATGACAGATGGCTGCAAACACTGACGACTGATCGCCAGCATGATGTGAGCTTCAAATCCTGAACGCTACTTTCTTCTTGGCAGCTGCCAGATCTCCTGAACCATTCTGCTTGAACGTAGCTTTGTGGATGTTTAGTATTCTGCTAAGATGCTGGAAACTAACAGAACTGAAGCCAGAACAAGAGGACGCTGGAAGCATCTTTTATGACAACTGAGGGACAGCAGGGGGGGAATCCCAAACTGGTTCTGGTCCACAGACACAATCCCTGAGCAGCACATCCACCATCTCCTCACATCACCGGCGAGAATAGTGAACCTGCGCTGAAACGACGTCTCCATCTTTACAGGCTCACAAATTCTCAGTTTGACAAAATGCTTCTACAAACCTAATACTTCCTGAGCCTTGTGAAACTGGACGATAGTGGTAAACATACTGGGTAAACTGGCGTGGACATTGTAACTACAGGTATATGTTTTTCTTTTGTTACCTTCATCTGTTTTAATCAGTTTGGCCGAAGCAAAATGATTACTCTATAAGGCTCACAGAAGGTGTGGCTTGATAAAACAGAAATAAAGAATAAAGCTTGGTTTCTGACCTCCTGAATCATCCACCTTCACACACAAGTCCTGTCCAGGGCACAAGGAAGTCAGTGGAGGACAAAGTCGTCAAAAGTTGAGGGAATTCCAACTTTTCCGGCGTCAACGCAAGAGTCAGCCCATCAGGCCAGCCAATGTGGCCGCCAGCCAATAAAATCACACAGGAGGCGGGACTCATTCAAAGTGTCTGACTAATAAAATAGCATGTCTCTGCAAGCTGATGTGGCAGAGCTCTGGGTTGCCTCGTTTGCACATGTCCATGGATACATACCTTCTGTCACAACCCCTTTATTTTCTTCTTCTCTGCATCCCTCCATCTGCCTCTCTCCCTATATCACTGTTTCATACTTAATTTTGCTGCTCTCATTGGTCCTCTCTGCTTTTCTTTTATCGTTCCTTTTTTTCACCCTCTCTGAAGCATTCTCATATTCATGCGCTGTGTGTGCTGTGTGTTTTTGTACAGCTGAGCAGACATTGATGTTGGGCCAGTTTCCAGTCTAACAAGGGTATCACAGGACAGAGTTACTCTGTTTACCCCCCTGCTGCAGTCCAGGCTGCTCCCAGTTTGGACCGGACCCGTGTTGACCAGTCACACCGCTGGTCTCCTCTCCGTCTCTCCCTCACTCTCTCTGCGCTCATCCGTGGTTTGAACAAGATGAAAGACTCGGTATTAAAAGCAGGTGAACGAAAACCTGCAGGGATTTGGAAAAAAAAAGAGAGCAGTCTGTTTATCTGTTCTACTTTTCTCCAAAATAATAAAAAGAATCAACGTATAAAATCCATACCGCCGGTGCACACAGAAGAGCCAAAAATGGAATTCACTGGAGGATAAAAGGATTTATAGCAGCGTGTGCATGCACACCCACGAGCAATGTGTCCTTTGTAAATCACAGCACTTGTGCAAATGTGCACACGTGGTTGAGCCTCATAATGAATCTATTTAATATAAAATGCAGAGAATGTAAATGCAGGCACACGAGCGGTGCTTCCTGCTGAATTGTGGCGTAACGTAAATGTGGACCAGTAAAGTGGGTTTTAGCTGACGCAGGGGTCCAGCAGCCTGCAGTCAGGTGGAAGCTTAGAAAGCACCTGTTGCTGTTTGTGCAGGTGGTGAAGATGCACCTGTTCAGGTGATTGTGTGCAGCAGCAGCCACAGAGCTGTTGACAGAGGTGTTCCCAAGCCAGCGGAGAGATTCAGTCTCTCCATGGAGTCTTGGGTTTTCCCTGAAGCCTCCTACTGCTGGACACATCTAAACTAGAGCTGAGCGATTTTATCGATTCTGCGATATATATTTATATTTCATTTCCCCTGAGTATCGATTTTTCAGCAGCGGTTATCGATATTCTAAGCTCATTTCTAAACCCCTAATGTCCCACAGGGGTGCTCTTCCTGCACTTTGCAGCTACTCTGCTGAGATGGGTGCAGGTTTAAGATGTTGCTCCAATGGACTTGAATTATTGGCTGCCATGGTTGGTTTTTACTGAACCTGGTGGCTAGAATGGCTAGTAGCTACCTCATATGTTCAGTATCAAGGCAAAGAAGCTGCCAAAGAAGGCCACTTGCTGTACTTCTCCATCTGCCCTTACCTTTAAAAGCTTGCAAGCAACAATTTGCACTGTTTAAATAACTGAAACTATTTTTCTCAACAAATATTTTATTCATTTTGTCCAGCATTTGCAAGCTGCCTGTCAGCCATATAATGTGTAATTGATGCTTTCAGTTCAGTTAATTCAAACAAAATCATTGGAACACTCACAAGATGTCACCAAAAGTACTTTGTCCCTTTAAAAACTTTCAGAAATTATGTAAATGTATCCTAAGATGAATATTGATATATATAATATCGTGAGCCTAATATCGTGTATCGTATCATATCGTATTGCTACAGCCCTAATCTAAACCACCCAAGAGCAGCGTGTCTTCCCATCTTCCACTGCTAGACTCAACTCTCTGCCTCACTGGATCATGAGAGGACCAGCGAAAGTGCTGCTGTACTTTCAAACCTTTCATTATCCACCAGATACTTTTACCTCCGCCAAGGAGGTTATGTTTACCGCGGCATTTATCTGTCTTATCTGTGTACAAGATAACTCAAAAAATAATGGATAGATTTTGATGAAATTTTCAGGAGTTGTCAGAAATGTGAAAAGGAAGAACTGATTTCATTTTGGGTGTGATCCGGAAGAAATCCTGGATTCTGGATCTCTTTCAAATTTTCGATAACATTGCGGTCAATGAGGCCAAAAATTTTGTTTCTCAATATCTCCGTTAATTATTGCCCAAAACTCATGAAATTTGACTCAGGGATCGACAATGGGAACCTCTATCAAATTTGAAAGGCTGATCCAGATCTGATCCGGATCTGATCCAGAAAGCGGATTTTATAGCAATCTGTAAATTGCTATATGGGGGAACCATTGTGCTTGGCGCAGGTCTGCGCTATTCGAGTGCTTTTCTAGTTTTCCTTCTTATCAAGCAAAGGGAAGCACGAGAACGCTGACTCGTTTTAAGTCTGGCATGTTTCATATCTGGCCTCCTACCTCTGAAATGAATGGACTCACACCTTTTGTTCAAGCTTGAATGAGAGCTTGGAAAGAGGGCAGCTGCTCAGGAGACACGGACCATGAAGGATTCCCAAAGCTGCCGCTGCCAGGAGATTTACCGCTGTCATTATTTCTGGGCCCCCCTCCACAGATGAACACGGTCCTGAGCTAAATGCAGCTCTCCAGCCGGATTCACATTCACTGTTTTAAAGTTCTGGTTTGCTGACGTGAATTGCTGGGCCAAACGATTGTTGATTGGGCTTTAATCTGGTTTGTGCAAAAACACGAAGGCTTCAATCTGTAGTTTAAGGGAAGCGCAGTTATAACTGGGACATTTTGCATCTGTATTTAGTTATTTAGCAGACAACTGTATCCCAAGAGGTGCGCAGTAACTTTGAGCTCGGGCTCTGAAGATGTAAGAGGAATGCAGTGAATGAGAAAGACGATGAGCCCACATGACTAACTTAAACATGCGGGGGGGCAAACCCAGCTGTCACTCTGCGAGCATTAGCGGCTGAACTTGATTCAAACAGCCACGGGTTACCAGTGCAGTTCAGTGAGTAATGAAGGATGTGTTGTTTTCAGCTGGCTAAACACCAGACGTGCCGCCACACTCGGGACCGTCTGAGAGGCGTTTCACAAAGACCTGCTGGAAGGGAACCGCAGCAGTGGAGGCAAGAGATGAGCAGGTCCCATGAGACCAGTTGAGTCCATCCATCAGGACGCGCAGATTCACCGTGACCTTTGAAGAGGCCGATAGAGGCTGATATCGTGTGGGACATGAAGATCAGGCTAGGATGATCAATAGCTGAGAATAGGAGTGCACGATAATTATCGAACTGATAACTATCGGCTAAAAACAAGAAATTATGACGTCATCCCGATAAGTCCGATATCATGACAAATAGCTCCGATAACATATATATTTTTGTCAACACAGCAGTGCCTCGCTCCCTCTGAGCCTTGAATGACCGGCAGTGAATGTTATGTTCAAGTGATGTCGGCATAATCAGAAAAATGATTACTCAATAAGAAAAATCAAGAATACCCCCTCATGCCAGAAAACAACTTGTTAACTCTGTCATAATTTTGGTAGTTGCTGACTTTAATTGATATTCGCAGTATTTTCCCACATGATACACATAAAAAATTGAAAATATAGATAAGGCCGAAAGAAAGACCAGCAAACGAGGGAACGGGGGAATTTACATTACACCTTGAAGGCAGCAGTGTATTTCCATCAGTTCAAGGAGCCTTTATTTTTTATATCAGTCAGTAATGCACCTTATTTAAGTTAATGTGAGATATCAAATAGGTTTGTTTGATAGCAAAAAGGCTTGCCAATAGTTTTTTGTTGGAAAAAATACATATTTGTTCATTTAAAGAGTCAAAACTGTTTTTGGTTTTGTTCATAGTATTGATGTAATGATCTTAGGTAAATGTGTGTGTTATCAGTTTTGGCCTTTAGGAGCTGAAAGTTATCGGTTATCAGTATCGGTTTTAAAAAACAAGTATCGTGCATCCCTAGCTGAGAGGTTTAGCTGAGAGGTTTAGCTGAAGGTGGCGTTCCTTCATCCGTGTGGAAAGTCGAGATTCGGTCTGGGAACCTTGAGCTGGAGACTAGTTCTCTTCAAAGCTGCAGAGGTCAATCACAGATGTGGACTGAGGTCCAGCTGCAGCTTCCTGGAAAAGTCTGTCACAGACGGTAGAGTTGTCTCAGTGCAGCGACCGCCGTTTAAAGCCAGACTGATGTGGATTAAAGACGTCAGTCTGCAACAGGAAGTCAGTCGCGTGTTTGAAACGTCCTTCATGCGCAGCTGGAGACACGCCGAAGGCTCACGACGCTTTTATTACATATGTAAAAGCTGCTCAGAGAAATGCAGGGAGACAGAAGCTCCAGGGAGCTGAGTTCTGTAGAGTTCTGTGTCAGGAGTGTTGCGCGTGGCCCGGTTTGAGCCCGGTTTGAGCCCGGTTTGAACCCGGGCCACAGTTTTGGTACAGAGGTGATTTATGTGCACAGAGACGTCCTGAATGAGGCCCAGTGAGAGGAGCGATTGATGGAAGTGACACGCCAGCGCTGAGCGAGGACAGGGGGCTCACGGTCGGACTGCTGCATGTTTCATGAGCGGATCCATTATTCTCAGAGAGCGAGGCCTCGCCTGAGAGGGTGACGGGCCTTTCACTAACAAATAAATATTAAAAGGGAGTAGTTGTGATGTGACGTATCGGAGGATCGACTGCTGCTAGCTGTGGACCTGTAACGATTCTGGCAACGCGGTCAGCAGAGCGGTTTGTGGCTGAATAGTTTCTTTAAAGTGTCTGCCGTGGTGCTGATCTTATCGCTGGAAAAAGCAGCTTTTGCAGAATCGAAGCTGGATGTGAGGGAGGATTGGCAGCTGCGTGAGACGGACCGGGCTGCTGGATTTCTGTCATCTTTCTCTCAGCAGCTCTGAGACGAGTACGCAGCTTCATTTAAATAAAAAAGAAAAGGAATTCAACCTCCAGTTAACAGTATGCCAGAATAAAATAAACTATAATAATGACTATTCCGTGAAAGAAAGACACATTTTGCTACGTTTTCAGTTGCCAGTATCGCTGATACCGATACCAATATCGATTCATTTTTTATATTAAGCTTCATCTATCATGAAACTGCTGATCTTCTGGTGATTTTGTGATTTTTGTCTTTGGATTATTTTGTTAAAAACTATGATAGAACTTCAGCAAACTTTATCGGTGACAGCAAAATACTTCATTATCACAATTAACATTTTTGTGTAAATATTCTTTGGAGTTGATTTATTCTGTTCATAATGTTTTTTCTAGTCCAACTATTATATCTTTCAGTAATGGTGTAGTTTTGTTTGCACTGTTTGAACTTTCCTGTTGCTTTAACTATAAATTTCTCCGCTGTGGGATAAATAAAGGATAATCTAATATTATTTTATCTTAGATAACACCTTTCAGTGGGATACATGACATGTACTGGGTTATTTCAAGGTCTTAATTATAATTTTTGAGTTGGCTCCAGTAACATGTGACTTCAGTAACATGCACTTTGAAAGTTAATATGAATTGAGGTTAAAGACGACCCCTGATCTACCTGGATACTCTGTTGGACTGAAAGGCGTCAGGGTTGAGAGTCTGTCAGGGATGGAGGACGTCTCTCCTCCTCTCTCTGTTTCTGCAGCTCTTCTTTTTAATGTGCTTAAATACATTTGTAGTGTTTCCACTGTATTTTACAGCTTTTTTACAAACTACACAACTAACTGTTGTTTTGTTTGCAGGATTAAAATACAACCAAACCGCGCTCCTTTTCCTTTTTCTTTCTCTCTCTGTGAGGTGCGTGTGGGGAGAGAGAGAGCGCTGAGTGGGCGGGCCCGAGGGGCGGGGCCAGGCTGAGTCTACCTGCATGCTTGTCTGGCGCCGCTGAGCCACGTGACGATGCAACGTCAAAAGACGAGACGGGGGGGGGGGGGCACAGCAGCAGCGTGTCACACACAGACATCAATGAATTCGATCTCAGTCAGTGCTTGTGGGAGAAAAAAAAACTTGAGTATCAATCTTTTTATCTTTCGATATCAATACCAGCGTTGGTATCCTTTGGATCGATCCGTCCACCTCTAATGCCAAGGGCGCAGATGGCACTGGGGACGGGGGGGGACATGTCCTCCACAGTTTTATATTGATCCCTATTTGAATCATATCAATGTTATTTTGTTATACATGTTCGGACGTTCCCTTTTTGTTAGAAGTTACAGTTAAAAGTTTCTGTAATGAGACTCTTTATCCTGCTGAGATCAAATGTTTAAATAAAACATGCAGAAGACATTAAGTTTTGGAGCGTGATTAACACACCAGTCAAATAACAAGTTGATCATGTAAGGTGAGTGTTAACTAGAGGCCTTTGTCTACCAACATTAATTCAGTTTAAAAAAACCTCTTAATCGTAATGACAGCTCAAGAATCCTATCTGCGCCCCTGCTCATGCACGCAGACAACCTCACCGCGGTTCCAATCCTCCTTCTTGACTCCTGCAATCCAGCTGTGCAGGGAAGAGGAGCTCAGTCCCAGTAATTTAAAAATGCATCGCAGGGAAGGACACGGACTCGGCGCTCATCTGCGGCGCAGACGTCCCTTCTTCCTTACAGAAATCTGGCTTTC
>JAGFBZ010000009.1:2500-107410 GCA_018398805.1 Hirundichthys speculiger
GTCAGGACTCAGGTCTCCACTTCTCAGGGGGTTCTCCTTCATCTCTGTGCCGGTACTGGGAGTCCAGATCCTCCCAGTGTGACCGGTGCTGGCCATCCTGGTAGACGTGGACCTCCATGTCACAGTCGATGCGCCTCCACTCCACCGTGGCGCTCTGAGGCAGACGAGTTTTGGTTTTAAAGGGCAGCACGGCAGACTCCTCCCCCTCTGATGCCTTCACCACCTCCAGCTGGTAGACTGGAAACACAACACTTCCATTACCACAACACATCCACGTCACTACTCACCAACCCAGAAGATGGACCTGACTGAGCTGGTAGAAACCTGACAGAAGATATTCATTCATCCAAGCCTGATCAGAGACCTCTCCAGCAGGTCCTCAGCTACTCCAGGGTCTGCTGCTGGCTGGACCTGACTGAGCTGGTAGAAACCTGACGGAGGACGTTCCTTCATCCAAGCCAGATCAGAGACCTCTCCAGCAGGTCCTCAGCTACTCCAGGGTCTGCTGCTGGCTGGACCTGACTGAAACACCTCCAGGGAGGCGCTGAGGAGTCACCCTGACCAGATGAACCTCCTCAGCTGGCTCCTCTCCATGTGGAGGAGCAGCGACTCCACTCTGAGTCTCTCCTGATGACTGAACATCTCCTTCCTCTGAGGGAGTCACCAACCCTAACCCTGTAGAGGAACATCACTTCAGCCACTTCTGTCCTCCGTCTGGGTCGTACAGGTGGTGAGTAGGTGAGGGTCGGGAAATGAGTCGGTTTTATCAGTTCAGTCTAATTCAGATTTTATAGGAAGGTCAAAGAAAATTACATTTATATAAAAGTTACTCAGTAAAACTTGTGATTTTACGGTAAATACAGTGTCCTGGTTTGGGTTGGACATGTCATGATTTCTGGGTTTCATTCTTTGTTCTGGTCTGCTTTTCATGGATTCTTGGATTCTCTTTCCAGCTTCACTTTGAAGGTCGTCTGTCGTTGTGTCTCCTAGTTGTGTTCTCCTAGTTGTTGTCTCTAGTTGCTGTGTTTTAGGTTGGTCTTCTCTCTTCTCTTGCTGGTTCATCTGTTGATTTCCATGTTGTTCATGGTTCCAGCATCTGACCAGTCATGAACCCAGCAGCATCACATCGGTGGAAGGTGACGCGTCGCTGGCTGAGAACCTGAACTGGTCCCACCAGTGGTCCACAGTGGTCCACAGCGTCTTCAAGGACCCGTCCCAGCCTGGACTCAGCCTGTTTGTTCTGCTGCCTCAGAGGACCGTACAGGTCTGTGAAAACCAGGACCGTACAGGTCTGTGAAAACCAGGACCGTACAGGTCTCTGAAAACCAGGACCGTACTGGTCTCTGAAAACCAGGACCATACAGGTCTGTTAAAACCAGGACCACACAGGTCTGTTAAAACCAGGACCACACAGGTCTGTTAAAACCAGGACCGTACTGGTCTCTGAAAACCAGGACCGTACTGGTCTCTGAAAACCAGGACTGTACTGGTCTGTGAAAACCAGGACCTTACAGGTCTGTGAAAACCAGGACCGTACAGGTCTGTGAAAACCAGGACCGTACTGGTCTCTGAAAACCAGGACCGTACTGGTCTCTGAAAACCAGGACCGTACTGGTCTGTGAAAACCAGGACCGTACTGGTCTGTGAAAACCAGGGACCATACAGGTCGTGAAAAACCAGGACCGGTCTTGAAAACAGGACGTACAGGTCTCTGAAAACCAGACCGTCTCTGAAAACCAGGACCGTACTGGTCTCTGAAACCAGGACCGTATGGTCTCCTGACCGTTGGTCTGTGAAAAACCAGGGCCGTACTGGTCTGTGAAAACCATGACCATACAGGTCTCTGAAAACCAGGACCGTACAGGTCTGTGAAAACCAGGACCGTACTGGTCTGTGAAAACCAGGACCATACAGGTCTGTGAAAACCAGGACCGTACTGGGTCTGTCTTGAAAACCAGGACTTACAGGTCTGAAAACCAGGACCGTACTGGTCTCGACCGTAGGTCTCTGAAAACCAGGACCGTACTGGTTCTGAAAACCAGGACCGTACTGGTGAAAACCAGGCCTGAAAACCCGGACCGTACAGGTCTCTGAAAACCAGGGACCGTACTGGTCTCTGAAAAACAGGACCGTACAGGTCTCTGAAAACTAGGACCGTACAGTCTCTGAAAACAGGACCGTACTGGTCTCTGAAAACCAGGACCGTACAGGTCTGGGAAAACAGGACCGACACGTCTCTGAAAACCAGGACCGTACTGGTCTGTGAAAACCAGGACCGTACTGGTCTGTGAAAACCAGGAGTGAAAACCAGGACCGTACTGGTCTGTGAAAACCAGGACCGTACGGTCTGTCTGGTCTGAAACCAGGACCGTACAGGTCTCTGAAAACCAGGACCGTACTGGTCTGTGAAAACCAGGACCGACAGGTCTGAAAAACAGGGTATGGTCTTGAAAACCAGACCGTACTGGTCTGTGAAACCAGGACCTTACAGGTCTGTGAAAACAGGACCGTACAGGTCTGTGAAAAACAGACCGTTACAGGTCCTGAAAACCAGGACCTGGTCTCTGAAAACCAGGACCGTACTCGTCTCTGAAAACCAGGACCGTACAGGTCTGTGAAAACCAGGACCGTACTGGTCTGTGAAAACCAGGACCGTACTGGTCTCTGAAAACCAGGACCGTACTGGTCTGTGAAAACCAGGACCGTACTGGTCTGTGAAAACCAGGACCAACAGGGATGAGAGGTCATGGTCCTCAACTCTGTCCAGCCCAACACCAAACATCTTCAGCAGACCAATGGGGTCTTTGAATACGTCACACAGATTCATGAGATGATGGTCGGGGACGGAGGACGTCTGAGGACGCCGTCGTCTCGTCAGCTGTCTCTTACATTTGAAGCTACAACAGATGAAATGATCTGAGCCCTCAAGACCACATCTGGTCAAGAACGAGAACAAAAGCGGTCCAAGACTCAGCTCTCTGACACATGGACCCACCTGGGTTGTGTTTCATCCTTTTGTATCGTCGATAGAAGACCAAACCACAGGTAGAACCCAGGAGAACCAGGAGAACCACAGGAACCAGGACAGCTATGAGGACTTTGGGCCAGACTGGAGGACGTTCTGAAGGAAACAGACACATGAAGATCAGCCAGGTTTCTGATGAATTCATAACAACCAGCAGTCAGAGACCTGTCCCTCAGATGTGGTGTTCTGGTTCTGGTCTGTCCTCCAGACATGACCCTCATCTACATCACTGACCTGTCACCTTCAGCTCCACGGTGCTTTGACTCAGATCTTGTCCAAACCTGCGGACGGTGCAGGTGTAGGTTCCACTGTCAGAGACTTCAGGGTTCCTCAGAGTCAGAGTCAGGTCTCCAGTCTCCAGGGCGTCTGTCCTCATCCTGGTCCGGTTCCTGTAACGCTGGTTTTGCTCCATGAGGTCGTCGCCGCTCTGCTGACGGATGTGCATGGTGGAGAACTTGAGGTCCTCGCGGCTCCAGACCACCGTGGACTCCATGGAGACAGAGACGTTGACCAGGCAGGACAGCTGGACAGACTCCTCATCATCAAAGACCTCTGCACCAGAGGCATGCTGGGAAACTGAGAGGAAGAGACAGAAATGATAACGATGACAGTTTGGTCTGATTCTGGGAATCCGCTGGGATGTTAGAAGACCAGGGCCAGGACCAGGACCAGGACCAGGACCAGGACCAGGACCAGGACCAGGACCAGGACCAGGACCAGGACCAGGACCAGGACCAGACCGAAACCACATCCAGGACCAGCCTGCTGCTGAGACCACCTACAGACACACGAGAGCATCATTAATGTGAAAAACTGACGATTTTATCCACGTAAACCAGAAACGCAGCGGAACATGTGTCTGAGCAGATTTCTGAGTGTGGTTGGCTCGTCAGGGTGGTTGGTGAAGTTCTACTGGACCAGGACTGAATATCATGGTTCTGTTACCAGGTACCAGGCTGAAATTAAATGGGTGTGGACCAGGATCCAGAGACCAGGGTCCAGGAACCAGGATCCAGGGTCCAGGAACCAGGACCAGGGACCAGGGTCCAGGGTCCAGGATCCAGGGTCCAGGGTACAGGACCAGGGACCAGGGTACAGGATCCAGGATCCAGGGACCAGGATCCAGGGTCCAGGGACCAGGGTCCAGGATCCAGGATCCAGGATCCAGGGACCAGGGTCCAGGAACCAGGGTCCAGGGTCCAGGATCCAGGGTCCAGGATCCAGGGACCAGGATCCAGGGACCAGGATCCAGCACCTGTCACTGGTCATCTACAGTCCCAGTTAAAATGATGATGATGGAGATGGACTTCAGGACGGCTGGTATTTAACTGGTCTCAGACTTCATGTTTCTCTCCAGTTTTATTCCAGATGTGGATGATCAGAAACAGCTGCTCTATTGAGGTGATGACAGTGAAGTCGGTGATGAGGTCCAGGTGGTCTACAGCTGATAACCTTTAACGATGTCCTGACTGGTTCTGAACCTGGTTTTAGACTCCAGTTCATCAGAAATGGGTTAGGGTTACAACGAGGAAATACAGATGTTAAAATATGAAAACCAAAGGAATGTTTGAGGATTTAAGGAGGTTTTTCAGAGCCAGATGGAGCTAAAATCTCATTTGAAGTTAGTTAACAGTGTTGTTGGTATTTTAGTTGTTCACTTCTCAGAGATCTTCGATAAATTATTACACATTGTAAAGAAACTAATTAATGTGATTAAAACAGAGGTTTTGAATCCAGATTCCATTTCTACTGGTCAGCGTTCCTGTGTGAACATCTGGACTGGTACCACCCAGTCCTGAACGCAGCCTGGTGACTCAGGGGGATCAGATAAAGGCCTCGAACCCTGGACTGAGCCGGAACCAACCAGAGTAGAAGGAGAAACCAGAGACCAGAGACTAGAGACCAGAAACCAGAGACCAGAGATCAGAGACCAGAGACCAGAAACCAGAGACCAGAGACCAGAAACCAGAGACCAGAGACCACAGACCAGAAACCAGAGACCAGAAACCAGAAACCAGAGACCAGAAACCAGAGACCAGAGACCAGAAACCAGAGACCAGAAACCAGAGACCAGAAACCAGAGACCAGAGACTAGAGACCAGAGACCAGAAACCAGAGACCAGAGACTAGAGACCAGAGACTAAAGACCAGGGACCAGAGACCAGAAACCAGAGACCAGAAACCAGAGACCAGAGACTAGAGACCAGGAAGACCAGGGGAACCAGAACCAGAAACAGGAGACCAGAAACCAGACCAGAGACCAGAAACCAGAAACCAGAAACCAGAGAAACAGAGACCAGAAACCAGAAACCAGAAACCAGAGACCGAGACCAGAGACCAGAGACCAGAGACAGAGACCAGAAAACCAGAGACCAGAAACCAGAGACCAGAGACCAGAGATCAGAGACCAGAGATCAGAGACCAGAGAACCAGAGACATGAGACCAGAGACCCAGGACCAGAGAAAACCAGAGAAACCAAGAAACCAGAGACCAGAAACCAGAGACCACCAGAGAACCAAACCAGAGACCAGAGACCAGAGACCAGAGACCAGAGAAGAAAACCAGAGGCACCAGAGAAACCAGAGACCAGAGACCAGAGACCAGAAACCAGAGACCAGAGACCAGAAACCAGAGACCAGAGAAACCAGAGACCAGAGACCAGAGACCAGAAACCAGAGACCAGAGAGAAACCAGAGACCAGAGACCAGGAGACCAGAGACCAGACCAGACCAGAGAGAAACCAGAGACCAGAGAGAGACCAGAGACCAGAGACCAGAGACCGAGGAGACCAGAAGACCAGAGACCAGAGACCAGAGACCAGAGACCAGAGAAAGACCAGAGACCAGAGAACCAGGAGACCAGAAGACCAGAGGACCAGAGAGACCAGAGACCAGAGACCAGAGACCAGAGACCAGAGACCAAACCAGAGACCAGAGACCAGAGACCAGAGGACCAGAGAAGAAACCAGAGACCAGAGACCAGAGACCAGAGACCAGAGACCAGAGACCAGAGACCAGAGAAACCAGAGACCAGAGACCAGAGACCAGAGACCAGAGACCAGAGAAACCAGAGACCAGAGACCAGAGACCAGAGACCAGAAACCAGAGACCAGAAGACCAGAGACCAGAGACCAGAGACCAGAAACCAGAACCAGAGACCAGAGAAACCAGAGACCAGAGACCAGAGACCAGAGACCAGAGACCAGAGACCAGAAACCAGAGACCAGACCAGAGACCAGAGACCAGAGACCAGAGACCAGAACCAGAGACCAGAGACCAGAGACCAGAGACCAGAGACCAGGACCAGAGACCAGAGAGACCCAGAGACCAGAACCAGAGACCAGAGACCAGAGACCAGAGACCAGAAACCAGAACCAGAGAGACAGAAACCAGAGAGAAACCAGAGACCAGAAGAGACCAGAGAACCAGAGGACCAGAACCAGAAGAAACCAGAGACCAGAGACCAGAGACAGAGACCAGAAACCAGAGACCAGAGACCAGAGACCAGAGACCAGAAACCAGAGACCAGAGACCAGAAACCAGAGACCAGAGACTAGAGACCAGAGACCAGAAACCAGGGACCAGAGACCAGAGACCAGAGACCAGAGACCAGAGACCAGAGACCAGAAACCAGGGACCAGAGACCAGAGACCAGAGAAGGTGAGCTACCAGGTTTAGGAGAGATGCATCCTGATCTTCACGTCCCAAAGAGTCCACCTGAAGAATCAGATCAACGAGCTTCTGCTGCTCATCTTCGTCAGGACGATTCTGAAGAGCGGACCCTGAGGTCCAGGGAAGGGGCTGGACCCTGAGTCCAGGGACAGGGACAGGGACAGGACCCTGAGGTCCAGGGACAGGGACTGGACCCTGAGGTCCAGGACCCGAGGTCCAGGGACAGGGGCAGGACCCTGAGGTCCAGGGACAGGGGCTGGACCCTGAGGTCCGGGACAGGGGGGACAGGACCTGAGGCCAGGGACAGGGACTGGACCCTGAGGTCCAGGGACAGGGACAGGGAAGGACCCTGAGGTCCAGGGACAGGGAGGACCCGAGGGAACAGGGGCTGGACCCTGAGGTCCCGGGACAGGGACAGGACCCTGAGGTCCGGGACAGGGGAGGGACCCTGAGGTCCAGGGACAGGGGAGGGACTGAGGGTCCCGGGGACCAGGACCCTGAGGTCCAGGGAGGACAGGACAAGGGGGACCCTGAGGTCCAGGGACAGGGACGGACCCTGAGGGTCCCAGGACAGGGACAGGACCCTGAGGTCAGGGCAGGACCCTGAGGTCCAGGGAAGGGGCCAGGACCTGACCAGGACCCCTGGGTCCAGGGACAGGGGGGGCAGGACCCTGAGGTCTAGGGACAGGGACCCTGAGGGCCAGGGACAGGACCCTGAGGTCCAGGGACAGGGACAGGACCCTGAGGTCCAGGGACAGGACAGGACGGAGGGGGACAGGGACCCTGAGGTCCAGGGACAGGACCCTGAGGTCCAGGGACAGGGGCTGGACCCTGAGGTCCAGGGACAGGACCCTGAGGTCCCAGGGGACAGGGACAGGGGCTGGACCCTGAGGTCCTGGACAGGACCCTGAGGTCCAGGGACAGGACCTGAGGTCCAGGGACAGGGGACAGGGGCCCTGAGTCCAGGGACAGGACCCTGAGGTCCAGGGACAGGGGCTGGACCTGAGGTCCAGGAAGGGACAGGGCAGGGCGTCCCAGGGACAGGGACAGGGACAGGGACAGGACCCTGAGGTCCAGGGACAGGGACAGGGGCTGGACCCTGAGGTCCAGGACAGGGACAGGGACAGGACCCTGAGGTCCAGGGACAGGGGTGGACCCTCAGGTCCAGGGACAGGGGCTGGACCCTGAGGTCCAGGGACAGGGACAGGGACAGGGGACAGGGACAGGACCCTGAGGTGAGGTCCAGGGACAGGGACAGGGCTGGACCTGAGGTCCAGGGACAGGGACAGGGCCCTGAGGTCCAGGGACAGGGACAGGACCCTGAGGTCCAGGGACAGGGACAGGACCCTCAGGTCCAGGGACAGGGGCTGGACCCTGAGGTCCAGGGACAGGGACAGGACAGGACCCTGAGGTCCAGGGACAGGGACAGGGACAGGGGCTGGACCCTGAGGTCCAGGGACAGGGGCAGGGCCCTCAGGTCCAGGGACAGGGACAGGACCCTGAGGTCCAGGGACAGGGACAGGACCCTCAGGTCCAGGGACAGGGGCTGGACCCTGAGGTCCAGGGACAGGGACAGGGACAGGACCCTCAGGTCCAGGGACAGGGACAGGACCCTGAGGTCCAGGGACAAGTACAGGGGCAGGACCCTGAGGTCCAGGGACAGGGGCTGGACTCTGAGGTCAAGGGACAGGGACAGGGGCTGGACCCTGAGGTCCAGGTCCAGGGACAGGGACAGGACCCTGAGGTCCAGGGACAAGTACAGGGGCAGGACCCTGAGGTCCAGGGACAGGGACAGGACCCTGAGGTCCAGGGACAGGGACAGGACCCTGAGGGACAGGGACAGGGACTGGACCCTGAGGTCCAGGGACAGGGACAGGGGCTGGACCCTGAGGTCCAGGGACAGGGACAGGACCCTCAGGTCCAGGGACAGGGACAGGACCTGAGGTCCAGGGGACAGGGGTGGGACCCTGAGGTCCAGGTCCAGGGACAGGGACAGGACCCTGAGGTCCAGGGACAAGTACAGGGGCAGGACCCTGAGGTCCAGGGACAGGGGCTGGACTCTGAGGTCAAGGGACAGGGACAGGGGCTGGACCCTGAGGTCCAGGTCCAGGGACAGGGACAGGACCCTGAGGTCCAGGGACAAGTACAGGGGCAGGACCCTGAGGTCCAGGGACAGGGACAGGACCCTGAGGGACAGGGACAGGGACAGGACCCTGAGGTCCAGGGACAGGGGCAGGACCCTCAGGTCCAGGGACAGGGACAGGAGCTGGACCCTGAGGTCCAGGGACAGGTGAGGGCAGGGTAGGGGGAGCTTCAGCCTGAGTTGAGCCTGTTGGTCCATCCTGCTGGAGGACTCGTGGACAGAGACAGTAACCTGCTGATGGCTCCCATAGTTCCAGTGGTCCAGATGTGTCAGACCCAGCTGTGACTGAAGTACCTGTTCTCAGGTGAGAGGACTCTGGACTGAGCCAGACCTGTGGTCCCTCAGGAGCTCGTCCTTGGAGAACCTTGAGGACTTGCTGGGTCAGGGTCTGGTTTCTGTAAAGTCCTGGATGTGTTGGTGAAGCATGTAGATGAAGGACAGGTGGAGGACAGGTAGATCAGGAGGACAGAAGAGCATGCAGGTAGAAACAACGTCAGACTGTTTAGAGGGCGACTGAGTTAGTCACCATGGCAACAGCAGGTAAACAGGTACAGGTGTGCCTCTTCTCTGAGTCACAGCTTTAATTACAGTCACGCTCATAAACCTGAACAGGAGCAGGGATGTCTCCAGAGACGGACAGACCTTCACCTCTGTCTCCAGCATCACTGATCTCCGTTGCACCTGTGGACTCTGTGACTTCAGATCCAGCTGCTGCTGGCAGATGTTTGATGACCTCAGCAGCTGTCTCTCAGTGGAACACCTGAACCAGGTAGAGGGTTGTCCTCCACCCGTCTGCAGCTAAGACCTCCATGTGTGATCCAGCCAGCAGAACCGAAGCGTGTGGAGAAACACCAACCTCTGCCCTACCTGCAGCAGGTCACATGACCTGGGTGGAAGACAGGTGTGTCACCTGTGAGTCAGCACAGTTTCATGTATGAACCTGTGAGTAACCACCCAGAACAGAGGAGATCAGTGTCTGCTGAACCAGAACCCAGGAACCAAGGAGCATCCAGGTGGAGAACAGACCTCACTGCAGCCCTGGACCACCTCCTCCTCCAACCTGAAGGGTCCACATCTGGCCTTCTTCACAGCACATCTGGAAGGCTCCTCTGTGGAGGCTGAAGACATCCATAACTGCTCCAGCCCAGAAGACTGGACGTCCTCAGAGCAACGCCTCGTTCTTGAAGATAATCCAGCTGTTATGTGGCTTTCAGGTCCAGCAGCTCAGAGACCGAGTCAGAACTGACCCGGTGTGAAGGACCCAAAGGTGCTAAAAAAGGAATTTATTAAACCAAACCCTAAAGAAAAAAGTCCAACGAAACTGAAAATCCAAACTGGGGAAAAACACCACGAAGTCCAAAACAAACCAAGATTCCTCAAAAGTCATCAAAACAAGAATCCAGGTGTAACGAACAGAAAAACCCTCACGGGACACGACAGTCAACTAACGGGGCTAACGGGGCTAACCCTAAAACCCCTAAAAACCCCTAAAAAAAACCCTAACCCCTAAACCCCCCCTAACCCTAACCCTAACCCCCAAACCGAACCCCTAACCCAACCCCTAACCCTAACCCCCGAACCCTAACCCGAAACCAAGAAACCCCCCTCCTGAACTAAAACCCCCTAACCCCCTAAAACCCCCTAACCCCCCCTAACCCCTAACCCCCTAAACCAAACCCCCACCCTAACCCCCCCCTAACCCCCAACCCCTAACCTAACCCAACTAACCCCTAACCCCTAACTCCTAACCCCTAACCCTAACCCCCATCCCTAACTCCTAAACCCTAACCCCGAACCCGAACCCGAACCCCTAACCCAAACCCTAACCCCCCGAAACCCCCCGAACCCCCGAACCCCCCCCAACCCCCAAACCCGAACCGAACACCGAACCCCGAAACCCCAAACCCGAAGAAGAAACCCGAACCCCGAACCCCCCCTAACCCCAAAAACCCGAAACCAAACCCCCGAACCCGAACCACGAACCCCGAAGAACCCGAACCCCCCCCGAACCCGAAACCCGAACCCTAACCCCGAACCCCGAACCCGAACCCGAACTCCGAACCCCCGAACCCAAACCCCCAACCCGAACCGACGAACCCCGAATAACCCGAACCTAAACCCGAACCGAACCCCAAACCCCACCCGAACCCGAACCCCTAACCCCCTAACGAACCCACCCCGAACCCCTAACCCCCTAACCCCGAACCCCCAAACCCCGAACCCCCCCGAAAACCCCCTAACCCTAACCCTAACCCCCTAACCCCCTAACCCCTAACCCCCCTAACCCCCTAACCCCCCGAACCCCCTAAACCCTAACCCAACCCCCGAAACCCCTAAACCCCTAACCCTAACCCCAGACCATGACACTGGAGATACTAGATGAGGAACAGGACCTGCTGGGGCTGAAACCATGAGAACTTCCTGTTTCTACAGCTCAGGAGGGACCACGGCCCCAGATCACCTCCAGGTCAGGTGACCTCAGGTCTGAGCTCAGGTGAGTTTTCAGGTGTGTGTGTGATCTCAGGTATGATCTCAGGTGTTGTCAGGTGTGTGTTCAGGTGTGTGTGTTCTCAGGTGTGATCTCATGTGTGTGTTCAGATGTATGTGATCTCAGGTGTGTGCGTTCTCAGGTGCGTTCTCAGGTGTCAGGTGGTGTTCTCTCAGTTGTGTTCTCAGGGTGTGTGTGTCTGTGTTCAGTGTGTGTGTTCAGGTGGTGTGATCTCAGATGTGTGTGTCTCAGGTGTGTTCTCAGGTGTGATCTCAGATGTGTGTGTTCTCAGGTGTGTTCTCAGGTATGTGTTCAGGTGTGTTCTCAGGTGTGATCTCAGGTGTGTGTGTTCTCAGGTGTGAGTGTTCTCAGGCGTGATCTCAGGTGTGTTCTCAGGTGTGTGTTCAGGTGTGATCTCAGGTGTGTGTGTTCTCAGGTGTGTTCTCAGGTGTGAGTGTTCTCAGGCGTGATCTCAGGTGTGTTCTCAGGTGTGTTCTCAGGTGTGATCTCAGATGTGTGTGTTCTCAGGTGTGTTCTCAGGTGTGATCTCAGGTGTGTTCTCAGGTGTGTGTTCAGGTGTGTGTTCAGGTGGGATCTTCCTACCGTGCAGCAGAACCACAGACATCACAAACACGTTCATCCTCTGGAAGGCAGGATCGTTCCTCTGCCCTCCGTTAAATCCACACAACACTTTCAGTTTCATGCAGGAACACGTCAGAGGAGACCTTCAAAATAAAAGCCTGCAGTCAGTCTGTGGGTGTGTCTTCTCACCTGAAGAAGAGGAATGAAGACAGGCAGCTGTGACAAGGCAGGTTTATCTGTAGAGCACAATTCATACACAAGGTAATTCAAAGTGCTTTACAGATGAATAAAATCACAAGAAGGCAAATAGAATCATTCCATATAAGCATGAAAATATTCATGAATAAATTAAATAAAAAATGAAGAGTGAGATAAAATCCTTCCAGTTGTCACATGCACATCTAAACAGAACTGTTTTCAGCCTGGATCTGAACGTTGTCAGAGTTGCTACAGCAGACTTCAACCACACCTCAGCTCAGAGGTCTTCATCAGTCCAGCAGGAGTCAAAGCTACAACTTCTATTGAATCTGAGCAGGAAGTTGGTTCAGACTGGAGGAACAGAAGCTAACTTCTCCTCCCTCTGGTCTGAAGACAGGGAAGGAAAGCTGGATGTTCATCCAGTCTGGTTTAGGGTCTCGAACACCAGCAGACAGAAACCACAGGCGTCCATCATGTTGATGATGTCACAACATCAAAGTTTCACTCAAACATGGATGACTGGAAAGAAGTTACCTGTCCAGGTGTGGTCCATCCCTTCATTATTGCTGCTCCTCTGATCATCAGGGTTCTGGTTCAGAAACGAGTCTGAGCAGAACTGAAGCTTTCTAGACATGAAACCTCTGGTAGTTACCGTCACCTGATCATAGACCCAGTTTACCAGTTTTTATTTTTAACCCTAAAACTCAAAAATAAAACTTGATGATTTAACTGGACATCTGTAAACAGTTTAAAGCAGGACAGTTAAACATCTGTTTTCACTGATGATGAAGATGATGAAGATGATGAAGATGAGGACCATGTCCATCACTAACGGATTATTATTGTTTTAATAAACTCTGTCCCTGTTTACTTTTCTTAAATCTCTAATAGTTGTTCTAATAGACGACATTGTTGCTCTAATTGTGATTATTTTATATTTACATATATTTATATTATTTTCATCATTTTATGTCTTATTTGCAGCAGTTAAAACGCAGATAAAACGATAGTCTGGTGCTGTTTTCTGTTGTCTCCAGTGGTGGACGTGGATGAACTCTGAGGTTCACGTCCAGAAGCTCCAAAAGCTGCAGAAGCTCCAGAAGCTCCAGAAGCTCTAGAAGCTCCAGAAGCTCTAGAAGCTCCAGAAGCTCCAGAAGCTCCAGAAGCTGCAGAACCTCCAGAAGCTCCAGAAGCTCTAGAAGCTCCAGAAGCTCCAGAAGCTCCAGAAGCTCCAGAAGCTGCAGAACCTCCAGAAGCTCCAGAAGCTCTAGAAGCTCCAGAAGCTCCAGAAGCTGCAGAAGTTCCAGAAGCTGCAAAAGCTGCTGCTGAAGATGCTGCTGGCTGCTCCTCCACAGCCTGACGGGCCATTTGAGTACATTATGCTGATCTTATTGAGCTCTCTCCCTGTGAAGGAGTATTATCTGTTCTTTGTTGACGTCAGTGTTGAGATGTTTTAAAGTGGGTTGAGGGTTTCCCTCTTCCAAGGATGGCAGCTCCACAGTGGAGGACGCTTGGCTGAAGGAGATCCTGCCACGGTGGGATCTATCTGAAATCTGTTAAGGAAGCCCTGGTGCAGGTAGGGAAGGTTCTGGGGTTTGACCTCAGGAGACACTACCATCCTGCCAGTGGGGGAGCTGTTGAGAGGGAGAAGGGTGTCTTTAAGTTGGTAAAGTGTTGTGCAGGAACAGGGTTGTCCTGGCTGAAGGCTGTAGTCCACCTGTCGTGCTGTGGACTTGGGGATGCGAGTGCTATCGAGGGCTAACCTGAGTCTGTTCTAGATCCTCTTTGGCAGACGATGGGAGTGACGCACCAGATGAGTTTCTCCTTCCATCAGCTGAATGGTGTGAGACTTCTGTGGTGTCGTATTACAAGGAGCTGGATTCTATATTGACCCAGATCACCTCACAGGTGAAGGAGCCCAGCCTGTACCAGCCAGTGGACCCCTGCACAGGACTGAGCCAGGTGAGTGGGTTCTGGTACGAGACCTGCTTCAGAGGTGTTAGAGCAGTCCTTCTCAAATAGTGGGGCGGGACCCCTTGGGGGGGGGCGCTGTGCGATGCCGGGGGGGGCGCGTGTGACCCCAGGGAACATGTGTTTTTTTTTTTTTTTTTTTTGCCGTACTGGAATAAAGTGTAATGGCACACATACTCCAGTAGGGAGCAGTGGCGCTCTCATTGTCCCAGTGGGTTCAGGGAGTATTAACTATATTGTGTCTGGTTTTTTGCACGGACATGTGTTCACGCAGCACAGAGCAGGAGATATGAAGTGACACCACTCAAGAGACACCAGGAAAAAATATTTAACAGGGATGAAAACAAAGATGGAGAGGGACGGAGATAATGAGACAAACGAAAGTCACCAGTTAAGACGAGGAAATATGACGATGCTGATGTAGCGCTACGGTGGGATTGATGCACTTTAAATCTTTACAGACTAAAAAACTATTTTCATAAAGTTAATCTTTGTTATAAGTTGATCTATATTTCTTTTTTTTGTTTCTCTTAATGTTAATAAGGATACGTTGTTATGCAGAGGTGTAGTTACAACAATTTTATGGACAAATTATAGTATTTATAGTCGTGGTGGTGAGGAGGGGGGGCACGAAATGTTTTCTTCTTCCTGGGGGGGGGCGCAGCAGAAAATTATTGAGAAGCACTGGACTAGAGGAACGAAGCTGTGGAACGGTCTGTTCCAGGTTCTGCTGACGACCCACACTGCTGTTCCTGATCCAGCTTCTGGCTCGCTGGACCTCTGGACCCCTGGGCCCCTGGACCCCTGGACCCCTGGAACCTGGACCCCTGGACCCCTGGAACCTGGACCCCTGGACCCCTGGACCCCTGGACCCCCTGGACCCCTGGACCCCTGGAACCTGGACCCCTGGACCCCTGGATCCTGGAACCTGGAACCCTGGACCCCTGGACCCTGGACCCCTGGACCCTGGACCCTGGCCCTGGAACCTGACCCTGACCCCTGGACCCTGGACCCCTGGGACCCCTGGACCCTGGACCCTGGACCTGGACCCCTGGAACCTGGACCCCTGGACCCCTGGACCCCTGGACCCCTGGACCCCTGGACCCTGGACCCCTGGAACCCTGGACCCTGGACCCTGGACCCCTGGACCCCTGGACCCCCTGGACCCCTGGACCCTGGACCCTGGACCCCTGGACCCCTGGACCCCTGGACCTGGACCTGGACCCCTGGACCCTGGACCCCTGGGCCCCTGGACCCTGGACCCCTGGACCTGGACCTGGACCCTGGACCCTGGACCCTGGACCCTGGACCTGGACCCTGGACCCTGGACCCTGGACCCCCTGGGACCCCTGGACCCCTGGACCCCTGGACCCCTGGACCCCTGGGCCCCTGGACCCCTGGACCCCTGGAACCTGGACCCCTGGGCCCCTGGACCCCTGGGCCCCTGGACCCCTGGACCCCTGGACCCTGGACCCCTGGGCCCCTGGACCCCTGGACCCCTGGAACCTGGACCCCTGGACCCTGGACCCCTGGGCTGTTCCTTGGCCCCTCAGGCATCTGGAGCCTGTTTGTACCTCTGAGCACACACACACACACACACACACACACACACACACACACACACACACACACACACACACACACACACACACACACCTGAGCTTGGACAGGAAGGAGAGTTACTAGAAAATAAGAAACAAAAAAGGGAGAAAAGAAAAAAGATGAAAAACTGAAAAAGAGAAAAAGAGAGACTGATGTTTTTCCAATTAGAGACTGTTACATCACATATTCTTCATCCCACCCTGCTGATCGAGAAGAAGTTACATCCTCCAGTCCTTCCATGACGGGGGGAGCGGGTGGTCCAGGGGGGTTGAATGTAATATGGCTGTTGATTTATTTATTTATGTATGTTATCATTATGTTGTATGTCATCATTTATGTTATCATTTCCCTGTGTTTTCTGTGTTTTTGGTTTCATACTCATGTGCCAGGAACATGTGCATCAGCCACGGTGTCAAGAGAGCAGAGGAGATGGAGTTCATAGAAAATAAAGTATTTATTTTGCAAAACCAAACCAAAAGTCCAAGGAAACTAAAATAATCCACAAAAGTAATCCAGGTATTCAGGCTTCAGGGAACATAGAGGAAAAACAAGTGACCAAAAACCAACAGAGTACTTACAGGACAGATGAGAAGACTCAAATACACAGGTGACAAACGAGAGACAGGAGGAGACAATCAGGATAACAAGAGGGAAGGAAAGAAAGCTGAAAACAACGGAGACAAGACAGACCTTCAAAGTAAAACAGGAAACACGTGACACAAAAGAAAAACAAGGAAAAACCCCAAAATGGCCGTCATGGCCTCCCCAGACCATGACACACGGTCTGCTGGAGACGTAAGGAGCATGTTGAGTAAATGAAACGTGTCCATTCCTGATTGTTCTGGGGTTATAATACGAAATTCAAACGTGGGTATTTTCAGTTTCAGGATAGTTTTCAGGATAGTTCTAGATAGATTCAGGAGAGTTCTGCATCTTTGTTTGGTCTCCCTGCAAATCCAAGACTTTATGAAACTCCAGTTTGTTCTTCTCGTTTGTGTTCTCCTCGTGGGCGGTTTCTTGGGAAAGTGTTTGTGGTCTCACTAGGAACGCCAGAGTTTGACGTTGAGACGATGGTGAGGGGTGTCTCTTCATCGAGAGGGTACTCCTTACTTGTCATCTTTAAATATCTCTGAGCTTCTCACTTAGGTTGATAATCTGGGTGATAATCCTCAGGTTCTGTTCCCTGGTTCAGATGGGGTTTGGATCCTCTGTTTCCAAGCGTGAGGTCTCGTCTCAGGTTAATCGGGTCTCAGTGGGGCGAAGTTCTTAGGGGTTTAGTTCCTTGGGGGGGTACTATAAATTTGGCCGACCAGGTCAACGATCTGGCGTTTGATTGGACCTTTGAACCGTACATCCTTAGCCTCAGAGGGGAGTTTGGGATGTGAAAGTTTCTCTCCGTGTTCTTTTTATCTGGTGCCTAAATGACAAGACTAGAAAAAAAGATCAATCAAAGAATTTAATACAATCATGAATACAAAGAATTATTCTGCCATGCAGAATATTTTAATCGGCCGATGGTGCACTTGTTCACAACATCACCAAGATGCTGCCATGGATGAAATGCACGCTCCAAGTTAGTTTGTGCCTGTCTTTAAAGATCCAGAGGAAGGCGGACCCTGGTCTCCTCTGAGTTTATGACTCTTTGTCCCCGGAAATCCAGATGTCCAATCACAAAGTCCTGGTTAATAAACAAACTGTTGTTCCGGGGGTTGCATACTGTTGATCGGGGGTCTGGAGGATGTTACAGTAATTATGTCGTAAACCCAAGCTGAGGAACTCACGGTCATAAAGGAAACAGCATCATCTCATGTCAAGTTTTAACTTTAACAATTAAACAGCCCTCAGATATTTTATTCCTAACAGATGTCACCATGGAGACGCAGCATCACAGGGACTCAGCGGAGCCCTGGGGGGGTTTGATCAGTGGATGTGGCTGACCTCAGGCTCCTGGTACTGGGTGTTTTTGAAAGTATTTACTCCAGTCATGATTATTTTGGTTCTGTTTTTCCATTTATTTTCATGTGTGATTCCATGTTTACGCCACATGATTCTAAAAGCAATGACGACATCTTTCTTGCATGATCAGAGATCTGATCCATTCCCCGACATCAACTGGGGCGGTGCACCTGTAGGTGCTCCTGAGAATTGAATGTTCTTTGCTTTAGATAGTCCTGTGGCCTTTTTTTTCCCACTGGGTTTTTGGTCTAGTCTAGAGTAGATAGCCTTTAAGGGGTCTTTTGCCGTTCCCCTTATTTTCAGAATCTAAATTGTACTAAAATTCAAAATTCAAACTCCAAAGTTAATCACTTTAATCATTTTAATCAATCATCCAGTTGATTCCAATCTGAGCTGCAAACCCGTATGCATAGTTGGGGACGGGTGTTTGGCCACTAGAGGGTCACATTTAATAGAGTAGACTGCGCTTCATTATTCCCTGTTTAGCTTGCAGTTGTGGGCGGTGCCCTTTGGGCGGGAACCGCGTGCTCTACTGCTGTGATCTAGATGAGCTTTTCATATATGCAAAGAAAATCGGGTGCAAAAACAAAAATTAGGGATTGTGATATTAAAAAATTGCATTTTGAGCTAAATTGCTGTGTCATGAGTCCATGACTTCTGGCTCCGATTTCTGTCTGTCGATGGCCACAGTTCTGTTATCGTTCTGGCTCCAACAAGTCTGCTAAGGTTTGACACGTAGACGTCTAGAGAACTTATCCAAGGTCCTGATGTTTTCACGTGATGTTTAAAGGCGACTGTTTCCTACTGAGACTTGTTCATTCTGATCCATCCAGCTGTAATGACCTCTCTGAATTGTAGACAACTGCATCTCTGTCGTAGTCCAGCCTGTTGTTTAACAGCTGATTTACTGCCTCGCCAGAGCACAATTAGAGTACAAATGGAGCATATGCTCATGAGTAAGATATGCCTAAATTTAAAAACAACAGTCCTCCAGATGTTTCAGCAGAAAAAACACAGGACCATTGAAGTTTTAATGTGGAGCAGGAATGTTGGCTCCTCCCAGCATCCTGGATGCTTCGTGGTTCACCCTCCTCAGTCTGCAGTCAACGACAGCAACACAAAGAACAACAGAGCAACAAATTCATCAGAAACTCACCCTTGACTTCACTCCAAACTGAGCTGACTATAATCCCTTTGAACAACCAATGAGAGCAGAGACATCAGAGCACATTACCTAACCCTAACAGATAATCAGAGACTAGACTAACCAATCAGAGAGATGAATGAGCCATCAGACGACTGGGATCAGTGGATTTCCTTCTGGTCTCCCGTCCTCTGGAGGATCCTGGAGCTGAAGTCTCCCTGCAGAAGAAACAATCCAGTCAGAACCAGCTTGAACCAGATCTGAACTACAAACATGTCTGACTCTCAGCTTCATACTGACGTCTGACTTTAACTGAGACTGATGTCTCTCTGTGGAAGTTCTCGTCTTCACCGTAGACTTCACATCTGTACATTCCTGAGTCTGTGACTGTGGGCTGTTTCAGGGTCAGAGTCAGGTCTCCAGAGTCCAGCAGGTCTTCCTCCATCTCTGTTCTACCTCTGTAAACCTGGTTCTGGTCTCCAGGATGGTCAGAGCCGTTCTGGTACACGTGGACCTTCATGTATTTAGGGTCACAGAGAATCCACTCCACTCTGGTGTCTCTGGGAAGACCAGGTGTTGTTCTGAAGGGCAGCTGGATAGACTCCACCCCCTCCTCCACCTCCACCGGACGGTCTGAGAGGAGAACAAAGAACATCAGCTGGACTTGAAGGTGTTGTATCTGGTTCATTTACTGCCTCACAGTCACAGAGACAGTTTGGAGAGAAAACTTCCAGAAACAAAAGTCTAACTGGTATCTTACTGATGACTTTGAGCAGCACAGTTTTCTTTCTAGAAACCTTCTTGCTGTCAACTCTGCAGATGTATCTGCCAGTGTCTCTGTCTGTGGGGTATTTCAGCTTCAGACTGAGGTCTCCAGTCTTCAGGTGATCTTCATGAATCTCTGTCCTGTCTCTGTAAAACTGGTTCTGCTGGTCACACTGGTTACAGCTGTTCTGGTATTTAAGGACTGTCATTGATGGTTCAGGTTCATATCTCCACCACTCCACTTCAGCATCTTCAGGAAGACCAGGTGTTGTTCTGAAGGGGAGCTGGACAGACTCCACCCCCTCCTCCACCTCCACCTGATGGACTGAGAGGACGACAAAGAACAACATCAGCTATAGAGAAGTTCAGCAGCTCTGAGGAGCTGGAAAACTACCACAACTGTTATGAGGGAGACAGAAAGACATGTCCCCGCCATCCATGATAATTCTACGCCGTTGGGGTAAGATATGAACATTCTCGGGCTTCAAACCACTGACCCATACCTAGAGGACTGACCTTTGACCTGGATCTTGACCTGTTTCTTCATCAGGACGGTTCGCTCCCTGTCAAAGACGGTGCAGGTGTAGGTTTCATTGTCTCTGTCAGTGGGACGTTTCAGGGTCAGACTGAGGTCTCCAGTTTTCAGCAGGTCTTTCTTCATCTCTGTTCTGTCTCTGAACCTCCGGTCCTGGTCTTCAGGCCGGTCAGAGCCGTTCTGGTACACGTGGACCTTCGTGATCCAGATCTCGACACGGCTCCACTCCACTGTGACGTCTGTCGGCAGGTAACCTGTGAACCTGCAGGACAGCAGGACGGACTCCACCCCCTCCTCCACCTCCTCCGAAGGGACTGAGAAGACCACAACCAGAAGATCAGCTGAACACAACTGCAGGAACTGAGCAAGATTTTAAGTCTAATAGTGCAAATGAAAAAACTATTTGGATGTTCTTGTGAAGTTGTACACGCTAACAAGGTGAGGACAGTTTGTGCTGTTAGCTGCGTTAGTTGTGTTGTGCCGTGAAAATGGGATCCACTGGGTGGCAGCACCAGTCGAAACCAGTCAGATCCACGTGGTCCTGTTGACACTGAGCAGTGATCTCCAGCTCTCTGCAGTGGTCAGCAGCCAACCATAAACCTCAGGGATGAGAATCAGTACATCCAATTCTGAGGACACGAAGCTGACAAAGAGTCAAACAAGGTGGAAAAGCAGCTACGATCAGCTGCTTGAGTTTCCTCTGCAGGGTTGCTGTACTTTAGAGATCAGGTGAGAAGTTCGGTCACATGAGAGATTTGAAGCAGTTGCTGCCCCTCATCAAGAAGAACCAACTGAGGATGTTTGGGCATCTAGCTAGAATGTCTCCTGGACGTCTTTCTCTCCTGAGGTAGACTCACGACATGTGAAGTACCTTCTCTCAGTTCACCTGGGAGCACCGTGGGATCTACCCAAACAGCTGGAGGAACCTTCATGACCCATTAACCCAGGGCTTAATAACAGAACCCGAGTCAGTTAACGACAGGGCAGGTGGAGCTGAAAAGGTCAGTGAGATCTTCAGTCCATTAGACTGGAGTAATGGTTGCAGATGGAGTCATTGTAAATGATGGACTGGTGCTCTGTTGTTGAGGTTAATCATCCACAGTCAACGTACCAGAGGGTCAATGTTTTCCTTCAGGCTCAGTGGAAACTGAGACAGGTGAGTGGTCCCACATTTCTGTGACACCAACATTCAGACCATACGGGAGCACGAGGTCAAGGGTGGGACCTTTTCATGGGTGGGGCCCCCCAGTCCGTCAGATTAAAATAATTAATGAGGTTGAAAAGTTTTGACTACAGGTCAAGTCAGACAAAAAAACATCAAATATTAAAAGATTTTAACTTTCAATCTAGCCTAGAGAAACTTTGCATTGTGATGGACGCTATAGAAATAAAGTTGCATTTAACTGAAGCTTTTGTTACTTCTTTACTCTGTTTTGGTAATAAATCGGCACAAAGCAAAGAAGAAGATTTAACTCCAGCATGCTAAATTAGAATTAAAAACAGATGCCAACCCTCCACCTTTGCTGGTGGTCTATGAGGAACCAAAATAAGTGCAGCCAGGAGGAACCTGTGAGGAGACGGAGCCCCGGCACCAACATGAAGCTAACTATGAGTTCAGACCACAGGGAGTAACCATATGTTACTGAGTAGGAAAGACATACTGGCCACTGATGTAGCATTTAGTAGCATCATATAGAAACCTAAAGGTTTATTAGTTGAGATGGTTTCATGATGGAGCCGTCAAAAGTTCTCAACGCTGTCACTGCATCGACGGAAGGTTCCTGAGCTTTTTACGCTTGTTATCATAGAGACTATCCTTTCAGTGGTGCAGGGGTTGGTCTTGACAGAGCTCTCATGGGGATCCAGAAATGGACTTTGGCAGTGGTGGGAAAGCATGAACGGAGGTTTACTCTGGTCAGAGGTGGACTCGGCAGTAGTGGGTTTCCAGGAGACACGTCTCTGATGCTCAGTCAGGAACGTGGAGATGATTGGATGGCTGTTAAAATGGTCACTAACCGTGGTAATTGGTGTGGTCCACCCTAACCCCGTATGCATCTGCAGCTTACTTCTGGAACTAGACTTGGTTTAATAGACTTGAAAAGAGGAGACATGATTGCTATGACATCAGAACTGACCTTTAACTGAGAGCTTCACGTCTTTCTTCATCAGGATGGTTCCCTCCCTGCTGGAGACGGTGCAGGTGTAGGTGCAAATGTCTCTGTCTGTGGGGTGTCTCAGGGTCAGGCTGAGGTCTCCAGTTTCCAGCAGGTCTTCTACCACTGCTGTCCGATCTTTGTACCACCAGTGTTGTTCTTCAGGATGGTCACAGCCGTCCTGATACACGTGGACCTTCCTGCCTCTACTGTCCGTCCACTCCACCGTGATGTTTTCAGAGGGATTAACTGAGGTTTTGCAGGGCAGTTTGACTGATTCCACCCCTGAATGCACCTCCACCTGGGAATCTGAGAAAACAGACCACATCAGTGATAAGTCCTCCACACTGCTGAGTCAGAGTCAACTAACCTACGAGGCATCTTTGATGCTGTAAAGCACCCCTACCCTCCTGTTTGTTCTCCGCTCATCTGTCATAGATGAAGAACATGGATGAACCACCTCAGCCTCAGAGAGGCTCATCTACTGATCATCTCAGCTGATCATGTCCAAACAAAAACTCCACTCCTGCTCCTCTAGTGGTTGAGATGAAACCTGTGTGACCTGCTGCATCTGTCTCTGCAAAATCTGGAAATAGGTGGTGTGTAGCCCTAATTTAACCGATTTAATATCTGAAAAAGAAACTGACAGAATGTACATCCCCCATAAGCTATGAGTCCAAATGTTTTGTCAAATGTTTTAGGAGCATTAGAAACCTTCTAAAGTCTATTTTTGACAGCAAAGTGCAATAAACTATGATCTAAACGGAAATATACATTTCTGAAGTTGTCACTAAGTGGACTCTAAGGGCCTGATTTACTAAGATCCTAAATAAAGAGTACTAAATTGCGTGTGCACTGAAAAAGTTTGCGCGTGCTGTTGTTGTGTGTTTTGCGGGTGATCAACTAAGAATGCTCGCGCAATTGATAACGGGTGCAAACCGCAGTATTTAAATGAGGTGTTGCGTGTCTTACGGTTTGCGCCATGGAGAGTCTGGATGGAAAGCAGGATAGACGCAAGCGCAAAATGAAATTTGACGAGTTGGAGTTAGAGATATTAGTGGAAGAGGCAAATAAACACATTCATGAACTACAGCAAAGACATTTAAACATCACCAAAAGAAACGCAATATGGGAGAAAATCTGCGATAGAATAAATGCAGTTGGTAAGACAAAAAGAACGGCAGATGAGGTTAAAAGAAGGTGGCAAGATATAAGGCAAAGAACTAAAGAAAAAGTGGCCTTTAATAAAACTTCGGCAAACAAGACAGGTGGAGGGCCTGCGGAGGAGATGCCTCTAAGCAGCATTGAGCAGCAGGTGCAGCTCACCTTCTGGAGGAGCAGATAACTGGGATACTGGGGTCTGACACCCTAGAGCCAACTGCAGAACAAGGTAGGCACACAATAAGAAAACTTTTTTCTCCATGAAAACACGTGATTTATTTATTATCACAAATAAAAAAATGAATGTGCCTCCTGTGGCAACCTTTTGCTGAATAATACTCGATTTAACATTCAAATAAAATATTTCTCCTTTTGCATGTGCTTGTGACCGGCTCCAAATCAGCCCTTAAGTTTCAACTATCTGGTTTTCATTCATTCCAAACAAATTTACACGAGTCCGAAAGACTCTCTCTCTGCGTATTCTTTGATTTTGGCGATGTCCTTGCCACAATAACAGCAGCCATCGGTGCGTAATGCTGGGCAGATTAGCACCTTCCTTTCGAACGTATTAAATACAGACGCAATCACAATCCCCGCAATTACTTTCAGGGTTGGTAAATCTCATTGCGTGTGGTAAATGAACCTATTTGCATTTTCCCCTCCCAGTATTTAGCGCTTTCTGGCGGGTACGCCCCATATTGATTATTCATCAGGGCAAAAGTACTAAATGAACAGCGTGTGCTATTTTGCTCATTTGAGAGGCGCAGTCCTCTTTGCACGCTGTTAGTAGATCAGCTTGCACATTGGTTTGCGGGTGATGTCAAGTTTGCACATGTTTTTACGCACACAAACCTTTAGTAAATCAGGCCCATGGTGGATTCTAAGAGCACATGAGGAAACGTTTAGAAAGTTCTGACATTTTGCACTGACCCTACACAGGAATAAATTGGTATAAATGATGGATGGCTGAGTAGGAATCACTAGAAGTCAGATCTGAATGCTGAAACTGCCCACAGTTGGCATGTATTACCTGCTCTGGCTACAGGGTGATTGGTTCCCTGGTTCCTGAGCAGAACTGGAGTGGAACCAAGGACATAAGTGGTCAAAGACACAGCTCTCTGATCCTCAGACCCACCTGGATTGAAATTTTTCCTTTGGTATCTCAGACAGTAAAAAACCAAACCACAGGTGGAAGCCAGGAGAACCAGGGAAACCAGGACACCAGGGAGAACTTCAGGCCGGACTGGAGGGTATTCTGCAGAAACACAAACAGATCATTCAGCAGTTTTTGATGAACTCATCACAACTTGAGTCCACTGCGTCTGCAGTCCATCAGATGTGGTGGTCTGGTTCTGGTGTCCTCTACAGACATGACCCTCATCTACAGCACTGACCCATCACCCTCAGCTCCACGGTGCTTTGACTCAGCTCCATCCCAAACCTGCGGACGGTGCAGGTGTAGGTTTCGCTGTCAGAGATCGTAGGTCTCCTCAGAGTCAGGCTCAGGTCTCCGGTCTCCAGGGCGTCTGTCCTCATCCAGGTCCGGTTGCTGTAACGTTTGTTTTGCTCCATGAGGTCGTCACCGCTCTGCTGACGAATGTGCACGATGGAGAACTTGAGGTCCTCGCGACTCCAGACGACTGTAGACTTCATGAGAATGGAAACACTGACCAGACAGGGCAGCTGGACAGACTCTTCATTATCAAACACCTCTACTTCTGAGGCATGCTGGGAAACTGAGAGAAACAGAGAAAGACAAAAGTGATCCATGAGCGCAGCAGCTGGAGCTAAACATCTGTAACTGGACAGAAGCACCTACATCACTGGCTGCAGCTTCATGACTGCGTCAGTGATGGCGACCCTTTATTATAAAAGCCAGTTAAACTCCTTCATCTATACTGGACTTTAACCTTTCTCAGCAAAAGAAGAGATTCTGGTTGTTCCTCCAAACCAGACCTGCTACTAAAGAAAACTGGACTGGTACTAAGTTGTTCCCTGAATCAGGTTATCTGATGAAACATGGAGGAACCGACACCATGATTGACCTTTGACTCGCCATGTTTCGTCATAGGACCGAATACGTATGAACCTGTAAAACCTCGTGGTCGGTAGAGGAACCGCGGCCTCTAGTGGTCGGTAGAGGAACCGCGGCCTCTAGTGGTCGGTAGAGGAACCGCGGCCTCTAGTGGTCGGTAGAGGAACCGCGGCCTCTAGTGGTCGGTAGAGGAACTGCAGCCTCTAGTGGTCGGTAGAGGAACCGCGGCCTCTAGTGGTCGGTAGAGGAACTGCAGCCTCTAGTGGTCGGTAGAGGAACCGCGGCCTCTAGTGGTCGGTAGAGGAACAGCGGCCTCTAGTGGTCAGTAGAGGAACAGCGGCCTCTAGTGGTCGGTAGAGGAACCGCGGCCTCTAGTGGTCTGTAGAGGAACCGCGGCCTCTAGTGGTTGGTAGAGGAACAGCAGCCTCTAGTGGTCGGTAGAGGAACCGCGGCCTCTAGTGGTCGGTAGAGGAACCGCAGCCTCTAGTGATCGGTAGAGGAACCGCGGCCTCTAGTGGTCGGTAGAGGAACCGCAGCCTCTAGTGATCGGTAGAGGAACCGCCGCCTCTAGTGGTCGGTAGAGGAACCGCGGCCTCTAGTGGTCGGTAGAGGAACCGCGGCCTCTAGTGGTCGGTAGAGGAACTGCAGCCTCTAGTGGTCGGTAGAGGAACCGCAGCCTCTAGTGGACAGTAGAGGAACTGCAGCCTCTAGTGGTCGGTAGAGGAACCGCAGCCTCTAGTGGTCGGTAGAGGAACTGCAAATTCAGAAAATCAGATCTTGGAAGTTAGTCATGATTTAATGGGAGAATACAAGAAAGATCGATAAATAAATGCACAAAATCTAAAATAAATTTAGTAAAACTCAATTTCATAATCAGTTTCTTGTCCTTTGGTCAACGAACGATCAAAGTTTTGAAATGCTAATGCTAATTAAACGCTGCAGTCGACCTACATGTCCTTCAATAGAAAGGTGTCCTGAAATGATCTTGGTTGAGTTCATCTGCCGGAAGTGTTTGATCTTCTTAAACTGGTGTCATCGCAGCGTTTCTTCTAACTTCGAGCACCTCCAGAAGTGTCTGGACAGCAGCCAGAGACTGTCGACATGTCTAAGCTCGTTCCTCTCAGTCTTTGCTCGTCTCACCTGTCCATCTCAGAGAAACCGGTCTGACGGGGAACACGCCTCCACAGAGAAACGCCGTGTCGAGTCAACGAGTTCAGCTCATCAGAGCAGAGGAGCCTCTTTCTTACCGTGGAGGAGGACCAGGAGGACCACAAACACCTTCATCTTCTCTCCGGTCTCTTCCGGTCTCCTTCGGTCTGGTTCTGGCTGGACCTCCTCCACAGAACAGTTCTCGTCTCATAATAACCAGATCCAGCGTCCAGCCTTCGTGTTGTGCTGCAGCGTCTCTGGAGGAAATTCCTCTGATTCCAGAGGAGAAGACAAGCTGATAGAGGGAGGAGTTAGTTTCAGTCTAGAATCCAAACAGTCACACCTGTTCCTCCTTCAGTTCAGACTGACAGACGTGTCAGTTTACCTGGTCGTCACATGACTCCAGGTGTGAAAAGCATCTGGCCAGAAGGTTATAACTTTGTGATATTTCAGCTGCTCCCTGTTCAGGTCACAACACATTAAAAGCAAAGTTTTAGACCAGATGCTCTTCCTGACACAACCAGGACTTGAAGCTGGGACCTCCTCCGTGGTAGGAGACCCCCAGTACCACCAAGCACCAGGAGGCTGGAGACCGGGTTACGGGTGGTCTCCTCCGTGGTAGGAGACCCCCAGTACCACCAAGCACCAGGAGGCTGGAGACCGGGTTACGGGTGGTCTCCTACGTGGTAGGAGACCCCCATTACCACCAACCACCAGGAGGCTGGAGACCGGGTTACAGGTGGTCTCCTCCATGGTAGGAGACCCCCACTACCACCACCAACCACCAGGAGGCTGGAGACCGGGTTACGGGTGGTCTCCTCCGTGGTAGGAGACCCCCAGTACCACCACCAACCACCAGGACGGGACGGGTGGTCTCCTCCGTGGTAGGAGACCCCCCCACCCCCAACCACCAGGAGGCTGGAGACCGGGTTACGGGTGGTCTCCTCCGTGGTAGGAGACCCCCACTACCCCCAACCACCAGGAGGCTGGAGACCGGGTTACAGGTGGTCTCCTCCGTGGTAGGAGACCCCCACTACCACCACCAACCACCAGGAGGCCGGAGACCAGGTTATGGGTGGTCTCCTTCGTGGTAGGAGACCCCGACTACCACCAACCACCAGGAGGCTGGAGACAGGGTTACCGGTGGTCTCCTCCATGGTAGGAGACCCCCACTACCACCAACCACCAGGAGGCTGGAGACCGAGTTATGGGTGGTCTCCTCCATGGTAGGAGACCCCCACTACCACCAACCACCAGGAGACTGGAGACCGGGTTATGGGTGGTCTCCTCCATGGTAGGAGACCCCCACTACCACCTCCAACCACCAGGAGGCTGGAGACCGGGTTACGGGTGGTCTCCTCCGTGGTAGGAGACCCCCACTACCACCACCAACCACCAGGAGACTGGAGACCGGGTTATGGGTGGTCTCCTCCATGGTAGGAGACCCCCAGTACCACCAACCACCAGGAGGCTGGAGACCGGGTTATGGGTGGTCTCCTCCATGGTAGGAGACCCCCAGTACCACCAACCACCAGGAGGCTGGAGACCGGGTTACGGGTGTTGAGAGAAACCAGCCCTTCATGCTGGTGTTTCCATCTGGAGGGATCCATGCTGCCTTGTATCAACAGCCAGACTGCTGCTGGTGCTGGAGGTGGGGGTGGGGCTGCTGGTGGGGGGTGGGGTGGGGGGGGTATCAGTGTTTAGCAGTGTTTTCCTGGAACCCGTTGGCCTCGTTGCCACCAACCAACCAACCACCAGCCTCTGGGTTTGAGAAATGAGGTCAACTCAGACGGTATGTGAAGCCCAGAGGACACATCTGTGGTTCTGGACTGCATGGTCCTCTATTCTGACCAGCTCTGTCTTCTGGGTCACCTGGAGACTCAGTCCACCTCTGAGATCTAGAGATGGTTGAGGTCATATCTGCATTGGTTTCATGTGATCATGAATCTGAGATCTTCTGGAATGGACCGCAGACAGACTGTAGATATGTTCATGACATACTGTAAATATAGAGACGTGGAGGGTTTGGAGGTAAAATATTTGGCCCAGTAACAGTTAAACCTAACGTTTACGCTGTGATACTGAGATGTTTGTCTTCTGCTGAGAGTTAAACAGACAGGAAGCAGGTAGAGAGGACACCAGGTCGTCTTCAGGTTTACCACAGTGACATCATCAGAGGGTATGAGGGTGGTGACAGGAAGAGCTGAAGCTGAAGGCGTCTCTCTGCCGTTCAGACGGACGTTCAGTCGTCTTCCAGAGACATGAAGACTCCATCTGTCTGCCTGCTCTTGGGTGAGTCAAACACACATCTTCTCCTCTCATTCATCCATCCATTCATCCATTCATCCATCCATTCATCCATCCATCCATCACAGCTTCCAGACTCACACAGGAACAGACAGATTTACTGGAAAGAGCAGCCGGAAGCTTCTCTGACTCTGAGATCTCCTCATGAGAACTGATCTTCTTCCTGGTTTTAATGCTCCAGTGAGCTGAGAGAAACACTTTCATTCCTTCTTCTGTTCATCTGCTTCTTTTTGTTGCTTGTTGGCTGTAAAGTCCCAAAACAAGTGGAGACGTTTCCAGGTTTGACCTCCAGAAAGACAGAACAGAGTTAGAAGAGTCATGAAGCAGGAACATCTACAGCTGGAGATGAAACTAGTCTGATCAACAGCTGACAGAAAATTCTGTATTTCAGTAAACTCACAGCTTTCTTAGGTCCGTGAACATCTGCTGCTCTGAAGATCCAACAGCTGCTCAAGGAAGCTGGAAGGACACGTCACATGTTCAAACAAAGGGGGAGGAGCCTGAGCACCACCTTACGTCTACCTGTGCATGGACCTGCACCTGGTGCACCTGGACTCCCAGCTGAACTCATGTTGTGGTCTTGTTGCAGGTGTTTGGATGCTGCTGATGTCTGCATCAACTGTTTCTGCAGGTGAGCTGATGAACGTGGAAACATCTGACTACAGAACCAGAACTGAGCCGTAGATGCTGATCCAGATCCATGTCCATGTCTGTCTGTCCTGCAGTCTCTCTGAAGGTCCGTCCAGACCTCCAACAGTTCTTTCCAGGTGAATCAGTGTCTCTGACCTGTGAGGATCAGCTGGTCTCTGACGGCTGGAAGGTGAAGAGGACCAGAGGAGGTCAGACTGAGTCATGTGGAGACGGATTTGGGACTTTAACTGGATCAACCTGTTTTATTTATGATTTCCAACTAAAGTCTGGAGTTTACTGGTGTGGAAGATCTGGAGATAGGACTGATGGAGTCACCATCACTGTAGCAGGTAAAACACCCGAAATATTGAACCTTAAACTGGTTACCAGGGAACTGTGACTCACCTGGAGAGACACCAGCACTGCAGCCTCTAGTGGTCAGTAGAGGAACTGCAGCCTCTAGTGGTCGGTAGAGGAACTGCAGCCTCTAGTGGTTGGTAGAGGAACTGCAGCCTCTAGTGGTCAGTAGAGGAACTGCAGCCTCTAGTGGTCGGTAGAGGAACTGCAGCCTCTCGTGGTCGGTAGAGGAACTGCAGCCTCTAGTGGTCGGTAGAGGAATTGCAGCCTCTAGTGGTCGGTAGAGGAATTGCAGCCTTTTGTGGTCAGTAGAGGAACTGCAGCCTCTAGTGGTCTGTAGAGGAACTGCAGCCTCTAGTGGTCTGTAGAGGAACTGCAGCCTTTTGTGGTCAGTAGAGGAACTGCAGCATCTAGTGGTCTGTAGAGGAACTGCAGCCTTTTGTGGTCAGTAGAGGAACTGCAGCATCTAGTGGTCAGTAGAAGAACTGCAGCATCTAGTGGTCAGTAGAAGAACTGCAGCCTCTAGTGGTCTGTAGAGGAACTGCAGCCTTTTGTGGTCAGTAGAGGAACTGCAGCCTTTTGTGGTCAGTAGAGGAACCGCAGCCTCTAGTGGTCTGTAGAGGAACTGCAGCCTCTAGTGGTCTGTAGAGGAACTGCAGCCTTTTGTGGTCAGTAGAGGAACTGCAGCCTCTAGTGGTCTGTAGAGGAACTGCAGCCTCTAGTGGTCTGTAGAGGAACTGCAGCCTTTTGTGGTCAGTAGAGGAACTGCAGCCTCTAGTGGTCTGTAGAAGAACTGCAGCATCTAGTGGTCAGTAGAAGAACTGCAGCCTCTAGTGGTCAATAGAAGAACTGCAGCCTCTAGTGGTCAGTAGAGGAACTGCAGCCTCTAGTGGTCTGTAGAGGAACTGCAGCCTCTAGTGGTCTGTAGAGAAACTGCAGCCTCTAGTGGTCTGTAGAGAAACTGCAGCCTCTAGTGGTCTGTAGAGGAACTGCAGCCTTTTGTGGTCAGTAGAGGAACTGCAGCATCTAGTGGTCTGTAGAGGAACTGCAGCCTCTAGTGGTCGGTAGAGGAATTGCAGCCTTTTGTGGTCAGTAGAGGAACTGCAGCCTCTAGTGGTCTGTAGAGGAACTGCAGCCTCTAGTGGTCTGTAGAGAAACTGCAGCCTCTAGTGGTCTGTAGAGGAACTGCAGCCTTTTGTGGTCAGTAGAGGAACTGCAGCATCTAGTGGTCTGTAGAGGAACTGCAGCCTTTTGTGGTCAGTAGAGGAACTGCAGCATCTAGTGGTCAGTAGAAGAACTGCAGCATCTAGTGGTCAGTAGAAGAACTGCAGCATCTAGTGGTCAGTAGAAGAACTGCAGCCTTTTGTGGTCAGTAGAGGAACTGCAGCCTCTAGTGGTCAGGAGAGGAACTGCAGCCTCTCGTGGTCGGTAAAGGAACCGCAGCCACTAGTGGTCAGTAGAGGAACTGCAGCCTCTAGTGGTCAGTAGAGGAACTGCAGCCTTTTGTGGTCGGTAGAGGAACTGCAGCCTCTAGTGGTCAGTAGAGAAACTGCATCTTTTCTTCAGCTTTAGAACTGGTCTTCCAGCAGATGGATGCACTTGTAAAAACAGTTTGTTTTCATGTTCTTTGGTTTATTTTTCTTCTTTTTTTGAGCTTCAAGACGTTTAAATCTTGAATGTTTTAGAAGATTACCTCGTCTAGTTTCTTTTGTCATCATGACGTTCACCCTTGAACTCCTTCCAGACTGATTAAAAGGACATCTGTTCTGGTGGTCTGGTGGTCTGGTCTCCATGAGTCTGCCAGGTTCCAGGTACTCCAGAACTAGAACTCATCTGATCATGTGATCCAGTTTATGTGTCTGTTGTTCAGGTTCTCTGATCCTGGAGGTCCCTGCTCTTCCTGTGATGACAGGAAGTGATGTCACTCTGCGCTGCAGACATGTGACTGGTCACCTGGTCCCAGCTTACTTCCACATCAACCAAAGAGCTCTCCACAGTGACCCAAGACCAGAGTTCATCATCCCTGACGTCCAGCAGACTCATGAAGGTCTCTACTGGTGCTCCTCTGATAAGTTTGGATTGTCTCCTCAGAGCTCTCTGAGGGTCAGAGGTCAGGATGATGACATCATTTCCTGTTTACTGGCCTGATCCCTGAACAGTCACTGACAGAAGACTCTTCTATCATCTCTCCTGCAGCTCCTCCAACAACAGCTTGTTCAACAACTCCTCCATCCAGTTCTCCTGCGGCCCCTCCTGCTCCTCCTCCCCCCATCCCAGTCTCCATCATAGGAGCCGTGGGCTCCCTGGTCCTGGTCCTGGTTCTGGTTCCAGCTGGGATTCTGCTCCTGTGGAGGAAACTCACAGGTCTGAACCCTGATTCCTGCGTCATCTGTGATTCTGGAGAGGAGATGCTTTGGTTTCAGGTTCTGTTGAGCTGATGGATCACTGAGTCCAGATGAGACCAATGAGTCCACATCTTCAAAGACTTGAACCAAGGAACCTGGACCTCCTTGTTTCTGGTTCTTCCTTCACTCTGTAGCAACTACACGAGCAGAAAGCTTCAGTGGTCTGCAGATGAGCCTGAGCTTCACCGACCCCTGAATTGGACCAGACCAGGAAACTACCTGGACTAGAAACATGCTCCAGGTCCAGACAGACCTGGAGGACTGCTAGGGTCCTGTTAAGAACTCAGATCTATGTCAGGTGACCAGAACCACCTCCTTTTATCTTTGTGATTAATTACTGAAACCACTGACCTCCAGTCTGAGTGGTCTTTGGTGGTAGGAGGTCCTTGAGTTCCTGTTGAGTCCAGGATAGAAGTAAATTCTGCTCTCAGGACTTGTGAGCAGGTGACTGATCTGACGAACCCGACTGGACTAAGAAACCTGGATGTCACCGGTCTGACTGGACTCACTGTTCTTCTTCTCTTCTTCTCGTCTCTACAGGAAGGAATCGTTCTTCTCCAGATGATGTCACCTACGCTGAGGTCATCGTTCTACCTCCAGCCAGCCGATCAGCTGTTTCCACCGTCCAATCAGAGGAGTCTCCCTGCGTATACACTCTGACCTGTGGTCCTCCTGGTGACCCCCACCAGGGTCAACACAGCTGACAGTTCTGACGTCCAGGTCCAGTTTACCTGTGAAATAGCTCTGATTACTGTTATTTCAGTTGGAACCTGTTTCTTACCTGGTTCCTGTTGGGTTTATGGGTACGACTCTTATTGGTATTTTATGAACTATTACTTTTACCTACTATAAGCTACTTTCATGAACTATAGTCAACGTCTTTGTCTTTGCCGTCATCAGTGTCTCTAGTGGACAGTGGCCCACTGATGTGGTACCGAAGAGTTTCAGCCTTTAGCTGAATGTAAATGTAAATGATGCTTCCTGTTTTTATGCGAATAAAATGTACCAAAGATATTTGTTACTGTGTCACTGTTAAATGATGTAAATGTAATCTGACACCTGCAGTCACATAACTACCATAGAAGCTGTCTGTTAACAATGAGAACAATCACATCTGGACACATCTGGACACGTGTGCTTTAGTCCTCACGGGTCTCAAATGTGGACAGTTTCCGTACGTATAAAGATAAAGCTGGCTGGCTCCATCATGGTCATGTGACCTTCAGTAATCTGAACAGACTACTGTCCCTGATGGACAGACATCTCTGAAACAGTCTTCACTGGAACATTCATCACCATGGTAACAATGTCATCAATAACAGCCAGATGGTGAAAACTGACCATTACTGAAGAGGACGGATGGAGAGACAGTGGGACAGTAACAGGTCCAGAGAAGAAGACATCTCCACCATCAAACATCTGCTGAGACGTCTAATCAGGTTGATGATGAACCAGCATCATCCCAGACTCAGGTCCGAACCAGGGATGAACCAGCATCATCCCAGACTCAGGTCCGAACCAGGGATGAACCAGCATCATCCCAGACTCAGGTCTGAACCAGGGATGAACCAGCATCATCCCAGACTCAGGTCCGAACCAGGGATGAACCAGCATCATCCCAGACTCAGGTCCGAACCAGGGATGAACCAGCATCACCCCAGACTCAGGTCCGAACCAGGGATGAACCAGCATCATCCCAGACTCAGGTCCGAACCAGGGATGAACCAGCATCATCCCAGACTCAGGTCCAAACCAGGGATGAACCAGCATCACCCCAGGCTCAGGTCTAAACCAGGGATGAACCAGCATCACCCCAGACTCAGGTCTGAACCAGGGATGAACCAGCATCACCCCAGGCTCAGGTCCAAACCAGGGATGAACCAGCATCACCCCAGACTCAGGTCCGAACCAGGTGAAGATAACTCAGGTGTGAGGGGTTCATGAGTCAGTGGAGTGTCTACAACCGTTAAAATGACCAACAGATGGTTTGATTTCCAGACTGAGCCTTGTCTTCTCTGTCATTCATGTTAGATGATGTTCCTCTGTAGGTCGGATAAGAGCCACTCAGATCTCTGACTTCTCCTCCAGACCGTCAGAACCTCCAGAGACCTGGTCCAGGGTTAAGCATGAGCAGTCTTCATGCTTCAGTCTGGACCAGATCTCTGGAGGTTCTGACTCCTCCTCCAGACCATCAGAACCTCCAGAGACCTGGTCCAGGGTTAAGCATGAGCAGTCTTCATGCTTCAGTCTGGACCAGATCTCTGGAGGTTCTGACTCCTCCTCCAGACCATCAGAACCTCCAGAGACCTGGTCCAGGGTTAAGCATGAGCAGTCTTCATGCTTCAGTCTGGACCAGATCTCTGGAGGTTCTGACTCCTCCTCCAGAGGAAAAAGCTGCAGATCAGCACCACCTGAACTTCTGTGTCAGTTAGAAAAGCACAGTCCATCTGAGTCACACTGAAAATCACGTCAAACGTGGTCTGAAACAACCAAAATTTAAAGGAAAACAGTAACTCCTAATTAAATTTCTTTGACACCATAGTAACCTCAAGATATTTCTGCAAAGATCGGTGTAACATTTGTGTTTTTACGGTAAAAACTGTGTAAATACCAGCAAGTTAAAAAAGGGGAAAAAGAAGAGACTTTCTGTGATTTGAAGGAAAAGTGGTTTTCTGACAAGGAATAAGATACTAATGTTGTGCAATAAGGCGTATAACGTGCTCGTTTAGTCAAAAAAGGGTTATTACCAACTGTCTTGAGGGACAGCTGCTAATAACCAGAAGGGTATTAACAAAGTTAATAAAATGAAACGGGGCACCACCTGATAGATCAGGAAAAAGGACTAAACGGCACAATCAGTCTCTAAATGGCTGTTGTTCTATGCGTACCAGGCTGTGACCAGGTGTGGCGCTATAGAGCAACAGAGAAGATGTGAGTCTGAGCACAGACCTCTTCAACCAGCAAATGTTACAAACCTGTGTAAAATAACCACAAACAACTTCTCTCATTAGAATATATCAGAATTTATTAAAGTATCAGAATGAACAAACACTTGAATCACAATCCTGATATCTACGGACTAAAAGACGACTAAACTAACATAAGCAAATAAAACATTCAATGGAAACCAGTGTAAACTTATATACATGTGTGCTGGAAAATATAGGTGTGTGTGTGTGTGTGGGGGGGTGAGAGGGCTGTCCAAGATGGCCGCCGGCTCGCGCGATAGGGCGCCACAAGATGGCGGACGGGCCACGCGGTACTCCCGCCGAACCAAAGATGGCAGATGGAGTCACGCGGTGGTCCCGCCCTAACCAAGATGGCCGCCGACTCGTGCGATAGGGCGTCACAAGATGGCCGACGAAGTCACGTGGTCACGTCCTCACAGAGGTGGTTAGTAGGAAAGAAAATCAGAGTACAGAAAAGGCAGAGTACAAATCAACAAGGCGAGGGTGATTCCTAACCACCGATCGCTCCGAGGTTTTCCACCGGAGGGAGAGGGTGGAGCTGACTCCCACACTCTCCTCCTGACTGCTTATCTGAAATCACGGCGTGATCAGCTGGTGGTGAAGAAACACGGTGATCACGTAGGTGAATACGCACCGGCGGATTACCGGCGGGCTCAATCGTAAACAATGTCACAGTAAGCACAAAATTATTAACTAAGCTAAGTAACCCTGCCCAGACACAAAAGCCTCTTACGTGGATCGCTTCGGAAGCGATCAGTGGCGTTGAAGTGGGTTGATCAGGCTGGGATGGCGACAGCACCGCTGATTGATTACGCTCCGTGGATGTGGTCGCAGGAGCGGCTCAGCTTGTCCTGGCCCTCTCGACTTTCGTGGGGGTGCAGGCTGCAGGCTCTCGGTGCAACCGGTCCTCCTTTAAGGCGCGTGCGGAGCGGTAGCGTCTGCCGTGGCGGTACCGTGCCTCTCTTACGCCGATATGCGCGGGTCACTTGTGGTACTGGCCTGGGGCTGACTAGCGCGTTGCTGGGAGGCCTCGTGGTTGCTGGCTCGAAGATGTGGCCAGAAGGGGTGTACCTGGGTCAGGTAGAGGAAAGTCGAGGCGCAGGAAAAAGTAGCAAGAGACCGCTCACGGTATTTAAACGGCAGGTCTGCGATCTGCCTTCGTTTGGGAACCCCGCGGTGAGAAAAGGGGTCCCCGGCCAGTGAGAGGCAGCGAGAGGGGGTGACATCAGGTTTCACACCTAGGTGTGAAAGTGAAACTGACAGGCATGCTGGGGATTTGAGTTTTATGATTTCCTTTGTCTCCTAAAACCATGCTGTTTTCTGTAAACAACAACTAACAACAACTTAAATGTCAGCTTGTTACAGTTTTAATGCAATATTCCAACAAACACAAATGCAGAAAAAATAAACATAAAATAAAAAATAAAGTTCAGGTTCCCTCATGTTTGGGATTTGGAGCTCTGCATCTGCTCCTGGACTAGCTGGAAACAAACAGCCACAAACCATCATGCTGCCACCACCGTGCTTCACTGTGGGGAAGGTTGGATGGGGATGTGCTCCACACAAACGTTCAGCCTTTGTGTAATCAGACCAGGAAACATTTCCACACACGATCTGGAGAAACGAAGGGATTTTTTAAATAAAGGCTGTGAATGAGGATGGCAGCAGAGTGATATATGTGTTGGAGGGGCAGTGTGAACAGGAGGGGCCCTAAGACTGAGCCTTGGGGCACTCCAGCAGTGACGGGGAAGGAACTGGAAGTTCATGACTGTATCAGCTGTATCAACTGAGGAGAACCAAGTGAAGGGTCTATGAGAGACACCAAGGGATGCTGATCTCCTGAGGACGGTGAAATGGTGAAGAATAGTAAGACTGGGGTCAGCTGTTATCAGAAGGTCGCTGGTCCACAGCACTGTGTCTGAGCTGTGGAGGAAGATGGACACCAGACTGGAGTTGTTCATGTAGGTTATTGTTCCTGAGGGATGAGTGGAGATGAGCAGTGACAACTGTTTAGAGGTTTTTAGAGACAAAAGGAAGATTTGAGATTGTCTGGAGGTTTTTGATGTGACAGCATCTGTTTTGAAGGCTGATGGAACCAGTCTGGTGTTCGAGTCAGTAATAGCAGTAGGAGACCAGGACAGACCTTTGACCGGGACAGTAGGGAGAGGATCAAGCTGGCAGGTGGAGGGTTTGGATTTCTGAACCAGCTTCGATGTAACAGTTGAGGAAGGAAGAGTGTAGCTGGAGAACAGGTGAGTCATGGAGGAAGAGAGTCTATGATGGAAGCAGTGGCTCCTACAGACGAAAGTTGTTGGTGAGATCTTTGAAGTGAAGAACTGCAGAACTCAGTTAAGTACAGATGGAAAGGGAATGAGTCTGGAGGTCTTGTGATGTTACTGAGAAGAGAAAAAAAGACATTTGGACTTTCCTTTACCAGAGCACATTAAACCAGAGTAGTATGTGGATTCTTGGATGACAGAATAGGGTTATTGTACAGTTCCTCCTGTATGGACGGTCCCATTCTTCTTCAAGGCGCTCCAGTTGGCATCCTTTAGTTCTGAGATCATCCGGGGGGGAGTGAACCATGGTCCAGGGTGGGAGAAGGACTCAGATCTGTGTTTCAGCAGGGCAGAGGTGTTGAGGAGGTTACTGAGGTTGTTGTCATCATGAGAAACCAGATCACCAGGAGTAGAGAGACTCCATGGATTAGGATGGTCGTTGATGGAGATCAGCTTATGGTCAGAGAAGGTAATGAAATGGGATTTACAGTCAGTGGGTGTAACACCAGAACAGCCATCCAAGTCCAGAATATGACCTTTACAGTGAGTTGGGAAGACGATGCACTGTTGTCGTCCAAAGCTATCTAGACAGAAGAAAGGTCTGGTAAAGGCATTACTGTTGTTCTCCATGTGGATACTGAAGCAACCAAGTATTATGTCTGGAAAGAGTGTGGAGAGGTGAGCGAGAAGAGCTGTGACGATATTTAAAAAGTCCTTATTACAGAGTAGGTTGAGGTACAAAGAGCACATCAACTAGTAAGAATAACTCCAGGGAGTTGTGAAGATGCTGATGAGCTGTGGACCAGATGAACTTGATAGCGTGACACTGGCCATAGTGGATGTTCTCTCAGGACCCCTGGTGAAGATACCTGCAGTGAGGCTTGGTAGCGACGTCTGGGTGGAGGTGAAGAGCCACAGGTGGAGATGAAGAGCCACGGGTGGAGGTGAAGAGCCACAGGTGGAGGTGAAGAGCCACAGGTGGAGGTGAAGAGTCACAGGTGGAGGTGAAGAGCCACAGGTGGAGATGAAGAGCCACGGGTGGAGGTGAAGAGCCACAGGTGGAGGTGAAGAGTCACGGGTGGAGGTGAAGAGCCACAGGTGGAGATGAAGAGCCACGGGTGGAGGTGAAGAGCCACAGGTGGAGGTGAAGAGCCACGGGTGGAGGCGAAGAGTCACGGGTGGAGGTGGAGAGCCACAGGTGGAAGTGAAGAGCCACGGGTGGAGGTGAAGGGTCATGGGTGGAGGTGAAGAGACAAAGGTGGGGGTGAAAGGTCACGGGTGGGGTTGAAGAGCCAAGGGTGAAGGTGAAGAGCCACAGGTGGAGGTGAAGAGTCACGGGTGGAGGTGAAGAGCCACAGGTGGAGGTGAAGAGCCACAGGTGGAGGTGAAGAGCCACGGGTGGAGATGAAGAGCCACGGGTGGAGGTGAAGAGCCACAGGTGGAGGTGAAGAGTCACGGGTGGAGGTGAAGAGCCACAGTTGGAGGTGAAGAGCCACAGGTGTAAGTGAAGAGCCACGGGTGGAGGTGAAGAGCCACGGGTGGAGGTGAAGAGCCACAGGTGGAGGTGAAGAGCCACAGGTGGAGGTGAAGAGCCACGGGTGGAGGTGAAGGGTCATGGGTGGAGGTGAAGAGACAAAGGTGGGGGTGAAAGGTCACGGGTGGGGTTGAAGAGCCAAGGGTGAAGGTGAAGAGCCACAGGTGGAGGTGAAGAGTCACGGGTGGAGGTGAAGAGCCACAGGTGGAGGTGAAGAGCCACAGGTGGAGGTGAAGAGCCACGGGTAGAGGTGAAGGGTCATGGGTGGAGGTGAAGAGACAAAGGTGGGGGTGAAAGGTCACGGGTGGGGTTGAAGAGCCAAGGGTGGGAGGTGAAGAGCCACAGGTGGAGATGAAGAGCCACGGGTGGAGGCGAAGAGTCACGGGTGGAGGTGAAGAGCCACAGGTGAAAGTGAAGAGCCACGGGTGGAGGTGAAGGGTCATGGGTGGAGGTGAAGAGACAAAGGTGGGGGTGAAAGGTCACGGGTGGGGTTGAAGAGCCAAGGGTGAAGGTGAAGAGCCACAGGTGGAGGTGAAGAGTCACGGGTGGAGGTGAAGAGCCACAGGTGGAGGTGAAGAGCCACAGGTGGAGGTGAAGAGCCACGGGTGGAGGTGAAGGGTCATGGGTGGAGGTGAAGAGACAAAGGTGGGGGTGAAAGGTCACGGGTGGGGTTGAAGAGCCAAGGGTGGAGGTGAAGAGCCACGGGTGGGGTTGAAGAGCCAAGGGTGGAGGTGAAGAGTCACGGGTGGAGGTGAAGAGCCACAGGTGGAAGTGAAGAGCCACGGGTGGAGGTGAAAGGTCAAAGGTGGGGGTGAAAGGTCAAGGGTGGAGGTGAAGAGCCACGGGTGGAGGTAAAGAGGCTTGGGTGGGGGTGTAGAGCCATGGATTGGGTTGAAGAGCCATGGGTGGGGGTGAAGAGCCATGGGTGGGGGTGAAGAGCCACGGGTGGAGGTGAAGAGCCATGGGTGGGGGTGAAGAGCCACGGGTGGAGGTGAAAGGTCACAGGTGGGGGTGAAAGGTCACGGGTGGGGGTGAAGAGCCACGGATGGGGGTGAAGAGCCACGGGTGGGGGTGAAAGGTCACAGGTGGGGGGATTTTCAGGAGTCCCAGGAGCTTGGCAGCATAATCCTGGAGTAGAGCAGGGAACCTGCGACAGGACAGCCAAGGTTAACACCAGCTACACGTTTAGGACAAACGAACCAAATCATCAGGTTTAAGCTCAGAGCAAAAAGATGATGTCACAGTGACATCATTGTGGACATTAAAATATAAGTGAATGAGGAACCGAACCAGACTGGCTGATAAACCATCAGACGACTGGGATCAGTGGAATTCCTTCTGGTCTCTCATCCTCTGGAGGATCCTGGAGCTGAAGTCTCCCTGCAGAAGAAACAATCCAGTCAGAACCAGCTTGAACCAGATCTGAACTACAAACATGTCTGACTCTCAGCTTCATACTGACGTCTGACTTTAACTGAGACTGATGTCTCTCTGTGGAAGTTCTCGTCGTCACCATAGACTTCACATCTGTACATTCCTGAGTCTTTGACTGTGGGCTGTTTCAGGGTCAGAGTCAGGTCTCCAGAGTCCAGCAGGTCTTCCTTCATCTCTGTTCTACCTCTGTAAACCCTGGTTCTGGTCTCCAGGATGGTCAGAGCCGTTCTGGTACACGTGGACCTTCATGTATTTAGGTTCACAGAGAATCCACTCCACTCTGGTGTCTCTGGGAAGACCAGGTGTTGTTCTGAAGGGCAGCTGGATAGACTCCACCCCCTCATCCACCTCCACCTGACGGTCTGAGAGGAGAACAAAGAACATCAGCTGGACTTGAAGGTGTTGTATCTGATTCATTTACTGGTTCAGTCAGACACATCATCCAGTCTTACTTATGACTCTGAGCAGCACCGTTTTCTTTCTAGAAACCCTCCTGCTGTCAACACTGCAGATGTATTTGCCAGAGTCTCTGTCTGTGGGGTATTTCAGCTTCAGACTGAGGTCTCCAGTCTTCAAATGATCTTCAGGAATCTCTGTTCTCCCTCTGTAAAACTGGTTCTGCTGGTCACACTGGTTACAGCCGTTCTGGTATTTGAGGACTGTCATTGGTGGTTCAGGTTCGTATCTCCACCACTTCACTTCAGCATCTTCAGGCAGGTCAGGTGTTGTTATGAAGGGCAGCTGGACAGACTCCTCCCCCTCCTCCACCTCCACCCGATGGACTGAGAGGACAACAAAGAACAACATCAGCTGTTGAGAAGTTCAGCAACACTTCATGACTTTGTTGATTGATTCCAGAGTTAGTCAGCAATAAAAATGTGTTATTCGACCCATCCTTTAATGGTAACAAGTGAAACATATAAAAACATGTCCAATCTAAAAACTGCTTGGTCTAGCTCTGCAGGGAGCACATGTGTCAGAACCTAAACCATCCCATGACCTTGGAGTGACCCGCCACCACCAACCTTACAGCCACCTGGTAAGTAAGAAGAGATTCTTACTTCGTGTGTTTCCATGTATCATATCAAGGATGGATTATTTTTCAATTTTTTCCATCAACATTTTGAATAAGTGGCATCCATGACTTTTTTCTAACAATCCACAACTGGAGATAAAATGCTCAAAGAAATCTACTCATGAGATCACAGTCTATGAAGGAAAGCTGCATGTAAATTGGTTCCGCTGCAGTCTTATATGTTTGCTGTTTCCATCGTTGTACAAAACCAAATAAACATCGACTATTTGATGCCATCTCATTGCTGGTTAGCATTACAAGCTAGCATTACAAGCTAGCATTACAAACTAGCATAACAAACTACAGTTACAAGCTATGGCTAAAAGCTACCGTTACAAGCTATGGTTACAAACTACCGCTACAAACTATGGTTACAAGCTACTGTTATAAGCTACCATTTTAATTTACTGTTACAAGCTACGGTTAGGAGCTATGGTTACAAACTACCCTAACAAGCTACCGTTACAAGCTACAGTTACAAGCTACCATTACAAACTACCATTACAAGCTACCATTACAAACTACTGTTACAAGTTATAGTTACAAACTACCATTACAAACTACCATTACAAGCTATGGTTACAAGCTACAGGCACAAGCTACCGTTACAAACTACTGTTACAAGCTACCATTTCAAGCTACCATTACAAGCTACCGTTTCAAGCTACCATTACAATCTACCGTTACAAGCTACCATTACAAGCTACCATTACAAACTACCGTTTCAAGCTACCATTACAATCTACCGTTTCAAGCTACCATTACAAGCTACCGTTTCAAGCTACCATTACAATCTACCGTTACAAGCTACCATTACAAGCTACCGTTTCAAGCTACCATTACAATCTACCGTTACAAATTACCGTTACAAACTACCATTACAAGCTACCGTTTCAAGCTACCATTACAAGCTACCAATTCAAGCTACCATTACAATCTACCGTTACAAGCTACCATCACAAGCTACCGTTTCAAGCTACCATTACAATATACCGTTACAAGCTACCATTACAAGCTACGGTTACAAGCTACCGTTTCAAGCTCTCATTACAAGCTACCATTACAAGCTACCTTTACAAGCTACCATTAAAGCTACCATTACAAGCTACCATTACAAGCTACCGTTACAAGCTACCATTTCAAGCTACCATTACAAGCTACCATTACAAGCTACCGTTACAAGCTACCATTACAAGCTACCATTACAAGCTACGGTTGCAAGCTGCCATTGTTTGACAGTCAAAGACGAGTGGACATTTAGCGTGTCCAGAGTGGTGTTTCATTGATGTCATTGGTGGAACAGTGAATCCTTCATGATGGTACGGATGAACATGTCGTATTCTCACACATTTGTCCTCCTTCAGATCTTCTTCTTTATGTTCTGCGTGTTTAATTAGATTTTGTTCACTGTCCTACTGCAACTTTTGATTTAATAGTGTTTAACTGTTAGGGTTAGACGTTTTCAAGCATGACCTCCTTGAAATGGACCTTCCTGAGTAAACGAGACATAGAAGACCACTGTGGACACTTTACATGGACATTGAGTTGTCTAAAATTGTTTTGATCATGTATTTTTATTATATTTTAGGTTTTTATTCGAGCCAAAATGTCAAACTGAAATATATAGCGACCCGGCTGCTTCAGAACCAGAGAACCTCCTGAAGCTGTGAAGACATGACTGAGATGGTGGCTGGTCCTCTCTCTCCTGAACAACTTCAGTGGACATGTTTACTTCCAACTAGGAGAAACGTTTCATCCATTATGACCACATCTGAAGTTAATGGATGGATGGAACAAGATATTTACGGTTTTAAATGTTTTATGAGCCAGTTGAGCAGGAAATGTCTATATTTGTATATATTTGTTTTTGTTGAATGAACAGAGTGAAGATGGTTTGATTATTTCATTAAATAATTATTCCTGACCTTAACCCATCTGCTGTGACTACCTTTAGGATGAAGGAGGTTTAGGATGAAGAAGGTTTACCAGGACCCTGGACCCTGGACCCTGGACCCTGGACCCTTGATCCTGGGCACTGGACCCTGGACCCTGGACCCTGGACCCTGAACCCTGGACCCTGGACCCTGGACCTTGGATCCTGGACCCTGGACCCTGGACCCTGGACCCTGGACCCTGGACCTTGGATCCTGGACCCTGGACCCTGGACCCTGGACCCTGGACCTTGGACCCTGGACCTTGGACCCTGGACCCTGGACCCTGGACTCTGGACCCTGGACCTTGGACCCTGGACCCTGGACCCTGGACCCTGGACCCTGAACCCTGGACCCTGGACCCTGGACCTTGGATCCTGGACCCTGGACCCTGGATCCTGGACCCTGGACCCTGGACCCTAGATCCTGGACCCTGGACCCTGGACCCTGGATCCTGGACCCTGGACCCTGGACCCTGGACCCTGGACCCTGGACCCTGGACCCTGGACCCTGGACCCTGGATCCTGGACCCTGGACCCTGGACCCTGAACCCTGGACCCTGGACCCTGGACCCATAGATCCTGGACCCTGGATCCTGGACCCTGGACCCTGGATCCTGGACCCTGGACCCTTGATCCTGGGCCCTGGACCCTGGACCCTGACCCTGGACCCTGGACCCTGGACCCTGGACCCTGGACCCTGGATCCTGGACCCTGGACCCTTGATCCTGGGCCCTGGACCCTGAACCCTGGACCCTGGACCCTAGATCCTGGACCTGGATCCTGGGGACCTGGACTCTGGATCCTGGACCTATCCTGGACCCTAGATCCTGGACCCTGGATCCTTGACCCTGGATCCTGGACCTGACCCTGGACCCTGGACCCTGCCTGACCCTGGAGATCCTGGACCCGGATCCTGGATCCTGGACCCTGGATCCTGGACCCTGGACCCTGGATCCTGGACCCTGGACCCTGGATCCTGGACCCTGGACCCTGGACCCTGGACCCTGGACCCTGGATCCTGGACCCTGGACCCCTGGATCCTGGACCCTGGACCCTGGACCCTGGACCTCTGGATCCTGGACCCTGGACCCTGGACCCTGGACCCTGAACCCTGGACCCTGGACCCTGGACCCTGGACCCTGGACCTGGACCCTGGACCCTGGACCCTGGACCCTGGATCCTGGACTCTGGATCCTGGACCCTAGATCTGGACCCTGGATCCTGGACCTGGACCCTGGACCTGGATCCTGGACCCTGGACCCTGGACCCTGGACTGGATCCTGGATCCTGGACCCTGGAACCTGGATCCTGGACCCTGGACCCTGGACCCTGGACCCTGGACCCTGGACTGGACCTGGACCTTGGACCCCTGGACCCTGGATCCTGGATCCTGGACCCTGGACCCTGGACCCTGGACCCTGGACCCTTGATCCTGGACCTTGGACCCTGGACCTTGGACCCTGGACCCTGGACCCTGGACCTTGGATCCTGGACCCTGGACCCTGGATCCTGGACCCTGGACCCTGGACCCTGGACCCTGGACCCTGGACCCTAGATCCTGGACCCTGGATCCTGGACCCTGGACCCTGGACCTGGACCTGACCCTGGACCCTGGACCCTGGATCCTGGACCTGACCCTTGATCCTGGGCCCTGGACCCTGGACTCTGGATCCTGGACCCTAGATCCTGGACCCTGGATCCTGGACCCTGGACCCTGGACCCTGGACCCTGGACCCTGGACTCTGGATCCTGGACCCTAGATCCTGGACCCTGGATCCTGGACCCTGGACCCTGGACCCTGAACCCTGGACCCTAGATCCTGGACCCTGGATCCTGGACCCTGGACCCTGGATCCTGGACCCTGGACCCTTGATCCTGGGCCCTGGACCCTGGACTCTGGATCCTGGACCCTAGATCCTGGACCCTAGATCCTGGACCCTAGATCCTGGACCCTGGACCCTGGACCCTGGATCCTGGACCCTGGACCCTGGACCCTGGACCCTGGACCCTGGACTCTGGATCCTGGACTCTGGATCCTGGACCCTAGATCCTGGACCCTTGATCCTGGACCTTGGACCCTGGACCTTGGATCCTGGACCCTGGACCCTGGACCCTGGACCCTGGACTCTGGATCCTGGACCCTAGATCCTGGACCCTTGATCCTGGACCTTGGACCCTGGACCCTGGACCCTGGACCCTTGATCCTGGACCCTGGACCCTGAACCCTGGACCCTGGACCCTGGATCCTGGACCCTGGACCCTTGATCCTGGGCCCTGGACCCTGGACTCTGGATCCTGGACCCTAGATCCTGGACCCTAGATCCTGGACCCAGATGCTGGACCCTGGACCCTGGACCCTGGATCCTGGACCCTGGACCCTGGACCCTGGACTCTGGATCCTGGACTCTGGATCCTGGACCCTAGATCCTGGACCCTTGATCCTGGACCTTGGACCCTGGACCTTGGATCCTGGACCCTGGACCCTGGACCCTGGACCCTGGACTCTGGATCCTGGACCCTAGATCCTGGACCCTTGATCCTGGACCTTGGACCCTGGACCCTGGACCCTTGATCCTGGACCTTGGACCCTGGACCCTGGATCCTGGATCCTGGACCCTGGACCCTGGACCCTGGACCTTGATCCTGGACCTTGGACCTGGACCCTGGACCCTGGACCCTGGACCCTGGACCCTGGATCCTGGACCCTAGATCCTGGACCTTGGACCCTGGACCCTGGACCCTGGACCCTGGATCCTGGACCCTGGACCCTGGACCCTGGACCCTGAACCCTTGATCCTGGACCTTGGACCCTGGACCCTGGACCCTGGACCCTGGACCTTGGACCCTGGACCCTGGACCCTGGACCCTGGATCCTGGACCCTAGATCCTGGACCTTGGACCCTGGACCCTGGATCCTGGACCCTGGACCCTGGACCCTGGACCCTTGATCCTGGACCTTGGACCCTGGACCCTGGACCCTGGACTCTGGACCCTGGATCCTAAACCCTGGACCCTGGACCCTGGATCCTGGACCCTAGATCCTGGCAGAATTATCAGTTTATGATGACGTCACTCTCACAGCACCTTTTTACCCAGATGAGACGTAGATTCATGGAGGGGACAGGAACTCAGCACTGAGCTGTATCTACATGCAGGACTCACCTCTGATCCGGATCTTCACCTGTTTCTTCATCAGGACGACTCCCTTGCTGCTGAGGACGGTGCAGGTGTAGGTGTCGTTGTCTCTGTCTGTGGGACGTTTCAGGGTCAGACTGAGGTCTCTAGTCCTCAGCAGGTCTTCCTTCATCTCTGTTCGTCCTCTGAACCTCTGGTCCTGGTCCTCAGGCTGGTCTGAGCCGTTCTGGAACACGTGGACCTTCGTGATCCAGATGCCAGCATAGCTCCATTCTACTGTGACGTCTCCAGGGAGGCTCCCAGTGAATCTGCAGGGCAGCTGGACAGACTCCACCCCCTCGTCCACGTCTACCTGGGGGACTGAGAAGAAGACAACACAACTGACCGACATTACTGACGTTACACTTGAGGATTTATTATCACGAGCTGATAAAAAGTTCTCCAGTTAACAAATAGTTAATATATTTGTCCTGAATGATACTGCAAAAATATCTGTCCTCCATCCTCCTCTCTGTCCTCTCTCTGTCCTCCATCCTCTCTGTCCTCCATCTCTCTGTTCTTCCTCCTCTCTGTCCTCCATCCTCTCTGTCCTCCATTCTCTCTGTCCTCCATCCTGTCTAAATCTCTCTGTAATCTTCTGTAATCCTCTCTGTAATAAATAATCTCCTTCCTCCATTCTCCTAATTAATCCCTCCCCCTCCTCCTCCTCCATCCTCTCTGTCCTAAATCCTCTCTGTTCTCTCTATCCTCCATCTCTCTGTCCTCCATCCTCTCTCTGTCCTCTCTGTCCTCCATCTCTGTCCTCCATTCTCTCTGTCCTCCATCCTCTCTGTCCTCCATTCTCCTCTCTGTCCTCCATCCTCATCTGTCCTCCATTCTTCCTCTGTCCTCCATTCCTCTCTTCCTCCTGTCCTCCATCTCTCCATCCATCTCTCTGTCCTCCATCCTCTGTCCTAAATTCTCATATGTCTCCATCCTCTCTGTCTCTCCATCTCTCTGTTCTTCCTCCTCTCTGTCCTCCATCCTCTCTGTCCTCCATTCTCTCTGTCCTCCATCCATCTCTCTGTCCTCCATTCTCTCTGTCCTCCATCCTCATCCTCTCTCTGCTCTGTCCTCCATCCTCTCTGTCCTCCATCATCCTATTGTCCTCATCTCTCTGTCCTCCATCCTCTCTGTCCTCCATCCTCTCTGTCCTCCATCTCTCTCTGTCCATCTCTCTGTCTCCATCCTCTATTCTCCCTCCTCTCTGTCCTCCCTTCTGTCCATCTCTCTGTCCATCTCTCTGTCCTCTCTCTCTGTCCTCCATCCTCTCTCTGTTAATAAATCCTATCCCTCCATCCTCTCTGTCCTCCTCTCTGTCCTCCATCCTCTCTCTGTCCTCCATCCTCTCTCTGTCCTCCATCTCTCTGTCCTCCATTCTCTCCATCCTCTCTGTCCTCCATTCTCTCCGTCCTCCATCCTCTCTGTCCTCCATCCTCTCTCTGTCCTCCCTCCGCTCTGTCCTCCATCCTCTCTCTGTCCTCCCTTCTCTCTCTGTCCTGTCTCTCCTCTCTCTGTCCTCCATCCTCTCTGTCCTCCACTCTCTCTGTCCTCCATCCTCTCTCTGTCCTCCATTCTCTCTGTCCTCCATCCTCTCTGTCCTCCATCCTCTCTCTGTCCTCCAGTCTCTCTGTCCTCCCTCCTCTCTGTCCTCCCTCCTCTGTCCTCCATCTCTCTGTCCTCCATCCTCTCTCTGTCCTCCCTCCTCTCTGTCCTCCCTCCTCTCTGTCCTCCCTCCTCTCTGTCCTCCAGGAGAAGTTCAGTCATCAGGATCAGAGTAGAGCTGCTGCTCCTCCACATGGAGAGGAGCCAGTTGAGGAGGTCAGGATGTCTCCTGGACGTCTTCCAGAAAGGTGGATTTAAATATTGTCTCAAGTGATCTCAGGAGTTGGACTGAATGTTTCAGTGGACTACAGGCTGGAGGTTCTGGAGGTCCTCAACAGAACTGGAGCAACAAGAACAGAAGCTGTCTGAGACATGAACCCACCTCGATCATGTCTGATTGATCTGTATCTCCAAAAGTAGACCAAACCGAAGACAGAAGCCAGGACCACCAGGGGAACCAGGATCCCCGAGAGAACCTTGGGCCAGACTGGAGAAGGACGTTCTGAGGAAACACAGACACATGTCTGAAGAACTGAATGTAGTCAGGGTTCCTGACCAGGGTTCCTGACCGACCAGGGTTCCTGACCAGGGTTCCTGACCAGGGTTCCTGACCAGGGTTCCTGACCAGGATTCCTGACCAGGCTTCGGTCCATCTGCAGTCCCTCAGATGGTCTGGTTCTGGTCTGTCCTCCAGACTTGCCCCTTATCTACATCACTGACCTTTCACCTTCAGCTCCACGCTGGTGTTACTCAGCTCCTCTCCAAACCTGCGGACGGTGCAGGTGTAGGTTTCGCTGTCAGAGGCCTCAGGGTTCTTCAGGGTCAGGGTCAGGTCTCCGGTCTCCAGGGCGTCTGTCCTCATCCGGGTCCGGTTCCTGTAACGCCGGTTTTGCTCCATGAGGTCATCACGTCTCTGCTGACGGATGTGCACAGTTGAAACCTTGAGATCCTCGCGGCTCCAGACCACCGTGGACTCCATGGAGACAGAGACGTTGACCAGGCAGGACAGCTGGACAGATTCTTCATCATCAAACACCTCTACAGGTGAGGCATGCTGGGAAACTGAGAAAGAGACACAGAAAGGACCAGGAAGGGCCCAGCTGAACCTGGACAACCATGACTGGACCACCAGCAGAACCCTGATGCTGGTTGAGCTGACAGTGGTCCTGCAGCATCAGGATCAGGATCAGGATCAGGATCAGGATCAGAATCAGAATCAGAATCAGGATCAGGATCAGGATCAGAATCAGAATCAGGATCAGGATCAGGATCAGGATCATCTTTAGGATCAGGATCAGGATCAGGATCATCATCAGGATCAGAATCAGGATCAGGATCAGAATCAGGATCAGGATCAGAATCAGGATCAAGATCAGGATCAGAATCAGGATCAGGACCAGGATCAAGATCAGGATCATCATCAGGATCAGGATCAGGATCAGGATCAGGATCAGAATCAGGATCAGGATCAGGATCAGGATCAAGATCAGGATCAGGATCAGGATCAGGATCAGGATCAGCATCAGGATCAAGATCAGGATCAGAATCAGGATCAGGATCAGATCAAGATCAGGATCATCATCAGGATCAGGATCAGATCAGGATCAGGATCATCAGATCAAGATCAGGATCATCATCAGGATCAGGATCAGCATCAGGATCAGAATCAGAATCAGGATCAAGATCAGAATCATCATCAGGATCAGAATCAGAATCAGAATCAGGATCAGGATCAGGATCAGAATCAGGATCAGAATCAGGATCAGGATCAAGATCAGGATCAGGATCAGAATCAGGATCAGGATCGGGATCAGAATCAGGATCAGGATCAGGATCAGGATCAGGATCAAGATCAGGATCAGGATCAGGATCAAGATCAGGATCATCATCAGGATCAGAATCAGAATCAGAATCAGGATCAGTATCAGGATCAGAATCAGGATCAGGATCAGGATCAGGATCAGAATCAGGATCAGGATCAAGATCAGGATCATCATCAGGATCAGAATCAGAATCAGGATCAGGATCAGGATCAGTATCAGGATCGGAATCAGGATCAGGATCAGGATCAGGATCAGAATCAGGATCAGGATCAGCATCAGGATCAGGATCAGGATCAGCATCAGGATCAGGATCAGGATCAGGATCAGGATCAGCTGAACTCAGACCAGGAACAGCTTAGTCTACAATGACCTTTGACCTTTTAAAGCATGAAGGTAGAATAACTGTTCCAACTAACCAGAAAAAAAGACCTTTTGATTTCTGCATCCTCACTGAGGTCTGATGATGGAACATGGAGGAGCAGAGGAGGAGCAGGAGGAGGAGCAGGGGAGGAGCAGAGAGGAGCGGGGGAGGAGCGGGGGAGGAGCAGGAGGAGGAGCGGGGAGGAGCAGGGGAGGAGCGGGGGAGGAGGGGGAGGGGAGGAGCAGAGGAGGAGCAGGGGGAGGAGAGCAGATGAGGAGCGGGGGAGGAGCAGAGGAGGAGGAGCAGATGAGGAGCAGGGGAGGAGCAGAGGAGGAGCAGAGGGAGGAGCAGAGGAGGAGCAGATGAGGAGCAGGGGGAGGAGCAAGGAGGAGCAGGGGAGGCAGGAGGAGGAGCAGATGAGGAGCAGGGGGAGGAGGGGAGGAGCAGGAGGAGGAGGAGAGGAGGGCAGGAGGAGGAGCAGGGGGAGGAGCAAGAGGGGAGCAGGGGGGGGGAGGAGCAGGAGGAGGAGCAGATGAGGAGCAGGGGGAGGAGCAGGGGGAGGAGCAAAGGAGGAGCAGGGGAGGAGCAGGAGGAGGAGCAGATGAGGAGCAGGGGGAGGAGCAGGAGGAGGAGCAGGAGGAGGAGCAGGAGGAGGAGCAGGGGGAGGAGCAGGAGGAGGAGCAGATGAGGAGAAGGGGGAGGAGCAGAGGAGAAGCAGGAGGAGGAGCGGGGGAGGAGCAGAGAGGAGCAGGGGGAGGCAGAGAGGAGCAGGGGGAGGAGCAGATGAGGAGTGAGGAGAGAGGAGGGGCAGAGGAGGAGCGGGGGAGGAGCAGAGGAGGAGCAGATGATGAGCAGGGGAGGAGCAGAGGAGGAGCAGAGGAGGAGCAGAGGAGGAGCAATGAGGAGCAGGGGGAGGAGAGAGGAGGAGCAGCAGGAGGAGCAGAGGAGGAAGCAGGAGGAGGAGCAGCAGAGGAGGAGCAGAGGAGGAGCAGATGAGGAGCAGGGGAGGAGCAGAGGAGGAGCAGGGGGAGGAGCAGATGATGGGAGCAGGAGGAGGAGCAGAGGAGGGGGAGGTGGAGCGGGGGAGGAGGAGCAGGTGAGGAGCAGAGGGAGGAGCAGAGGAGGAGCAGAGGGAGGGAAGCAGATGAGGAGGAGGAGGAGGAGCAGGAGAGAGGAGCAGGGGGAGGAGCAGATGAGGAGCAGGAGGAAGAGCAGAGTAGGGGCAGAGGAGGAGCGGGGGAGGAGCAGGGGGAGGAGCAGAGGAGGGGCAGAGGAGGAGCGGGAGGAGCAGGGGGAGGAGCAGGAGGAGGAGCAGAGTAGGGGCAGAGGAGGAGCGGGGGAGGAGCAGGGGAGGAGCAGGAGGAGGAGCGGGGGAGGAGCAGGGGAGGAGGAGGAGGGAGGAGCAGGGGGAGGAGGAGGAGAGGGGAGGGCAGAGGAGGAGCGGGGGAGGAGCGGGGAGGAGCAGAGGAGGGGCAGAGGAGCAGGGGGGAGGAGAGGGGAGGAGCAGAGGAGAGGAGCAGATGAGGAGCAGGGGAGGAGCAGAGGAGGAGCAGAGGAGGAGCAGATGAGGAGCAGGGGAGGAGCAGAGGAGGAGCAGGAGGAGGAGTAGATGAGGAGCAGGTGGAGGATCAGAGGAGGAGCAGGGGAGGAGCAGAGGAGGAGGTCTGGGTCTCTGCTCAGTACCAGACTTCAGAACTAAAACATGACCTTATCAGGGAGATTTGGTCATAAATGTTGTCCTGCTGAAGACGTGAAGATCAACTTGATCATCTGCAGAACCAGTGAGACCATGAATGACTGATCTGACTGGAGACACCAGGTCTGACGGTTTAAACATGTTTGATGTTTCTGGAGAAACCAGGTCTGACGGTTTAAACATGTTTGATGTTTCTGGAGAAACCAGGTCTGACGGTTTAAACATGTTTGATGTTTCTGGAGATACCAGGTCTGACGGTTTAAACATGTTTGATGTTTCTGGAGACACCAGGTCTGACGGTTTAAACATGTTTGATGTTTCTGGAGACACCAGGTCTGACGGTTTAAACATGTTTGATGTTTCTGGAGATACCAGGTCTGACGGTTTAAACATGTTTGATGTTTCTGGAGATACCAGGTCTGACGGTTTAAACATGTTTGATGTTTCTGGAGACACCAGGTCTGATGGTTTAAACATGTTTGATGTTTCTGGAGACACCAGGTCTGACGGTTTTAAACATGTTTGATGTTTCTGGAGATACCAGGTCTGACGGTTTAAAACAATGTTTGATGTTTCGGAGAACCAGGTCTACGGTTTAAACATGTTTGATGTTTCTGGAGATACCAGGTCTGACGGTTTAAACATGTTTGATGTTTCTGGAGATACCAGGTCTGACGGTTTAAACATGTTTGATGTTTTGATGTTAACATGTTTGATGTTTCTGGAGATACCAGGTCTGACGGTTTAAACATGTTTGATGTTTCTGGAGATACCAGGTCTGACGATTTAAACATGTTTGATGTTTCTGGAGACACCAGGTCTGACGGTTTAAACATGTTTGATGTTTCTGGAGATACCAGGTCTGACGATTTAAACATGTTTGATGTTTCTGGAGATACCAGGTCTGACGGTTTAAACATGTTTGATATTTCTGGAGACACCAGGTCTGACGGTTTAAACATGTTTGATGTTTCTGGAGATACCAGGTCTGACGATTTAAACATGTTTGATGTTTCTGGAGATACCAGGTCTGACGGTTTACATACTCAGTCAAAAACCTGATTAAAATCCCGATGACAGAAAGTAAAACCCGACTCAGTTCACATGTTTTCATTAAAACGTTTGAGGAACAATCCAGGAAAATAGCCAACGTCCTCCAGAAATACTTCCTGTCCTGGGAGCTGATTATTTATTCATCAAACTTTATTTGATCAGGAAGAACATTCTGGATTTATAGCGTGTTTGGTCTGAGACATCAGGCAGCTGTCAGAACGTCCTCAAAGACTGACATGAACGTTTGAAACCACCGATGACGTCCTGATGAACCAGACCAGTGACCATCTACACACTCATGGTGGTCTAAGTTCAGGCAGCCAGACCAGATCCTGGAGGTCCAGCGGGTCTGGATCTCCCTGCACTGATGGAGCTGTATGGACCTGTTCTGTGGTAATCAGAGGTTCTGGCTTCGTTTTTACAGTCTGAGGTCAAACGTGTGCTGACAGGAGCTTCTAGTTCCCAGCAGCTAGTTGGTTCTAGCAGCGGTGAGGTTCAGGTTTCAATCAATCAATCAATCAATGTTTATTTGTAGAGCCCTTTTCAACACACAAGGTGACCAAAGTGCTTTCCATTAAAATCCACATTAAAACATTAAAACAAAATACTTTAAAATCAACATAACAATATAATTAAAATTAAATTAAAAATATCTCACATCAATACTGTGTATTAAAAGCCAGTCTAAATAAATAGGTTTTAAGTCTGGATTTAAAAACCCCAAAGTCAGTGATGGTGGACATTTCTGGGGGCAGCTTATTCCAGAGTCTGGGTCCAGGAACCGAGAAGACCCGACCCCCCCAGAGTTTAGTCCTGGTTCTGGGGACTTCCAGCAGCTTGTTCCAGAGTCTGGGTCCAGAACCGAGAAGACCCGACCCCCCCAGAGTTTAGTCCTGGTTCTGGGGACTTCCAGAAAGAGCTGGTTTGAGGACCGTGGGCCTCTAGTAGAGTTCTGAACACGCACTTGTTCACATAAATAGAGAGGGGCAAGCCCATTGAGGGCTTTAAAAACAAAGATTAACATTTTAAAATCAATTCTAAAAGAAACAGGAAGCCAGTGAAGAGCAAATAAAACTGGAGTTATGTGTTCCTGACGTCGGGTATTAGTTAAAAAGCGTGCAGCGGCGTTCTGGACAAGCTGAAGACGGCCAAGTGACGACTTGGAGACACCAACATACAAAGCATTACAGTAATCAAGTCTAGAACTTATAAAGGCATGAATAGTTTAGAAATTGCTTTACTTTTGTTAAAATCCGTAACTGATAAAAACTGGCCCTGACCACACTGTTAATTTGCTTGTCAAATTTTAAGCTGCCATCAAAAATAACTCCAAGATTCCTAACAGAAGATTTAACTTTAAACGATAGGTCACCAGAGTGTGTTGAATCGCCAAAGAAGACATACTCTGTCTTATCGTCATTTAGGTGCAGAAAACTTTGCCCCAACCACAGGTTTATCTCAGACTAACCGGTCTGACAGCCAACACGCCCTCACAAACACACCTGTCCTCAGCAGACAATGAGTTCACAAGCAGCTCTTTCTTACCGTCCAGGAGGAGCATCAGCAGCAGAAACACCTTCATGTTCTCCTCCAGAGTCTGACGGTCCTCAGAGACAGCAGCTGGACCTGGACACAGCTGGAACAGCTGCAGAAACCCTCCTCCACCTTCCACCTTCCACCTTCAGGACACTAGTGACTGAAAAATTCTTCTGATTCCAGCGGAGGAACAAACAAGCTGCTCTGTAGGAGGAGCTTCTGGAATGAAACAGAAAGCATGAAGAAGCAGATTTGAGTTGGAGAACTGAAGATTGAGACATGAAGCTGGACAGGTTGTTGGACAGCAGCAGCTCGGGGGGGGGTCGATACGTTTTTACGTCTACTGGAAGAAAGAAAGCTCACAATTATGTTTCCTGCCATCTGTTCTTTTAATTATTTCCAGTTCCTCCAAGCTGTTTATTAAATAAATCGTCTCTGCTCTTGAACACCGTTTACTGCGTGCCGCCATCTTGAAACTTTGTTTTTAAAAACAAGCCCAGCGCGGAATATAAGCGTCATGGCGACAGACGGGCAAGAGAACTAGCATGCGCAGAAAGACGGGAATTAATTTAAAGCACTCGTACGCTCAAACAGCATGGATGGAAAAATGTCCACTTCGGTGTTGTAGGTGGTCCAGTATGGGCGTGTGTGCAGATATACAGGACAGATCTGAACTTTAGGGTTTTACCGCTTTGTGAATGTTTTACCCATATTGTGATAATAAGTGAAGTGGGTGGAGTTTGAACATCTGAATGGTTTTTACTACTTATTTGAACTGTAATCACAAACCTGGGGAGGTTACTGCACGGGCTGCTGACGGTGATGATGAAGAATCTGTATCCTGTCTGTGTGGCGTCTTCGACCGCTACAGGTCCTGGTGTGTAGCGCCACTGCTGGATGCATCTCGTAGATGCACCAAAGAAGCTGCCGAGGCCATTTTCACTTAAAAACACGTGTAGAGTGTCGGTGGAATGAAAACACAGTTTTAGTTACGATTGAGCGCGGTAATTCTGAGCAGTGTTTGTGTCCTTATCAAAGGTTTTTAAATGTTACTAAACGGTGATTTGTGGGAGATATTCACAAACTTACGTTTCACCAAATCTTTCAGTTCGCTGTGACACAGGTATGCGTATCCTCCGCTGGGAGGTTGTTATGATGAGGTTTCCAGAAATCAGTTTCCACTCACATTTCTGGGAGAGAAATGGAGGATTAAAGTTAGTGATAATGTACAGTTGGGAGGTTGTTATTGAGAAATAAACCCAGACAGGATGTATGAAGCACCACACATCCTTTTGGTTGTGGACGCGTCAGTAAATATCAATGTTTCACCAGAATCCCAGCAATAATAACTTCTAAAACCAGAGGGAAGTTTGTCGCTGAAGCATTTCCCTCCGTTGAACTCGGGGATGGAAGAGTCTCAGCGTTTTAGGGTTAGCGGTTAACCGTAACCCTGGAGCAGGAAGAGCCAAAGCTGTCAGCTCCCATCTAATCTGATCACACATCACATGTTTATACTCAGATAGCTTCAAGAAACACACGTTTCTTTTGAAAATAATAAATACTTACAGATGTGTGTCCAGGTTGCAAAACATATTTGATTGAAATTGGAGACAAATGGGCTTTAAATTAAAAAAGAACAAAGAAAGCCTGCCTAACTCAGAGCTTCGGTATAACTCATTAAAGGTTACGATACACATGTTTTGTGAGGGACTGATTACAAATGGTTATTACTGATTATGTACATTATTTGACATTTGTTTTACAGCCAACACCTAGAAGACCCGGTGTCTCGTGCCATGTAGAGGACTGGGTCATCCTCTCCCTGTAGGCAAAGAAACAAGCTGTCTCCCAGCACTCAACAACCAGTTTAACCATCACCAGAATGGTTTAGACAAGGCCAAGGTTGTCCTCTCACTCTGAATGAAAGGAAAACACTAATAGTGACTCCAAACCAAAAAATAACAGGCATATCCATTTCGAACATGTACTGCACTTAGTTCATTGCATTTGAGCAGCCTCAGAAATAAGCTGTAGTGTTGGGGTGCCTCACCATCCTCTGATGTAATCAGGGCCCATGACAGTGCCTTATCCATATAAGCAGCTGCATCCCTTTGTTCATCTCCAAAATGTTCCTGTAGTAGCATTTTAGCCTGAGCGTAGCCCGTATGTGAGTCCATATGTTGGCAGCTTCTTACAAGAGCCCTTGGGCGACCTCTGGTGAAGTACTCGAGGAAGTACAGTAGTACATCACTATAACTACTGGACTTGATTTCAACACCACTTTCAAAGGCTCTCATGAATGTATGAAACTGCAACGGATCACCATCAAAGACCTGACTATCTCTTTTGGGCAACGCTGAACATTGCTGCTGTCGTATCAATAGTGTGGTTTCATTCTTCCTTCTCAGGATATCAAGAACATCGTTTTGGGCCCTATTACCTGCTGAACCTTCAGTATTTAAAATGGTTCCATGTTTCCTCAGACCATTATAGGAACTGAACTGAGGACTGGGTTCAGATAGGTGGTGTTTTAAAGCAGGAACCAGTAAGTGAGAAGCATCTGATTCAGGCCTTGTCACCTGTTCGCTGACCATGGCTCTTGCTTGCCGTTTAAGGGCCTGATTTACTAAGATCCTAAATGAAGAGTACTAAATTGCGTGTGCACTGAAAAAGTTTGCGCGTGCTGTTGTTGTGTGTTTTGCGGGTGATCAACTAAGAATGTTCGCGCAATTGATAACGGGTGCAAACCGCAGTATTTAAATGAGGTGTTGCGTGTCTTACGGTTTGCGCCATGGAGAGTCTGGATGGAAAGCAGGATAGACGCAAGCGCAAAATGAAATTTGACGAGTTGGAGTTAGAGATATTAGTGGAAGAGGCAAATAAACACATTCATGAACTAAAGCAAAGAAATTTAAACATTACCAAAAGAAACGCAATATGGGAGAAAATCTGCGATAGAATAAATGCAGTTGGTAAAACAAAAAGAACGGCAGATGAGGTTAAAAGAAGGTGGCAAGATATAAGGCAAAGAACTAAAGAAAAAGTGGCCTTTAATAAAACTTCGGCAAACCAGACAGGTGGAGGGAAGAGATGCCTCTAACCAGCATTGAGCAGCAGGTGCAGCTCACCTTCTGGAGGAGCAGATAACTGGGATACTGGGGTCTGACACGCTAGAGCCAACTGCAGAACAAGGTAGGCGCACAATAAGAAACACTTTTTTCTCCATGAAAACACGTGATTTATTTATTATCACAAATAAAAAAATGAATGTGCCTCCTGTGGCAACCTTTTGCTGAATAATACTCGATTTAATATTCAAATAAAATATTTCTCCTTTTGCATGTGCTTGTGACCGGCTCCAAATCAGCCCTTAAGTCAGGGTTTCCGTTGTCTGGTAATTGCCGGACTTTGTCTGGTAAAATATGCGGAAGTCCGGGATTTTATAATCTCTCCGGTCAAAATGTCCGGTGAAAATACTCCTCCCAAGCACAATTTCAGTTGTAATAAAATGGGTTATTTCCACATCATTTTATGAAAAACGCCTCGGGATTCTCCCAGAGGAGCTGGTGGAAGCGGCCGGGGGATCTGGACCTCTGAAGCTGCTGCCCCAGCGACCCGACTTCGGGTCCATCCATCCATCCATTAGCGGAAGCTAAAATATATGGATGGATGGATGGATGGATTTTATCCATCCATCCATCCATCCATTGTCATCCTCACTTATTTTTTTAACGTTACCTTTGATCATTTAAAAGAAGTCACATTTGGGTTTGTCATGTTCAGGTTTATAAATCTCATTTTTCATCATTTGGTCTTCTGTTGTGACGTTGTTTTCCTTGAGCAGGTTATTTTCATCTTGGTTTGTCTTTGTTGTACTTTTTTTTCCCTGTTCGAATCACTTAGCTCTTGAATGTAAATATGCTCCATCAGCCTTTATTCTGTAGAGATCATCTAGTCTTTCTTGTAGGGATTACAGTTTTATTTGGTTTTCTATGGACATTTGTGTTTTATTTACCAGTGAATTAATTTCATCCATCAGTTCCTTTTGTTTTTGTTTCCTCTGTATTGGTATGTTTTTACTGATGATAATCACCATCTGTTCCACCTTTAAATTTAAACCATCCCACTTATTTCTATTAGACTTTTCAAGATCTGTAACTTTGTTGATCAGGACTTTGGCCTGTTTGTTGAACCCAGCTTTTTGGAGTAGTTTTTTACCTTTTATCTTGGAGTAGGTCACTGTTAAATTTCCATGTTAGCAGATGTTAAAGGTTCCTTAAACGATAGTACAGACAGTTTAATCAATGATCTGTGAGAGGAGAGGCTGAGATATCACTGTTTAAAATGTTCTCGCCCAGTCCATCAGAGACAAGCCAACGGTCCAGTCTTGACCATTGTCCATCCCTTGAAGAGCTAATCCAAGTGTGTTGTTTACAGCTCAGGTTTATATTCTCCAGTAGTCGATCACGTTTGTTTTTGTGCAGAGGTTCAGTATGATGTCATCATTTACCGGTTGTGTGTAGTCTGTCTAACCATGAATTAGGCGCTATGTTAAAGTCACCTCCCACTATAACCTGATCTGAGGTCTAAGTTGTTTTCCATTCATTTACAAGATTACCGAGTTTATCACACCTCTCTGTTATCCATATACACATCCAAGAATAAAATATTTTCCATTTGATTCCACAGCCACCATCAACCAGTGACCGTCATTATCTTCTTTGTGATCAGTTATTGTGCCTGGGAATCTGTAAAACATCTCCATGACTCCATTACTAATGTGGAGCTCCGTGAGCAAACCAGACAGCATCTCCTCATTGGCTTTTTCAGGATTTATCATCGTAACTGAGTGTGTTTCTTGAATAAAAATACAATTTGCTCTTTGTTCCTTACAAAACAGAAATATAGCTTTACACTACACACTGTTATTCAACCCCAAACATTTAAAGATAGAAAAGAAATAGACATGTATAAATGGAAAACAGATGCTTCAGATGCATCTGGTCTTAACCTCGGGCTAGTGGGGGACCTGATATTTGGCTATGCTTCTTCCATGTGTGGGTGTTTATGATCCAGTATCCTGTCATCGTGTTAATATGTGAATTATCAACGATGTTAATTGGGAGTACTTCAGACGTTCTCAGTTGGAGTTTAGGTCCTGCGTGTCATGGGCCTGAAAACGCTTGGTTTTAGACCAGCTCCTCGCTGTGTGGGGGGAGGGGGGGGTCTGTCTGTTGTAGGTGAGGCCTGCTGCCATCATGTTGTGTTTTGGTCGTATTTACTCCAGTCAAGGTTTATTCTCTTTTCTTCTTTTATTTTCATGTGTGATTCCATGTTTACGCCACATGTTGCTAAAAGCAATGACGACATCTTTCTTGCATGATCAGAGATCTGATTCATTCCCTGACATCAACTGGGGGGGGGGGGGGGGGGGGGGGGTGCACCTGCAGGTGCTTCTGAGGATTGATTGTTCTTTGGTTTAGATAGTCTTGTGGCCTTTTCCCCCACTGGGTTTTTGGTCTAGTCTAGAGTAGTCTTTTGCCGTTCCCCTTATTTTCGGAATCTGGCAATCTAAATTATACTGAAATTCAAAATTCAAACTCTGAATTTAATCACTTTAATCATTTTAACCGATCAATCAACTGATTCCAATCTGAGCTGCAAACTCATACACCTAGTGGGGACCGTGTTCCCGCAGATACGACCACATTAGTCCAGTCCTGAGGTTTCTGCACCGGTCCTGACTAGAACCAGGAGATACGACCATATTAGTCCAGTCCTGAGGGTCTCTGACCTGAGGTCTCTGACCCCTGACTAGAACCAGGAGATACGACCATATTAGTCCAAGTCCTGAGGTCTCTGCACCGGTCCTGACTAGAACCAGGAGATACGACCATATTAGTCCAGTCCTGAGGTCTCTGCACCGGTCCTGACTAGAACCAGGAGATACGACCCCATATTAGTCCAGTCCTGAGGTCTCTGCACCGGTCCTGACTAGAACCAGGAGATACGACCACATTAGTCCAGTCCTGAGGTCTCTGCACCGGTCCTGACTAGAACCAGGAGATACGACCACATTAGTCCAGTCCTGAGGTCTCTGCACCGGTCCTGACTAGAACCAGGAGATACGACCATATTAGTCCAGTCCTGAGGTCTCTGCACCGGTCCTGACTAGAACCAGGAGATACGACCACATTAGTCCAGTCCTGAGGTCTCTGCACTGGTCCTGACTAGAACCAGGAGATACGACCATATTAGTCCAGTCCTGAGGTCTCTGCACCGGTCCCGACTAGAACCAGGAGATACGACCATATTAGTCCAGTCCTGAGGTCTCTGCACCGGTCCTGACTAGAACCAGGAGATACGACCATATTAGTCCAATCCTGAGGTCTCTGCACCGGTCCTGACTAGAACCAGTAAATACGACCGTATTAGTCCAGTCCTGAGGTCTCTGCACCGGTCCTGACTAGAACCAGGAGATACGACCACATTAGTCCAGTCCTGAGGTCTCTGCACCGGTCCTGACTAGAACCAGGAGATACGACCACATTAGTCCAGTCCTGAGGTCTCTGCACCGGTCCTGACTAGAACCAGGAGATACGACCATATTAGTCCAGTCCTGAGGTCTCTGCACCGGTCCTGACTAGAACCAGGAGATACGACCACATTAGTCCAGTCCTGAGGTCTCTGCACCGGTCCTGACTAGAACCAGGAGATACGACCATATTAGTCCAGTCCTGAGGTCTCTGCACCGGTCCCGACTAGAACCAGGAGATACGACCATATTAGTCCAGTCCTGAGGTCTCTGCACCGGTCCTGACTAGAACCAGGAGATACGACCATATTAGTCCAATCCTGAGGTCTCTGCACCGGTCCTGACTAGAACCAGTAAATACGACCGTATTAGTCCAGTCCTGAGGTCTCTGCACCGGTCCTGACTAGAACCAGGAGATACGACCACATTAGTCCAGTCCTGAGGTCTCTGCACCGGTCCTGAACCGGTGCAGAGACCTCAGGTCTCAGGTCATCTACCCCGCACCTTCATGTTTGCCATGAAGGCAAACCCAGGATGTTTTTTCTCTGGCCTTGAATGTTTCGATGTGACAGGCTGACAAAAATTATAGGCATGAAAAAAAGTTTTTCCAATTTTCAGCGAATGCAATACAGGATGACGTTGAAAGTTTCTCTCCATGTTCTTTTTATCTGGTGCCTAATGACAAGACGAGAAACAAAGGTCAATCAAAGAGTTTAATACAATCATGAATACAAAGAATTATTATGCCATGCAGAATATTTTAATCTGCCGTTGGTACACTTGTCCACAACATCACCAGGATGCTGCCATGGACAAAATGCACACTGCAAGTCAGATTGTGCCTGTCCAGCATCTTAATTTTAATTTTAATTTGTTTTTAATATTAATTTTAATTTTATTTGTTTGTGATCTGTTTTTATTGGATCTGTTTTTATATTTGGTTGCTGTTACTTAAGTGTGTGGAATTATGAATGAAAAACGCACTGATGCTGCTGTAACACCTTAATTTCCTGCAAAGGATTAATAAAGTATTTAATCTAATCTAATCTTAACCTTTGTGTCGTGTTCGTTTCTCCCCCCTTACTTTAGTGTTCCCGGTCAAATTTGACCGGCCTGTTTTAACTGCTTCTACATTAACAGAAAAACCACTGCTTAACACCAAATTTTATTTAACTCCTTTTGAAGCTGTAAACAATGTCTCAGACCACTGGTTAATATGAATAACTGCAGTGAATATACATAAAACAGACACAGAAATAGTAAATTGTATTCCAAAATTATCATTTATTATAAAAAGAAAGTAACAAAAATCAAAACAATGACCAAATTCACACATCAACATGAGCCTATCATTTGTATATGTGTGTGTGTGTGTGTGTGTGTGTGTGTTGGGGGGGGGGGGGGCTGTGTCTTCACATGTGTCTTCACACACAGGAGTGGCATCCTAACAATATTTTCTACTCTTGCTCTTCCTTCTCTTTCCTGGGTGGATGAATACCAGAGCAAATTGCCATCCTTGGACTGGAATATCACGGGACAGCTCCCACCGCTACACCGGGCTGTGAGCCCGAACGTGATTGTTCAACACCAGACAGCTCCCACCACTTCTGCGGGCTGTGAGGGCTGTCCAGTGCTGAACATTCACGTTCAGCACTGGACAGCTCCCACCACTTCTCTGGGCTGTGGGAGCTGTCCAGTGCTGAACATCCACGTTCAGCACCGGACAGCTCCCACCACTACTCCGGGCTGTGGGAGCTGTCCAGTTCAGCACCAGACAGCTCCCACCACTACTCCAGGCTGTGGGAGCTGTCCGGTGCAGAACAGGAATGTTGTCAAATATCTCAAAGGGATCATATTCAGATCAATGTTGTCTTCTATTTCTGAGACATCGTCCTCTATTTCTGGGTTGAACTTCAATCCCCTGTTCATCAGGTTGAAATAAAAGGTCCAGAGCTTCTCTGACAAGAAATCATCTGATCGGGCGCCTAGTCTGCGTGTTCGTAGCAAAATGAGGGCAATGCACACAAAAAAACTATATATAAGGGGTCTCTGAGAAGATATGATACATTTTGTATTGGAAAGTACGGTTTACGTCAGGGGATGGGCACATAAGCCTGGGAAAGAGACGGTTCTCATAACAAACACCTAATTGTTTACTTTGAAATGTGGAACAAGTGTTATACATTTAGTTTGGAAAGTGTGGTTCATGTGGTGGGATGGGCACATAAGCACCGGAATGAGGAGGGAATAGGAGACAGCTATTTGTTCAGTCTGAAATGGGTTCACGTGGGGTGGGGTGGTGTGTGTGGTGGTGTATTTGTGGTTGTGTACAATCTGATGGATAAACACAATCTAGGGTCACCCATTAATTTCCTGTGGTGGTCATTTTTGACCGGGAACACCACAGGTGTTACAAAGTTGAATAAACTACTCAAAATTCAGAGAAAATGGTGATCAACAATTATATATGTTCAAATGGCTAGTGTGGAGGATATCATAAGGCCCTGAGACAATCAAATGTAAAACACTATATTTATGATTGATGAAAGTAGGAAATCGGTCAGATTTGACCCGAACACGACAGAAAGGTTAAAAGATCCAGAGGAAGGCGGATCTGTTATCCTGGGTTTTATGGCTCTTTGTCTCAGTCTCACAGTCCCAAAGTCCTGGTTAATAAACAAACTGTTTTTCCGGGGGTTGCAAACTGTTGATGGGGGTCGAGAGGATGTTGCAGTAATTAAGTCGTAAACCTGAGCTGAGAAACCCGCAGCATTCCTTCATGCCAATATAACAAGTTAAAATCTACATGGTTAATTCTAAATCCTAACAACGTCTTAACAGGACCAATCAGAGAGGGGTTGCGTATGCTCCTCTCAACCTCAAGCACCAAGAGGTTTTCATTTCAGAGAGACAGCAAGAAACGAAAAACAAAAAAAAAACAATGGATATACAGTGTTTTTTTCTTTCCAAAAAGGACGTGGAGGCTGACTCGGCTGGGGCTTAGGTTTTCGAGGAACTGCCATCAGAAACAGGTAAATAAATGAATATCCAATTTCACATTCACTTGTAAACGTGTAGTAGTTACTAAAGGGGCTGTGGGAAGGCTAGCATCCCCGGGGAGTGGCTACATCGTGAAAAAGAGATGAATGAATCACACTACAACCCTTGTAACTGAAGGTTTTCCACATATGCTACATCTTTCATTCAGTGATATTTTTCTCATATACGTATCTTGCACAACTACATTGCAGCTTTTATGACATTTTATAAGGTGTCTGTATGCTAGGGGTTTTGCAACGTCAGGTGGCTCACGGTAGGTCCATACCTCGGTTTTGTGTCACAGTTTCGGTACGGATTCGGTACAGTTTCAGACCACCCGCTATCCTAAACCCGCGATCGCAAGTTACCGAGTTTGTGGAAAGTGCAACCCGCATGTCGGCGCGTAAAAGACTGCGTCCAAATGGAATAAATGTGCGTCCACCTGGTCATATGTGGACGTGAACAAATGGCTCTACCTCTGGATTACGCATCACCGTATTACTGTCAGACGTTTTTATTCTCTGAGGTCAGAGGTCAGCAGTTGTGGTGGATGTGGGAATAGTCGCGGCCAGACACGTCAGTCTGTACAGCTGTGGCATGATCTCATCCAGATGTTTGCTGTGGAGGAAACCAAGGAGATCTTTGGAACATTTCCCTTCAAAATCCGCCATGGCCTCCATCACAGTAGGCAAACAAGCTAAGTATGGGGAGAGGAAGGAGCCCTGCCTCACCAAAGAGAAGTCCATCCAATGGAGGGAAAGGAACGAAAAATTGGCTTGGCTAGCTCACGTAACTGCCCTAAAAAATAAAGCCAAAAGGCTTGGTCATATAATTGATGGATCCATCGCCCCTCCTACTACTGACTGTGCACCAGGAAAGACACCACGTTACTGCATTTTCCTAACCCACCAAATAAATCTCTCCTCAGCTTTCCCATGTTCCAACCTCGAAACCTTATTAAACCATCTAAACAAAGTCATATGAAGTACCGATCCCAGAGAACCGGGTTCACTTTCTGACCACTTTCTACTCATTTTATCAAGTTACGACACACACGGACAAACGTAAAACATATACAGCAACAATTATACACACAACATATCCAGCTGTGAATAACATCCCAGACAAGAGATCCGATTAAGAAGCTTCCACACAGAGTTTGTCCATCCGCTTAATCATTTGAAGGTGATCCCGATCACTTAACTGGTCTTTAATTCAGCAGCTTGAACATATCACCCTAAAAAAAACATTCCCATTTCCTATGCCAACCCAAAAAACCCCGACAGAATTTTATCCGATGATCCGGCCAGGTGCAGGAATTCCGCACACGATGTGTAGCATACACTGCAACCTCGCAGTTAATTTATCAAATCGGATAAGAAAAACCACCCACATTAGTTTTCCATAACGACTTCGGTACCACATTGATCAATCAGTACGGTATCCTTAACCAAAAACTTCACAATCAGTCCTCGACTGATTTTACAGGCCCATACCCAACCAGTCCCACTGGATTATCAGCTGACCAGTCCCATACTGGATTTCCCTACCAACCCTAGGCCGTACTCTCCATCAGTCCCTGACAGATGTCACAGGTGCACTCTCCCTTTATTAAAGTACTCTGAGGTCTCCCGACCCAACCAGTCCCCCACTGGATTTTAGTGCTCTTCAGCTCACAGAGCTGGTATTTTAAGCATTCATCACGTCCACCCTGCCCCCCACCCTGGACCCTCTACAGTTCGAATACCGGGCCAACAGATCTGTGGACGATGCCGTAGCCCTCCTCCTCCATAAGACCCTTTCCCACGTGGATGCTGGTAGGGGGAACTATGTGAGAATACTGTTTGTTGATTACAGCTCAGCATTCAACACATATTCCCTCCAGACTGGTATCCAAGCTGTACGACCTGGGCCTGTACTCCTCCTTGTGCAGGTGGGTCTACAGCTTTCTGACCAGCAGACCACAAGTGGTTCGGCTGGGACACCACACCTCATCCCCCCCTCACCCTCAACACCGGAACCCCTCAGGGCTGTGTGCTCAGCCCTCTGCTGTACTCCTTGTACACTCATGACTGCGTAGCCACTTCAGACTCCAACGTCTCATAAAGTTTGCTGACGACACCGCTGTTGTGGGTTCTGATCTCCCACGACAACGAGTCAGCCTACAGGAGCGAGGTCTCACACCTGGAGGACTGGTGCAGGGAGAACCACCTCTGCTGAACGTCAAAAGACGAAGGAGCTGATTGTGGACTACAGCAGGAAGCAGCAGAGGGAGCCCCTCCCCTTGTCATCTGTGGTTCTGAGGTGGAAAGAGTGGACACTTTAAATACCTCGGGGTGACCATCTCGCAGGGACCTGTGCTGGACTCAACACATCACCACAACGGTGAAGAAGGCCAGACAGCGTCTGTTCCTCCTCAGAAGACTGAGGGACTTCAGGCTCCCCCTCAGGGTGCTCAAGAACTTTTACAGCTGCACTATCGAGAGCATCCTGTGTGGGAGCATCACCACATGGATGGGGAGCTGCACCAAACAGGACTTCTTGGCCCTGAAGAGGGTGGTCCGTTCAGCAGAGCGGACCATCAGAACCACCCTCCCAAACCTGCAGGACATTTACACTAAACGCTGCAGGACCAGGGCCCTGAAGATCCTCAACCAGCCCAGTCACCCCGGTCACTATCTTTTTTCCCCTCTGCCATCAGGCCGGCGTCTCCGCTGCCTGAGAACCAGGACTGAGCAGATGAGGAAGAGCTTCTTCCCTCAGGCCATCCGCCTGCTGAACTGGGACCACTACTCACATTAAGCTTAATATTGAACAGTGACTCTGCTCTGTTTTATTTGGACTTCATAGTTTTTCTCATCTCCTGCAGTGTGTGTTTATTTATTATTTATTACTTATTTAAACTTAATTCTTTTTTTTTTCTCCTGTTTCTTCTTAGAAGAAAGCATTTGCCCTGTGGGTACAATAACAAATTTTACTGCGCAATGTACAAAGTATAATTGTGTATGTAACAAATAAAGATCTTGAATCTTGAATCTTGAAATATTGTGCATGGCCTAAAAATTACATTAACGTAATAATAAATCTATTGAACTGTATTTGCTACAAAAGTCATTCATAAATTTATGAACGTGAGGAAGATCCTTTTTTTATGGATAACCAATTATACTTCAATAGTAAATATGCAGAAAGTTTCTATTCAAAGTGTGATCGGCTGGTCCCTGTGAGTGAGCGGAGGATAGTGGACATTGACATGGAGGTGAGTGGACATTGACATGGAGGCGAGTGGACATTGACATGGAGGTGAGTGGACATTGACATGGAGGTGAGTGGACATTGACATGGAGGTGAGTGGACATTGACATGGAGGCGAGTGGACATTGACATGCAGTGGTGGCCTGTTGCCTAAAAGGCACGCACGCTCACGTGCACGTCCAATGCAAAGTTATTGGAACATAAATACCGCGGGACATAAGAGCGTCCCGTGCAGGTCGTACCGAACCGTTCTGTATTTTACGGAGTACAGTTGCGTCCCTACTGTGTGCCCTCTCCTTTTTGTGAAAGAAAGTCTGGAGGCATCACTCAACATTTTTCAGTTGGTCTAGGGTTTAAAACAAACAAACAAACATGCAAACAAAAATAAGGAAAATATAACCTTTTATTAGAGGGAATATAACTTGACTTTAGACAGAATACAAAATGTACAAAATGTAAACGGTTACTTATTGATTATAATAATAATAATAACGGTAGTAGTAAACTTTATTTGTATAGCACACTTTGAAGTCAGAGACCTCTCAAGGGGCTTAACAATCCTATAGTATAAAAACGGAATAAAAAGAAAATCTATATCAATATGCAAAAGCAACACTGAATAAATGAGTCTTTAGGCTACTTTTGAAAGCGACAAGGGAGTCAAACATCCTAGTAAAGTCAGGTAATTTACTCCAAAGTCTTGTCCAGAGGACAGAGAAGCCACAATGATCCCTTTTAATTCCTGATTATCTATAAGGGCGTCATTATTCTCTTTCTATCGTTATTACGGGTATGTTGTTTCATTTTGACACATTTTGAGGTACGCATTGGCAGTATTTGGGTCTAGACAAGACGCAACATGTCTTCAACAGTTTCAACCAGCCATCCAGCCCCCCGTACTCCAGGACAAACTGGGGAGGATGGGAGTAGACCCCCACCTGGTGGACTGGATCCCTGACTACCTCACTGGCAGGCCACAGTACGTCAGGTTGAAGGACACCACGTCTGACACGGTGGTCAGGAGCACCCCAGGGCACAGTGCTGGCCCCTCTTCTTTTCACCCTGAACACCTCAGACTTCTGCTACAACTCAGAGCTGTGCCACATACAGAAGAACGCTGATGACGCAGCCATCGCTGGGTGCATCAGGGACGACAGAGAGGAGTATCGGAGACTGGTTAAGGACTTTGCTGCTTGGTGCCTGAACCACCTACAGCTCAACACCTCTAAAACGAAGGAGCTGGTCATTGACTTTAGGAGGTCCAGACCAAGACTGTGACCAGTCCTGTTGGAGGGAGCTGAGGCGGAGGCTGTGGACTCCTATAAGTACCTTTTATTGTCCAGTATGGCTGGACAATAAACTGGACTGGACAACACTTACCAGCCACCAGTATGGGAAGATACAAAGCAGGCTGTACTTCCTAAGGAGACTGTGGTCTTTCAACATCTGTAAACTGCTGTGGATGTTCTACCAGTCTGTGGTTGCCAGTGTCCTCTTTTACACCGTGGTGTGCTGGGGACACATCCAGACTGGACAAACTGATCAGACGGGCCGGCTCTGTGGTCGGCATGAACCTGGACTCTCTGGTGATGGTGGCAGAGGTGAGGACATTGGACAAACTGCTGGACATTATGGACAATGTCAGCCACCTTCTGCACTCCGTCATCAGCAACCAGAGGAGGCTGTTCAGTGAAAGACTTATCCTCCCCAAGTCCAGGACCAACGGGCTAAAGAACTCCTTTGTCCACCAGGACATCACACTTCACAACTCATCACTGGGGGGGGGGAGGGTGTAGGGCACAGAGGACACAAGAGAAGGAGTTAGCAAAAACAAACACAACAGACCTGGACACTTTCTTTCCTTTCTTCCATATGTGTGCAATAATCTCATCTATAGTGCAATAGTTTAATTTAACCTGATAATTTAATTTGACTAAATATAACAATAACCTACACTGAGCCATATGGATTTATTTATTCATCCTTTTTTTTGAGTTCACAGTTTATTTTATATATTTTATTCTATATCTTTACTTGACATGCTACTGGAAATTTGAATTTCCCTGAGGGAGTCGTCCCCCATGGTTCAGTAAAGTTGAGTCAAATTCTCTATCAATGCTGAACTGCAGAACAGTTAAAAACACTGAAAACCAGCGTTTACTTTTGACATTCAGGGAGGAAACTTTGAAAGGAGATTTTTCAGAGGAGTCTGGTGTGTTTGTTGGAGTGAGCACAATGGTGGGCGCTCAGTCATGTTTCCCCTCAGAGACTCTGATCTGCAGTCAGACCGCCAGGGAAGGATTCGTTGACTGAATCCTTCCCTTCCTCCACAATCATCTGGATGTGTTCAGCTCAGGTGTTCAGGATGGTTGCAGGAGAAGTCAGAGAACCAGCCCACAGTTACAATCTGACTGGTTGAACTGGTTCACTGCAGGCCAGTCAGGATAAATATGGGTCAGAAAAAACAGAAAAAAGAAGCTTTTCACAGACGTAAATGAGTTTGTAGCTGTTCTGTGGACGGCAGCGTCCAGCTGCCATGACGGGACCACAAACCACCAACAGATACGTGTTTATGACCTTTTTATAAGATGATCATTGTTAAAAATATAAAACCCACAATAAGGTGATGTTTCACGTATAAAAACAAGTTCATAATAAAAATGTTTGAGCTGGAAGAACGCAGTAACACTGAAGCCTCCAGGAGCTGAAGGTCTGGTGGCTCCTTCCATCATTCCAGATGTTCCTCCATTCAGCCACTCCAGTCTGGAGACAACAACATCAACAGTCATCAGGGTTCAGCTCAGACAAGGAGATGATGTCACAGTGACTCACTCTGACATCATCATGAACTCAGCTGTCAGTCATCACTTTTATCAACCAATGAGATCAGAGACAGAGAACTTTAGAATAAGAGAGAAAGACGAACCAGTCAGAGGGATTGATAACTCATCGGACGAGCAGAAGGGTTCCTTCTGGTCTCTCATCCTCCGGAGTATAGTGGAGCTGATCTCTCCTTGAAGAAGAAACAATCCAGTCAGAACCAACTTGAACCAGATCTGAACTACAAACATGTCTGACTCTCAGCTTCATACTGACTTCTGACTTTAACTGAGACTGATGTCTCTCTGTGGAAGTTCTCGTCTTCACTGTAGACTTCACATCTGTACATTCCTGAGTCTGTGACTGTGGGCTGTTTCAGGGTCAGAGTCAGGTCTCCAGAGTCCAGCAGGTCTTCCTCCATCTCTGTTCTACCTCTGTAAACCTGGTTCTGGTCTTCAGGATGGTCAGAGTCGTTCTGATACACGTGGACCTTCTTGTATTGAGGTTCACAGCGAATCCACTCCACTCTGGTGTCTCTGGGAAGACCAGGTGTTGTTCTGAAGGGCAGCTGGATAGACTCCACCCCCTCCTCCACCTCCACCTTGTGGTCTGAGAGAACAAAGAACATCAGCTGGACTTGAAGGTGTTATATCTGATTCATTTACTGTCCCACAGTCAGAGACAGTTTGGAGAGAAAACTTCCAGAAACAAAAGCAGAACTTATGTCTTACTTGGGACTTCCAGCAGCACAGTTTTCTGTCTAGAAACCTCCTTGCTGTCAACTCTGCAGATGTATCTGCCAGAGTCTCTGTCTGTGGGGTATTTCAGCTTCAGACTGAGGTCTCCAGTCTTCAAATGATCTTCAGGAATCTCTGTTCTCCCTCTGTAAAACTGGTCCTGCTGGTCACACTGGTTACAGCTGTTCTGGTATTTGAGGATCATCATTGGTGGTTCAGGTTCATATCCACCACTTCACTTCAGCATCTTCAGGAAGACCAGGTGTTGTTATGAAGGGCAGCTGGACAGACTCCTCCCCCTCATCCACCTCCACCTGATGGACTGAGAGGACAACAAAGAACAACATCAGCTGTAGAGAAGTTCAGCAGAAGTTCACTGAAGGTCAGGAGGAGATGAACTGTGTCTTTGTGGGTTCAGAGAAAGTGCTCTACAGAGTGCAGAGAGAGGGAATGTGGGATTGATCAGACAGTCTGGAGTATCAGAACAGTCTGTCAGACTGGTCCAGGACAGGTTTGATGGGAACATGACAACAGGGAGGTGTTTGGTAGGACCAACAGAGGAGCTTAAATAAGAGGGCTGGACTGTTCAGAGCAGTTTGGAGAGTAGAAATAGAAGTGAAGAAGAGACTGCAGGTGGGTTAGAACAGGTGGAGAAGAGCATCTGGGATAGAAGAGTAGTAGTGAGAGTTGAGGGAAGGTTTTCATCTGGATGGTAGTTTGTTGAACCTTTGGAGATGCTGATATAAACTCACACCTTCACTAGTGTCTGTAACACATCCATTCATCATAGACCTCTGGGAAACTGGGAACAAACATGCATGTTCATGCAGCTCCAAACACAAAAAATAATCATGAAATGATAATAAATACAAAACACACTCAAGCATTTTAACTCACTTGTGTCAGGAAGTCAAGATTGTTGGAAAGAAAGTCCATGTGTGGGACGCTGTGTAAAACGTACATAAAAACAGAATCCAATCATATTCAGATCCCATCAACTCCTTTCTGTTCTACTGGAATAAAATAGAACATTAAAACACACATGATTGTCTCCTGGACATCACTGATGGACTCAGGGACACTTCCAGAAACCACCGTCTGTCAACACAGTTCAATCCACCGATGCAGGTTAAAGCTGGACCATCAGAGAAGAAGACACATGTGGACACCATCCAGAAACACCAGCGTCTCCTCTGGACCAAAGATCATCTGAGTTTGATGTCTCGCCATGACTGGCGGTTGTTCTAACTTACACATACAATCTGCTCAAAATCCACACGTTTGATGATTTTTCTGGTCTGAACAAGTGTATATGACAATCTTGGATGAACTCCATAGCGCCACCATCTGGTCAAAGGAGTATGATTTTGGTCACAGTATGTCCGGTATCTTCTTCATGCTTCATCATATCAGCCTGAGTATACAGAATATACTCTTTAGTGTCCTCATGCACCATAGAAAGTTTCGTGTCTGGACGTCCAACGGTACCAGCGTTATTCACCGTAAAACAGGAAGTGGATGGTTTTATCAGATGCAAATGAAGAATATTCATTAAAAAGGAACTAAGGAGGTGAGGTAAAGGACCACATCCCTTTCACTAATGATAACATTTCATACACAGCAACATATCGTCTGTTCACCAATCTTTTTTTTCAAAATATGAAATCATAACCAATTGATCATATTTCTGGAACCTTGAACACTAAACACATATTTTTATCAGAGTCACCAAACTGAGCAGTAATATAGCTGTATATGTCAACTTTCATTATTTTTTCAGAATTTTCTATTAATAGTTGAGTTTTGATAATTATCTTTTGGAACTGCTTGTTAATAGCTTTAAGCTTTAACTGTTATAGAATTGACTTTGGTGCCAACTATTAACAGCAGAAATAAATTCTCATAGAAAATCATATATAAATTATTTATTTTGTGTTTGTCTGTCAGAATACAATTCAAATAGGTCCAACCTTAGAAATTTATAAATAGAAAATACAATTTTAAGTTACGCTGTCTCATTCTGATACAGGTGAGAATTCACTGTCAAATATACGTCAGAGTCACAGGTAACATCTATTGAACAGGGGGTTGATTCCAAAACTGCACTTGTTCTAATTTGCACTAAATTGCCAGATCATTGTCAAAATGCACATATTGACATAACATTTCTTTCAATACATTTCTGTGGAAAATGGACTTGTCTAATGAGATTAATAAAAAAATCACTCATTGCTTCCTGGGAGAAGCATTTAAAGCCTATTCTGCAGGTAACTGGTAGTCAGTGAAAGGAGTTAACAGCAGTAGTGATGCTGGAAGACATGCAGTTGTAAATAGTGAAGCAGAGACTAACATTAATAGTGAAGGCAAACCCGCACGCCATAGTCTACAATCAGCACATTGTATATCGGATGCTTCACCTCAGCATCCGATCACCAAGCCGGTCGTGGTGTCAGGGGGGCTCATAACACCGCAAATATGGAAAAATGTAGCAGGGATGAAAACAACCGCAGTTGTCCTGGCAGACAGGGGAGAAGCTGCAGGAAAAAAAACATCGCTAATGGCGCACTGGAAATTACGGTGGTGATGGTGATGGTGATGATGATGATGATGATGGCTGCGAGTTCTTGAGAGAAGAGGAAGAGTATCGAAAGTCGAGCCTAAATTTTGATAAGCCTGTTGGTTTTGTAGAGACGATCTGACAAATTCTGAGCCCATTGATTTAATCTCTTTTCCAAATGATGAATTCTGAGCCTCATCACCAATCAAACAAATGGATATGGCCACCAGTTCTTTAAAAGGGAAATATTGAAACCAAACTCCAGATTTCATGACTTTATGATGTGATTGTCCCTGAAATGAAAACTTTCATTGCGCATGGGGCTGCAGGAAGAATCTGAAAATGAGGACTACTGGGCAGATTTGGGCAGGTGATGTAACAATAATCAAATTAGATGACAAATCTACTTCCATTCCAAATTTTGGTTCAAACTGAAGATATATATCATTTACAGTATGTCTTTATCTCAAACCACTTTAAAGTTATAGCGTTTTGATATCAAAATTGAACATTTTCCAATATGGCCACCACCTTGTGATGTCATAATATGCAAATTATATTAATAACTTTACTCCCATCACAGACTTTGAGTCATACTAAACAATTTTCTTATTGACAGTATACCTTTTTCTCAAACTGCCTTCAAGTTATAGCCTTCTGAAATCTTGATGTCAAAATTGTATATTTTCTTGAAAAAGCTCTGGCACCTAAAGGGTTAATGGTTGAATTCTGATTTTTTTTTTTTTTTTTTTTTTTTTTTTTTTTACCACTATGCAGGGTTTTGCTGTTCACAAACAGCTAAGATTTGCAGTGGCAATCATAAAATATATGAGGCCCTGGGCAGATGCTGGCCCCTCTGCTGTAATTCAGGTATACATAGTTTAATCTGGTCCAAGCCTGGTGTGTATGATTGTAGTCTGAGCCTGAACACATCTATATGGTAATATTCAGAAACTGTTGGAGCACCACCTGTTGGCTACAGGGACTGTCATGTTTTGTAGGATGCATCCTGACTCTTTCTGGCTTTAGCAGATGAAACACAGACGTGGTCAATCAGTAGTGAAGATATTAAAAATGACTTACAATTAAACTATCTTTGTATCACGTTTGTCATTTCTATCACATTCATCTTCTGCTGAAGGCCTGCAGCACCGCCTTCAGATGCAAAGACGCACAAGCCTACAGCTCAGCCAGGGCTGACCTAAAACGGGGCATCAAGAAGGCCAAGCACTGCTACAAACTGAAGGTGGAGGAGCATTTCAACTCCAACCCCCGACGGATGTGGCAGGGCATTCGTATTATCAGTGACTTCAAGCCCACCAACCCCTCCCCCCCTTCCTCTGACACATCCTTCCTCAATGAGCTGAACAGGTTCTACGCTCGCTTTGAGAAGGATAACCCTGCAGCAGCAACAAGGGCAGAGCTGACTGCCATCCACCAACCACTGACATTCTCCCCCACTGACGTTGAAGCAGTGCTTAGCCGGACCAACGCACACAAAGCAGCAGGCCCTGATGGCATCCCTGGACGTGTGCTCAGAGCATGCGCTGGGGAGCTGGCGGCGGTCCTGACAGACTTATTCAACCTGTCCCTGGCCCGTCCTGTTGTTCCGACCTGCTTCAAATCCACCACCATTGTGCCGGTACCGAAGAGCTCCACACCAGCGTGTCTCAACGACTACCGTCCAGTGGCTCCCACCCCCATCATTTCAATGTGCCTAGAGCAGCTGGTCCTGGCACACCTCAGATCCTGCCTGCCCCCCACCCTGGATCCCCACCAGTTTGCCAACCGCAAGAACAGGAGCAGAGAGGATGCAGTCTCCACAGCGCTGCACTCTGTGCTCTCACACCTGGACAGTAACAACACTTATGCCAGGATCCTGTCATAGACTTCAGTTCAGCGTTCAACACTATCATACCGTCAACGTTCGTAGTCAAACTTGCGGACCTGGGCATCACAGCTCCCATCTGCAACTGGCTACTGGACTTTCTAACTAACAGGCCACAACATGTCCGGTTAGACCACCACTGCTCCTCCACCCTGACCATTAACACTGGCGTACCACAAGGCTGCGTGTTGAGTCCTTTCCTCTACTCCCTCTTCACCCACAACTGCAGACCTGTTCATGGCTCCGACGCCATAATCAAGTTTGCAGATGACACCACCGTGATTGGCCTCATCAGGAACAACGATGAGTCGGCCTACAGGGAGGAGGTGGACCACCTGGCTGCGTGGTGATAGAATAATTACCTGAGGCTCAACACCTCAAAAACTAAAAAAATCATCATGGACTTCAGGAAGAATGCTGTCACTCATCCACCCATCCACATCAATGGTGTGGCAGTGGAACGAGTGAGCAGCTTCAAAATCCTGGGGATCCATATTTCAGAGGACCTCTCCTGGACAACAAACTGCTCCAACCTGGTCAGGAAGGCTCACCAGCGAGTCTTCTTCTGGAGGACTCTGAGGAAGCACCACCTCTCTTCAAACGTGCTGGTGAACTTCTACCGCTGCACCATCGAGAGCATCCTGACCAACTGGATCACAGTCTGGTACGGGAACTGCTCCAGCGCTGACCGAAGGCCTTGCAGAGGGTGGTGAAAACCGCCCAGCGCATCGCCAGAGCTCCACTTCCTGCCATGAACACCATCCACAGGAAGCGTTGTCTCAGGAGAGCAACCAGCATCATCAAGGACTCCTCCCACCCAGCACACGGACTGTTCACTCTCCTGCCCTCTAGGAGATGCTACAGGAGTCTCCGTACACCAACCAGCAGATTCAGGAACAGTTTCTTTCCATCAGCTATTTCCCTGTTGAACTCTGCCACCCCCCATAGTCAAGGAAGTCCACCAGGACCAGTAAAGACACCAGTCCACTGAGGTCCAACAGGACCAGTACAGACACAAATCCAGGAAGACAACCAGGACCAGTACAGACACCAGTCCACTGAGGTCTAACAGGACCAGTACAGACAGTACAGTCGGAGCGATGCAGTGTGGCTTTGGATTACATTTTACTCTGGGGTGCCGTGAGATTTTATTCACTTTTGAAAGGTGTTGTGACTGAAAAAAGGTTGAGAAAGGCTGAGTTAGAGTCCTTTCCCCTCTTGTTGGGCATTTAACGTGCTGATAAAGCCTTGGGAGTACAGTCTTGAGATTGGTCTTATTAAAGTCTCCAGCTATAATGTGAACGCCATCAGGGTGGGCCCGCTGCTGTTAATGGCGTTTAGCAGGAGAGAGAGCGCCGTGCTAGCGTTAGCGTCTGGCGGGATGTAAACAGTAGTAACGATCACTACTGTTATCTCTCTCGGGAGAAAAAAAGGCTGGGATCTGACAGACATGTACTCAATATCGGGGGAGCAGTGCTTCGCGATAATACTGCTGTTGTTGCACCAGTCCTCATGCACGTAGATACAGAGCCCCCCACCTCTGCTTTTGCCGGAGTCCTCAGTCCGATCCCAGCGGTGCAGGGAGTGGCCAGCTAGCTGCACACTAGCATCAGGGATCTTCGGGTTCAGCCAGGTCTATTTGAGGTTCTCATCAGGTCTGGTTTTGGATCAGGGTCACTCTGCTTTGATCTGAATCTTGACTGAAACTCTTCAGCTTATTTCTGTGTATATGGTTGACTAGATAATGTTCAACAGTTTTTTCTAGAACTTTACAGATAAACAAAGATTAAATATGTACCTGTAATAAACTTGATCAGGATCACTGTTCCACTCTGGGTCCTGGTCTGATCTGAACTATTCAGACACTCCATCCTCAGGTAACACCAACTTCCTCTGGTTTATTACTTGTTACAGTTTTTCCTTCAATGATTCCTTATTTTCTGACTTATCTTCTCTCCTGTCAGTTACTGTCCACTTCTGTAGCTACCAACATGGCCACCAAGCCCACAATGCACCAGCACTCCCAGACTCTGCTTTGTTTAAACCAAGCTGTGACCATGTGATCATGTGACCTCATGAACCACTGAGCTCAAGGGTGCAGATGGCACTGGGGATGAGGGGACATGTCGCCTCCAGATTTATATTGATCCCTATCTTGCCCCCCCACCACCACCATCCGTATGTAAGGCACCAAACATAGGTAGAACTAGAAAAGCACTCGGAGAGAGCAGACCTTCACGAAGCAGCTCGTCTTTGTCTATCTCACAATGATAAAGAATCCTTTAAAAATTCCTGGATCCAGAAAGTGATCCGGCGCAGCTGATCCATCTGATAGCATCGGCGTTTCTGCTACTGTCATCAGATTCAGATTCAGATTAAGATTCTGCCTTTATTGTCACTGAGCCAGCGTCCCAACACAGTGAAATTACATTTCCAGTACATCGTCCAAGAAAACATACAGAAATAAACAACATATTGGACATGGGTCGACGGTGTCTGGGGGCTGCTGCCACGTAGCGGCGTTGCTTTCTTATCAGAAGAAAATACGATCACATGGGAAGGGGGGGGTAAAAAAAAGTGTCTCACACAATGTGTCCTTGAGGGGCATGTTGTGAGATTCACAAAAAAAAACCTCAGCACAAAGAAATTTAAGCATAACAAACTTAGACTAAGACATCGGAGAGGTGAGAGGGAGGAGGGTGCAGGTGTTGTCCAGCGAAGCAGTCCGTGCACGCGCAGCCACCATTGGCGTGCAGCGTGGAGGGGGGGAACACCAGGAGCAAGCGGAGACGTTGAGCATTCGGGGGAGGGATATGGAGCGGGGGAGGGGTTGGGTAAGAGCCTGATACGCATAAGACCTTGGAGAGTTCTTCGCATTTGGCCTTGAGTGAAGGCCTGTCGGGGAGCCAGATTCAGATAAGAGAGATTGTTTTGGGACAGGCTGATATGAGATTCCGTCTGCCTTAAGTCCTTGCTGGTTTCATCTCGGAGGGAAATCAATCCAAATAGCGAATTTCAGGTCAATTCTCCCTGAGCAGTGCATGTAGTTTCCCCAAGTTGGAATCCATTTTCAATATCAGTTCAAAAATCAACCCTTGTCTGTGATTCACATTCTGAATAACATCAATTTCCGATTCAGCTCGTCAAGCTTAACAGTCTCGGCACTCACAGCACGGCTCACAGACACGCACACGGATACCAGGTCCGGGATGGCAGTCCGTGCGCTTAATTTTCCAATACATCAGGTATCCGCCAACTCCAAACAGCAGGAATCCCATGATCATAAATCCAAATATGTAGACATCTTCTGTGTCCTCAATGAACAGAGGAGCCTGGCAGCTCATTCTCCATTTCGACCATGAATCCTGAACGTAACCGGCTGCGTATGTTCCATCAGGACAGGAGGGCTCTCATTTGCCTTCTCTTCTCATCGAGAAAATTTGATCGATTGCATTGAGAGACCAGCTGACCAGATCGTCTGGGGCGGCCTTGACAGCCATTTTGGTTTTTTTTTTTATGTTCTGTGTTAAGTTCGCGTCAATCCGTGTCTTTTGTGTTACCTGTTTGTGTCACCTGTTTCCTGTTTTACTTTGAAGGTCTGTCTTGTCTCCGTTGTTTTCAGTTTTGCTTTCTTCCCTCTTGTTATCCTGATTGTCTGCACCTCACCTGTCTCTTGTTTGTTGACCTGTGTATTTAAGTCTTGTCATCTCCCCTGTCTGTGCTGGTCCATTGTCTTCATGTCCATGGGTTTCTATGCCGGTTTGTTTTTTTGTCTTCCGTTTTTTTGTGTCTTATGTAAGTAGGTCTTTGTTCCATGATTATGTCTTGTTTCCATTTTGGATCACTTTTGTGGATTTTTGGTTTTATTTTGGACTTTGTGTTTTTTCCTTCCTGGTGGATTACTTTTGGGGATTTTTGTAGTTTTCTTGGACTTTTGGTTTTTGTTTTTGTTGAATAAATACTTTACTTTTTTTGCAATCCTGCACCTGGGTCCTCCATTCTGCCTAGAAAAAAGGAATAGTTGTGCGCACATCCAATCCTATTAGGCCAGGTGCAGGATGATCAGAAGATCATGACAGAGAAAAAGAGAGGAAAATCCGCACACTTGTTAGAAGCTCCCAATGTATCTTTAATTGCAACGTTTCGACTGAATGGTCTTCCTCAGGCAACTACAAAGAAGTGACAAGGCAGGTAGCAAATGTATATATAGGCTGAGAGCCAAGTGACATCACAATTGCATGGGCTTCAAGTGAGCCATATATGGGCATATGGCCATATATATATATGGGCCACTTAGTATGCACAGAGGTACAATAAATACAAACAATACAATATACATAGGGAAACACACCAATACAAAACAAATAAAACAAATAAACCATTTTAGGAAGAATGTAAAAAATCAACACTACTTGGAGATTTAAGACACCAAATACAAATTCACAAAAAGGGCTTGATGTCAAAATCCTCATTAAGGCCATTAGGTGACATGGTATTAAGAAAAAAGATCCAATAGGTCTCCCTTTGAAGGAGTTTTCTTTCTCTGTCACCACCTCTGCGCTGTTTCTCAATCCTCTCCACTCCTAGATAACGCAGTGCACTGACGCTGTGGCCCGCTTTTTTAAAGTGAGCTGCAACAGGACTGCGCTCGTCGCCTGATCTGATCTTGCTCCTGTGTTCACAGATCCTAGTGCGCAGTTCCCTAGATGTTTTCCCAATGTAAGCAAGGCCGCATGGGCAACGTATCATGTAAATCACATGTGTAGTACTGCATGTGATAGCCCCCCGAATAGAGATATTGCGACCTGTATGTGGGTGGGTAAAAATTTTACACCTCTGCGTGTAGACGCATTGGGAGCAGCCCCCACATTTATAGTTACCATCCGGTAAGCTAAGGGGTTTTGGTGTATTTTGAGGGATGATGTCAGATCTAACCAGGCAATCTCTGATGTTGTTGGGACGTTTAAACACCAGTTTGGGTGGTTCGGTGAATACATTCTTGAGTTTAGGGTCTGAATTTACAATATGCCAGTGTTTGTGAATTGTCTCCCTAAATTTATGCAATTGTGATGTCACTTGGCTCTCAGCCTATATATACATTTGCTACCTGCCTTGTCACTTCTTTGTAGTTGCCTGAGGAAGACCATTCGGTCGAAACGTTGCAATTAAAGATACATTGGGAGCTTCTAACAAGTGTGCGGATTTTCCTCTCTTTTCTCCTCCATTCTGCCTCACACCTGACAGCTACACTAATGGTGCGTTCAGCTGTACTCCTAAAATTGAAGTTTGAAGTCAGAAAAGCATTGTAATCTAGCATCTACCAGGGGTTTTTGTTTCATTTCATTAACTGTTCATTTTTTTGTTTGGTTTTGTTTTTTTAAATTCCCTGTTCCATGATGTCCCTGTTTTTAAACTGGGAAGGACTCAGTTCTGAGGTGATGTTGTTCGGATCTCCAAGTTCCGATATCCAATGTTATTGTAATGCACGATTTCGACCCCAGGGTCCTAAAGGGTGCCTGTATCTGACCATGTTGATCATAAACAACTGTCTAATGACTGAGCTGGTGATCTTTCTGCCACTTTAAGCCAGAGAAGAGGGAGGAGAAAAATCAGTGTTTATTTCAAGAACTAAATGATATATTTTGCCTGTATTCCCAGGTGTGAAAAATCCTTGTTTAGTAATGTTGAGTAGTGAGTCATTTGGACTTACCCGAAGTAGGCTAAATGTAAAAAAACAGCATTCTCCGCTGTAGGTGTAAATCTTTTAATGTTCTCACAACAATTGAATCATAGGCAACTATGATTCAGGGTCATATTCCACTGTTTGTCTGACTAGTCCGGACTGGTCGGACTGATGTGTTGAGAACTGATGAAGCCGCTTGGATAAGAGGCGAAATGTCTTCTAGACAAATCTAAGTCCAGTTGTCTATGATTCAGTTGTTGCGAGAATGGAACTTACCTGGATAAATGAGAATATCTACAGACTTATCTTTTAATGTTGTTTTTGTAATGGTATTTTAGTAAGCAATAACTGAAGTAGGCTAAGTGGCTAATAAGCTTTTTAGGCTCTTATTAATGTTATCATTGTTATTTTAGTATGCAATCTTTAACTCAAATTGAAAGATTTAAAATGTTTACACTGTCCACGTGGCCTGCAGGCAATTCCTACTGACCGTGAGGCCCTAGTCAGTCGAGACAGGATCTACCAGAGGATCTACCAGAGAGGATCCACCAGAGGATCTACCAGAGAGGATCCACCAGAGAAGATCTACCAGAGAGGATCTACCAGAGAAGATCTACCAGACAGGATCTATCAGAGAGGATCTACCAGAGAGGATCCACCAGAGGATCTACCAGAGAGGATCTACCAGAGAGGATCTACCAGAGAGGATCCACCAGAGGATCTACCAGAGAGGATCTACCAGAGAAGATCTACCAGAGAAGATCTACCAGAGAGGATCTACCAGAGAAGATCTACCAGAGAGGATCTACCAGAGAGGATCAACCAGAGAGCAGCCATAGATGGTAAATCTGTTTGACTGCAGAGGGATTTTTCTTTTTCTGACCAGTTTTGTTTATTGGAAAAAATACTTTTTATTTTTATTTGTATGAATCTGTTGTTCAAGTGTTTATACTTCTGTTTTCATACATTTTCTAATGTTTCTAATCATCTATATGAAGGCACAAGTGGGAATCATTTCAATGTTAATTTGTAATACATTTTTGGACATTCCCTTTATGTAAGAAGTTGGAGTTAACGTTTCTGTAATGAGATTCTTTATCCTGCTGAGATCAGCAAATGTTTCAATAAAACATGCAGACGACATTAAGTTTTGGAGCGTCATTAACAAACCAGACAAACAAGTTGATCAAGTAAGACAAGTGTTAACTAGATAGGCCTTTGACTACCAATGTTAATTCAGTTAGAAAATTTACAATTCTAATGACAGCTCAGCCCCCCCCCCCAGTTTGGAAATCCTATCTGCACCCCTAACTGAGCTGTTTCTACAGTACTTACCAAAGACAGCGATCTTTATCTGTTTCTTCATCAAGATGTTTCTCTCTCTGTTGTAGACGGTACAGGTGTAGGTGTTGGTGTCTCTCTCTGTGGGGTGTTTCAGGGTCAGACTGAGGTCTCCAGTTTTCAGCAGATCTTTCTTCATCTCTGTTCGGCCTCTGAACCTGTGGTCCTGTTCCTCAGTCTGGTCAGAACCGTTCTGATACTGGTGGACCTTGATGATCCAGTTGTCACAGCAGCTCCACTCCACTGTGACGTCTTCTGGCAGTTGATCTGTGAACCTGCAAGGCAGCAGGACAGACTCCTGTCCCTCCTCCACCTCCTCCTGGGGGACTGAGAAGACAAAAACCAGATCAGATGATTGGAGCTACACTTGGTCTGAAAGACCATGAAAGAGGAGACATGAGAACTAACAGTTACTTCAGATCTGACCATTAACGATGAGCTTCACTTGTTTCTTCAGGATGGTTCCTTGGTTGTTGTAGACGGTGCAGGTGTAGGTGTTGTCATCTCTATCTGTGGGGTATTTCAGGGTCAGACTGAGGTCTCGACCTTCGTTCTTCATCGTCGTTCGATCACGGTACAACCAGAATTGTTCTCTAGGCTGTTCAGAGCCCCTCTGATACACATGGACCTCTCTGTCTTTACTGTCCCTCCACTCTACGTGGGCATCTGCTGGCAGATCAACAGTGGATTTGGCCGTCAGCTGGACTGACGGCTCCCCTGAATCCACCTCCACCTGGTCAACTGAGAGAGAACAAACATTAGTCTCTGTAAATGAGTTTCTGGTCGAGGAAACACACTGAACTGGAGAGAAACCGGATTCTACAGGTTTGTGGACAGAAACATCCACACATCCACACTGCTGCTAAAACTGACCAACTCCTGATGTTGTTGATGGTTCAAATGACATGAAATCTGTTTTTTTTTACAACAGACCTGGATCACTTTCATATGGTGTCCCTTGATCTGTTTTCTGAGGGGACTTCAATCAGAAAAATCAGAGCTGAGGACGTACACTGTAAATGTAAACCTCATCCATCATCATTTCACCCTTCAACCTTCACTGATACCTGCATCACCGTCACCGACACCTTCATCACCTTCACTAATACCTTCATGACCTTCACTGACACCTTCACAACCTTCACTGACACCTTCCCTTCCTTCACTGACACCTTCACGACCCTCACTGACGCCTTCACGACCCTCACTGACATCTTCACGACCTTCACTGACACCTTCATGACCTTCACTGACACCTTCATGACCTTCACTGACACCTTCACTGATATCTTCATGACCTTCACTGACACCTTCATGACCTTCACTGACACATTCACTGATATCTTCATGACCATCACTGATACCTTCACGACCCTCACTGACACCTTCATTACCTTCACGACCCTCACTGATATCTTCATGACCTTCACTGACACCTTCACGACCTTCACTGACACCTTCACAACCTTCACTGACACCTTCACATCCCTCACTGATACCTTCACAACCCTCACTGATACCTTCACGACCCTCACTGACACCTTCATGACCTTCACTGATACCTTCATGACCTTCACTGATACCTTCGCAACCCTCACTAACACCTTCCTAACCATCACTGACACCTTCACAACCCTCACTGATACCTTCACTGATCCCTTCGCAACCCTCACTGATACCTTTACGACCCTCACTGATACCTTCATGACCTTCATTCACACCTTCATAACCTTCACTGATACCTTCACATCCCTCACGGATACCTTCACTGATACCTTCACAACCTTCACTGATACCTTCACGACCCTCACTGACACCTTCATGACCTTCACTGATACCTTCGCAACCCTCACTAACACCTTCATAACCTTCACTGACACCTTCACAACCCTCACTGATACCTTCACTGATCCCTTCGCAACCCTCACTGATACCTTCACGACCCTCACTGATACCTTCATGACCTTCATTGATACTTTTACAACTCTAACTGATACCTTCACGACCCTCGCTGACACCTTCATTACCTTCACGACCCTCACTGACGCCTTCATGACCTTCACTGACACCTTCACAACCCTCAATGACACCTTCACAACCCTCACTGATACCTTCACTGATCCTTTCGCAACCTTCACTGATCCCTTCGCAACCCTCACTGATACCTTCATGACCTTCATTCACACCTTCATGACCTTCACTGATACCTTTACAACCCTCACTGACACCTTCATGACCTTCACTGATACCTTCACAACCCTCACTGATAACTTCATGACCTTCACTGATCTGTTCAGCACTGTAGCCAGGCTGACAAAGAGTCACAACTCTGTTGGTCCATGCATTCCTGCTACTCTCAGTAGTGAAGACTTTATGAGCTTTTTTAGTGGGAAAATAATCAAAATTAGAGATGAGATCGGCCAGGCCCAGCTGTCGGCGGCTGTGGACGTCCCTGCAGCTTCGTTGATCTCTTCCGTTTCTGATTTGACTCTGGACTGTTTTTCTCCTGTGGGCCTCTCTGAGTTGACCTCAACTATCAGTAAAGCTAAACCATCTACATGTCTGTTGGATCCCATCCCAACTCGACTGTTCAAGGATGTTATGTTCTTTATTGGTACGTCTATGTTGGATCAGATTAACCTATCTCTACAATTAGGATATTGCCAACAGGTTTTTTAAAGTTGCAGTCTTAAACCTTTGCTCAAGAAACCATCTCTTAATCCGGACATCTTGGCAAACTATAGACCAATATCCAACCTTCCATTTATCTCTAAAATTCTGGAAAAAATATGTGCTAGCCAGTTAGGAGAAACACCTGCATAGAATGATCTATTTGGGTCTTTCAGTCAGGGTTAGAACTATCATAGCACAAAACTGCACTGATTAGAGTCTCCACGACCTCATCATGGCCTCAGATATGGATTAGTTTCTGTCCTTGTTCTGCTGGACCTCAGTGCTGCTTTTGATACCGTTGATCACGGCCTTGGCTGCACAGATTGGAGCAACTGTTGGAATAAAGGACAGCATTAGGCTGGTTTAAGTCATACCTATCTGACAGGTTCCAGTTCGTCCATGTTAATGACGTTTCTTCTTCTACACGACCCTCACTGATACCTTCACAACCTTCACTGACACCTTCACGACCCTCCTTGCTACCTTCACAACCGTCACTGATATCTTCACCACCCTCACTGACAGCTTCACACCATGGTGGAGGCCAGAATCTATGCTCACTGGTCTCTGGTGGACCTGCAGATTCTAGTATCACATATATCTATGATGGCTTGAATGTTCACATGCGTAGCAGTGACACATTATTATTGTTACACCTCTGTCCCTCTGTGAGAACATGGCCCCTCGATGGTTTCTCACTTCTACACATCCTAGATCTTCTCCTGGAGCAGTAACTGCAGTCAACCCTACAGTTCGTCTGCAACATTTACTAAAACGCTGCTCAACTGAGTAGCTGATGTTTCCAATGAGGAACAGTCCATCATTTGTTCTCATTCTCAAACTCCAACCCTGTTGAGTCTGAGTCCTGGACTGGAGAACTGCAGGTCTGCCAACTGGACTTGGTTTGAAGGACCGTGAGAGAGGAGACATGAGGACTAGCTGTTAGTTCAGAACTGACCTTTAACTGTGAGCTCCACTCTTCTTTTCATCTGCTTGATTTCCTTGTTATCGTAGACGGTGCAGGTGGTAGATGCCGTTGTCTCTGATTTTTGGGCGTTTCAGGGTCAGACTGAGGTCTCCAGTTTTCACCTGGTCACCATTCATCTCTGTTCGACCTCTGTACCACTTGTGTTGTTCTCCAGGCTGGTCAGAACCATTCTGATGAACATGGACTATCCTGTTTTGATTGTCGCTCCACACCACTCTGGGCTTTTGTGGCAGATACATCAACCTCCAGATTAACCGATGTCTTTTGCAGGTCAGCTGGACTGAGTCCATCGCTGGATCCGCCTCCACCTGGAGAACTGAGAGAAAACAAAGCACATGAGAGGTAAACATAAGTTCAGAACCAGAGAAAAATTACTTCTGAGTCTGTTCACACATACCTGGAAATAAAGCCAGATTCTGGTTCTGATCAAGTAAAATGATATAACAAGACCTCAGTATGTGCGGCTCCAAAACTGTGTCTCTGAGACCGTCCTGTGTAGTACAGGGCCCCACAAGGAACTGTTTGTCACCCTTCTTTTTTACCTTACACAGCCGATTCCAGCATAACTCAGACTCCGGTTTCCTTCAGAAAGTCTCTAGACTCAGCTGTGGTGGGCTGTGAGGGGGGGCTGTGAGGGAGACTACAGGGAAACAATCAGGATTACCACCGGAGTACTTAACCACCTGAGGATGAACATAACCAGACCAAAGAAATGGTCTTGGATTTCAGGAGGAAGAGGCCAGAACCGATCTGTCTCCATCAAGGAATGATGGGAGCTGTTTCAAGATACAAATACTTGGGTGACTGTGGACAACAAGCTGGACTGGTCCAGCCAACAGAGGCAGTCCTCAAAGAGGAGAGCAGGTTGTCTTTTAAGATGGTGCGTTCTTTTCCCATCTGTCACCATTGTGTGCTTTTCTATAGACTGTTGTGGCCAGTGCTCGTGTTGGTGTTGTGGCGGGGTGGTGTGATCGCACTCACACAGAAACAGACTCAATAAACTGATTAAAAAGCGAGCAGCACATGGGCATACCTCAGGACTGTGAGAAGGTGGCTGAAGTGAGTGCTACGACAAGAAAGTACATGAACAAGACACTCACCCACTACTGCCGGGAGGTGTTCGGAGGAGCACTTCAGTGGCAGGCTGATCCCCCACGAGCAAAAACCGAACGCTACAGAAAGTCATTCCTACGCTGCATAAGCTCTAGAATGTGAAATAAACTGTCTTATGTGCAATATCCAGCACTGTACTATCAGCATTTAGCCCCAGATCTAATTTTAATTTATTTAATTTTTTGCTTTTAAAATAATTTTAATTTTATTTTTAGTGATCTGTTTTTTATTTGGTGCTGTTACTTAAGTGGTGGAATGTATGAATGAAAACGCACTGATGCTGTTGTACACCTTATTTCCGGCAAAGGATTAATTAAAGTATTATCTAAATAAAGTACAAATGTTTGTGTCACTGGACTGAGGGTTTGGATAAATGTACATATCGTCAGTATTTCAAAGCAAAGCTGCTTTTGGTTTAGTTAATTAATGGACCTCTGAGAGGCTGGGGGGTCTGGAAGGGTCCCAGGACCAGGTCTCAGAATGGATCAGATGTGGTATGAGTGAAACCTCAAACCTTCAGGGACGTTCCCTCAACTAAGAAGTAACGCTCCTGGAACCATCTGGGAACCTGGGAAGTCAAAGACTCAACTCTCTGACACATGGACCCACCTTGATTGTCTTTCATCTTTTTGTCTCTCCAAAAAATGACAAACACGGAGATAGAACCCAGGAGAACCACAGGAACCAGGACGCTGGGAGGACTTTGGGCCAGAACTGGAGGAGGAGTTCTCAGAAAACAAGAAACAATCAGACCTGAAGTCATCAGCAGTTTTTGAACTATCAGAAACCTGAGTCCAGTCGAAAACTGCATCTGGTGGTTGGTTCTGGTCTGTCCTCCAGACCCTGACCCTCATCTACATCACTGACCTGTCACCTTCAGCTCACGGTGGTTTGTTCAGATCTTGTCCAACCGGGACGGTGCAGGTGTAGGTTCCACTGTCAGAGACTCAGGGTTTCATCAGAGTCAGAGTCAGGTCTCCAGTCTGCAGGGCGTTTGTCCTCATCCTGTCCGGTTCCTGAACGTGGTTTTGTAGTGTGACTCGTCTCCCCTTGGTTACGAAGTGAACAACCGGGGTCTTGAGGTCCTCACGGGTCAGACCACCGTAGACTCCATGAGAACAGAGATGCTGACCAGGTAGGACACTGGACAGACTCTTTATCATCAAAACCTCCACACCAGAGGCATGTGGGAACCTGAGAGGAAGAGAAGAAATGATCAGTGGACACATCTGGTTCCTGTTTCAGAAACGATGTTCATCAAACTCAGAGTCTAAAAACTAAAATCCGAGTCAACATCTGGATATTTAGATATAAATGTATGAAATAATGAAGTAGAAGATAAGTCAGAGCTCTGCTCTGCTCCAACTGTCTCTGTTCAGCATCCCTGCTGTTACCATGGAAACTAAACATCTGAAATAAACCACAGCAATAAAAGAAAAACAACCTGAGCTGTTTTATTTGATGCCCAAAGAAGAAGAAGATCCTGATGATCAACAACAGCAGACCAGACGCTGAAGAAATGATCAACTGAACCAAACTGTCTCCAGGAAACACCTCCACCCTGATGCTGCTGATGGAGCACACCTGTCCACCTGCATCCCTTTATCACAACAGCCAGGTTCACACTCCTACCAGGAACTGCTTGGTCTACAGTAGGGCTTCTTTTCTCTGTCAGCTGGTCCTTCAGAGGTCTCCTCAGTGGATCATCTCCTCCGTCTATCTCCATCCTCCATCCTTCTCTTCATGTCTCTTTCTCTCCATCCACAAATCTCCTCTCTGGTCTACTCCACCTCCCGTTCCAGTTCATACCTGCTCCAACAGCTTCTCTTTTATTCATCCTCCGTGGCTGGGGACTGTTGACCCTCAGTTCTTCAACCACCTCTCCATCTCTGCTTTCTGTAGTCTCTCCATTCTCCTCTTGGGTTCCTCTCATTCACTCATGTATCTGTCTGCAGCTGACCTCATTCCTCTCCTTTCCAGGTCGACCTCCACCTCTCTAGATGTTTCCTCCACCTGCTCCCTGCTCTCATGCAGATCACAGTATCATCTGCAAACATCATGTCCATGGAGATTCCGTCTGACCTCATCTGTCAGTCTCTCCATCACCAGATCAACCAGAAGGGTCTCAGTGATCCCTGATCAGTCCCCACCTCCACCTTCAACTCCTTGTCACACTACAGCTCCCTCTCCATCATCCTCAGCTCCTCTCCATGCTCCTCTCTATCTCCTTCTCCTCCTACAGGACCTCCTCATCAGGACCAGAGCTCCTCATCAGGACCAGAGTCATCACCAGACCTCCTCATCAGGACCAGAGCTCAGGACCAGAGCTCCTCATCAGGACCAGACCTCCTCATCAGGACCAGACCTCTCATCAGGACCAGATCCTCAGGACCAGCAGGACCAGACCTCATCAGGACCAGACCTCCTCATCAGGACAGATCTCCTCATCAGGACCAGACCTCCTCATCAGGACCAGACTCCTCATCAGGACCAGATCTCCCTCATCAGGACCAGAGCTCCTCATCAGGACCAGACCTCCTCATGACCTCCTCATCGGGACCCAGACCTCCTCATCAGAACCAGACCTCTTCATCAGGACCAGAGCTCCTCATCAGGACCAGACCTTCTCATCAGGACCAGACCTCCTCATCAGGACCAGACCTTCTCATCAGGACCAGACCTCCTCACCAGGACCAGACCTTCTCATTGGGACCAGAGCTCCTCATCAGGACCAGACCTCCTCTCAGCTCCTGTCATCTGCTTTCTGAAGGTTCTTAATCACGTTGTCATTCTGCATCGACAGCTGAGGTGTAAGTCTGACCCGTTTCCAGCAGACTTGACTCCCATAATGCTCTTTAGTCTGATTAGGCAGCTTCAGCTCATCATGAACCCTGTTTCCAGACTTCTAACAAGAACCAGGAAAACTGAGCCCATTACTGCTGCTATGAGATCATTTCACTGGATACCAGTTACCTGCAGAATGAACTTTAAATGACCATCTCCTCCCAGGGACCAAGGAGTGACTTGATTAATCTGACTGACCAAATTTCTCATGTTTTTGTGTTACAGAACCACCCAAACCCTGTTTCACAGTGATTAACACAGGGGCTGTTGGATGTCCATCCACAAAACTGATGAAACTCTGACAAAATACATTAAATAATGGAACCAAAAGTCTCCTTAAATGTAGGAAATTTGGAGGAAAATTGAACAACAGATGGCAAGTTAGAACAACCTTTCTGATCACAGTGAGACACCAATATTTGCTGCCTCTCACAGTGGTGCCCTTTGATAGAACGATAGTTTAACTGTAAGTCATCTTCAATATCTTCACTACTGATTGACCAAGTTGTGTTTCATCTGCTAAAGACAGAAAGAGTCAGGATGCTCATAGAAAACATGACAGTCCCTGTAGCCAACAGGTGGTGCGCCAACGTTGCTGATATTACCATGTAGATGGTTCAGGCTCAGACTACAATCATACACACCAGGCTTGGACCAGATTAAACTCTGTATGCCTGAATTACAGCAGAGGGGCCAGAATCTGTCCAGGTTAGGGTAACCCTCATATATTTTATGATTGCCATGGCAAATCAGGGTTAGGGTTAGGGTTTGCTGTTTGTGAAAAACAGCAAACCCGAACAGGAAGCAGAGAGACGAGAGCGAGAGGATTTGACCGTTTTACCAAAGATGAGTCACAACAGGAAAATGAGTAAAATCTGGACACATTTAAAAGTGTTAGACTCCGGAGAGGCAGAGTGAACACTATGTAAAATACAAATTTCATATGGAGCAGCTCCACAAACAACCTGCACAGGTATATTCAAACTAATCATCCAACAGTGCAATTAACAGAGTTAAAGAAAAGACCAGCAAAGGACTCTGAAGGTTTTTCACTGTAAATAGTTGCACATTTTAATTTATATTTTGTTGAGTGATGTTTAGTTGATTTTGTTTTTTCACAAATTAAAATGGGTATTTTTTTTATTTAGAATGTATTTATTAATATGTTAAGTTTATTAATAAAACCATATTTTTTTAACATTAGTTATTGATTTTACACATAATTTGGTAATAAAATTGGGGTGGATGACGCTGTTATCTACCTCCTACATGGATCCCTCTCTCACCTGGAGCAGGTGGGGAGCATGTGAGAGTCATGTTCTTTGACTCTCCAGTGCTTTCAACACCATCCAGCCTGCACTGCTGAGAGGGAAGCTGGAGGCAGCGGAGTGGACCAGCAGTGACTACATGGACATGACTACCTCACCAACAGACCACGTCGGAGGCTCCAGAAGAGTCGGACGTGATGTCTGCAGCAGGGGGGCACCGCAGGGCACAGTCCTCTCACCCTTCCTGTTCAGCCTGTACACTTCTGACTTCATGTACCACTTCATGGCCACTGCCCACACTACAGAAGTTCTGGGATGATAACGGCCATCATCGGATGCGTTTTCGGACGGGAATGACAGGAATACAGGGGGGTCATCAGGGACTTTGTCAATGGTGTGAGATCATGCTCTACAGATCAACGCCAGTAAGACAAAGGAGATGGTGATAGACTTCAGGAGGAAGTCACCCCCTACCACACTGGTGAACATCCAGGGAGAGGACATTGAGACAGTGGACTCTTACAAGTACCTGGTGTTCATCTCAATAACAAACTGGACTGGTCAACCAACACAGATGTCCTGTACAAGAGGGGCCAGAGTCGACTCCACCTACGAGGAGACTGAGGTCCTTCAGATTGCAGGACTCTGTTAAAAACTTTTTATGACTCTGTTGTGGCATCTGCCATCTTTTACGCGGTAGCCTGCTGGGGGGGGGGGGGGTGCTCGACAGAGACAGGAACAGGATGACAGATTAGTGCGGAGGTCAAGCTCCGTATGGGTTGTCCCCCTAGAGTTGTGGTTGTGGTGGGTGAGAGGAGGATGTTAGAGAAGCTGACATCCATCATGGAAACCCCCATCACCCTCTGCATGAGACCGTGGGGGGGCTGAGCAGCTCCTTCAGAGACTGAAAACCCCCCCGCTACACACACAACACACACTACATTACCCACATACACACACATCTACAGCCGACACACACATATTATATTTATTAATTATCTGAATACCTCCACAACCCTCCACCATAACTGCATACCGTGTATGCTGCTGTATTTGCTGTTGTACATAGTGTTGTTTACAAATTTTTTTACTGTATAATTTTTTCCTCTTCTGTTTATATATATATACAGTCATGGAAAAAAAATTATTAGACCACCCTTGTTTCTCTATAAATAAAACAAAATTTATTTGCTCTATAAAAAATTTTTACTTACTTGTTTCTTCGGTTTTTGTTCATTTTAATGCCTGGTACAACAAGGTACATTTGTTGGACAACATAACGATAACCACAAAGATTGCTCATAAGAGTTTATTTAAGAGCTATATCTTACCGATTTTCCATGGTTTTCTTGATATAACCTATATCACTTAAGTTTTTACAATCAAAGCTATGGTGTTGTACTGCCCAAAAACACTGCTTTTATGCATTCAGTGTTTTCATTTCTGTCTGTTTTAGTCACTGATGACGTTTAGTGGTACCAGGTATTAAATGAACAAGAAACTGAAGAAAAAAATGGTGGTCTAAATATTTTTTTCCATGCTGTATATTGTTTTATATTGTTATTTTTGTTTTTCTGTAATGAGCTGTGGTAACGCACAAATTTCACCGTCGTGGGATCAATAAAATGCCATCATCTTATCTTATCTTATCGTATAAATTAATTAAGTAACAAAAAATCTGAGGAGCCACTTGGGAGCAAAAGAGCCGGCTCTTTTTAGTGAGCCGAGCCAGAAGAACCGGGATTCCCATCACTGCTGTAACCGTGCTCGTTGGTCCCGCGCTGCCGCTGCGAAGGGTTTTAAAAAAAATTATGGGCGTGGAAAAACGGAAAACGTCATTCGGGAATTCACTCTGCGCTTCCTCCTGCTGAGGAACTTTAGAGCCACAGAGAGTTCAGCATTTAAACTCGAGTCCTTTAATCTAAATTTATCCAGACTAACTTCACATTAGCACATAAAGTCAGTTTTCTCTCATTAAAGCTGTTTAAAGTCGTTGATCAGAGCTGAACTCTTGGTTTCACTTTCCAGACTCCTCACTGCTGGAGTTTAGACGGTAAACTTGATCTTCACGTCTCAGAGCAGGAAGCAGCGGTTTTTAGTGTGTTTAGAAAAAAACAAGCAGCTGTTCTTACCGAGCAGAAGCAGAAAGAGACAAACATCTGGATCTCTTCAGTCGGACCGGACGGACCTCCAGAGACAGAGACAGAGACAGAGTCCTCGCCCATGTGGGTTGTGAACTGAATGAGAAATAAGAGGGAGGAGCTTCCCGTCAGTTAAAGTAGAATAAAAAATAAATCATGATTGTTGTCACTTCCACAGAAGAAGCTTCACATACTGAACCATGAAATCAATGATCCAGAGTCACATGCACTTTGATCAGACCATTTACAGACTAGAAACTAGCGCGGAGCTCCGCCAGTGCACCAGTTCTCCCATTTAGAGATTTTACAGGTTGCAATAAAATCCGCCTTCTGGATCATCCGGATAAGCCTTTAACATTTGATAACTTTTTTAAAGTAAACTTGAACACAGACAAACAGAACGTAACCTACTGGCGGAGGTATTAGAATCTACAACTACATCCTAGTGGAGCCATCGCGCCTGCGCCAACCCCACTGGTTACCATGGAAACATACACGGCCCAGTTCTAGATAACTGTGATTAAATTCTATATTATATGATAGATGATTCAATATATATAGCATATATATATATATATATATATATATATATATATATATATATATATATATATCAGAGAGGAGAGAAATAACTCACGTTTATAACTATAATAGCCTGTAAAACACGGCTATTATATTAATTATATTATATTAATTGTTATTTATTTTTTATTTATGTCATTAATCTTTACAATTTGTGTATCTGGACTGACATAATTTCTTTATTCACACATTTGTAATGATAATTACCAAACGTTTTTTTTTTAATCATTGATCTTATATTTTCCTTTTTTGACCAATGATGACATCAGTTCATCTCAGAGTAGTTCAGGTGTCTCCACCTGGTTCCAGACCTGTAGAACATCTACTGAGGAGGTCCTGGACAGTCTGGTTTCAGCAGCGATGGAGGATGGAGACTATCCAGAATAAAAACACTGTCAGATATCAGTTTAATCTAAAAGTTTAAAAGAAAGATCAATATTAAATCAGATCATGATTAGATAAAATGAGTCACTAGTCTGGACCATGAACTGGAGAAAAAAAGAGTTCTTTTCTGTCCACATCTTGGCATAACATTTAATGGGGGACCTGCAGATCTACTGCTAGATATTACGTTCNTACTGTTACAGTTTCCTTCAATGATTCCTTATTTCTGACTCATCTTCTCTCCTGTCAGTTACTGTCCACTTCTGTAGCTACCAACATGGCCACCAAGCCCACAATACACCAGCACTCCCAGACTCTACTATGTTTAAACCAAGCTGTGACCATGTGATCATGTGACCTCATGAACCACTTAGCTGTATCTACAGTACTTACCAAAGACAGCGATCTTTATCTGTTTTATCATTAGGATGTTTCCCTCTCTGTTGTAGACGGTACAGGTGTAGATGTTGGTGTCTCTCTCTGTGGGGTATTTTAGGGTCAGACTGAGGTCTCCAGGTAGGTCTTTCTTCTCTGCCTCTGAACCTGTGGTCCTGTTCCTCAGTCTGGTCAGAACCGTTCTGATACTCGTGGACCTTGATGATCCAGTTGTCACAGCAGCTCCACTCCACTGTGACGTCTTCTGGCAGGTGACCTGTGAACCTGCAGGGCAGCAGGACAGACTCCACCCCCTCCTCCACCTCCTCCTGCAGAGGGACTGAGAAGACAACAACCAGATCAGATGATTGGAGCTACACTTGGTCTGAAAGACCATGAAAGAGGAGACAGAGAATAACTTTATTTCGATCTGCCTTTAACGATGATCTTCACTTGTTTTCATTAGGATTTTTCTCTCTATGTTGTAGACGGTGCAGTGTAGGTGTGCCATCTCATCTGTGGGTATTTCAGGGCCAGCTAGGTCCGACTTCGTTCTTCATCGTAGTCGATCACGGTACAACAGAATTTCTCTAGGCTGTTCGAGACCCTCTGAACATGGACTCTCTGTTTCTGTCCTCCATCTACGTGGGCGTCTTGGCAGATACAGTGGATTTGCCGCATGATGACGGCTCCCTAATGCCCCTCCAACCTGTTCACACTGAACTGGAGAGAAACCAGATTTACAGGTCTGTGGACAGAAACATCCACACATCCACACTGCTGCTAAAACTGACCAACATCTGATGTTGTTGATGGTTTCAAATGACATGAAACCAAGATTCTTTTTACATCAGACCTGGATCATTTCATATGGTGAACCTTGATCTGTTCTCTGAGGGGACTTCAATCAGAAATCAGAGCTGAGGATTAAACGTACAGTGTAAATGGAGACATCATCCATTCACCCTTCACCCTCACTGACACATTCTGCACCTTCACACCTTTCACTGATACCTTCATGACCCTCACTTGACTACCTTCAAACAACTCACTGACACTTCACAACTGTCACTGATACCTTCGCAACCTTCACTGACACCTTCACAACCGTCACTGATACCTTCATGACCCTCACTGAAACCTTCACAACCTTCACAGACACCTTCACAACCATCACTAATACCTTCACAACCTTCACTGACACCTTCACACCTTCACTGACACCTTCACCTTCACTGATACCTTCACAACCATCACGACACTTCACATGACCTCACTGAACACCTTCACAACCTCTTCACTGACAACCTTCACACCTCCTGATCCTCATGACTTCACTAACCTTCAAAATCGACCTCAAACCTTCACTGACACCTTCACAATGTCACTGATACCTTCGCAACCTCCTGACACCTTCACAACCGCATGATCCCTCACGACCCTCAGACCTTCACAACACCTCACTTCACAACCTTTCACGAACCTTCACACTGATACCTTCACATAACCTCACTCCACCTTCACAACCATCACAACCCCTGATACCTTCTGACTCTCTGGACCTTCACAACTCACTTATACCTTCGCACCTTCACTGACACCTTCACAACCCACTGATACCTTCATGACCCTCACTGAAACCTTCAAAATCTTCAGTGACACCTTCAAAACCTTCACTGATACCTTCACGACCTTCTCTGATACCTTCACAACCTTCACTGACACCTTCACAACCATCACTGATACCTTCATGACCTTCTCTGATACCTTCACAACCTTCACTGATACCTTCACAACCATCACTGATACCTTCAGGACCTTCACTGATACCTTCACGACCTTCACTGAAACCTTAACTACCTTCACTTACAATTTCACAACTTTTGTGCAATAAGGCGTATAACGTGCTCGTTTAGTCATAAAAGGGTTATTACCAACTGTCTTGAGGAACAGCTGCTAATAACCAGCAGGGTATTAACAAAGTTAATAAAATGAAACGGGGCACCACCTGATAAATCAGGAAAAAGGACTAAACGGCACAATCAGTCTCTAAATGGCTGTTGTTCTATGCGTGCCAGCCTGTGGCCAGGTGTGGCGCTATAGAGCAACAGAGAAGGTGTGAGTCCGAGCACAGACCTCTTCAACCAGCCAATGTTACAAAACTGTGTAAAATAACCACAAACAACTTCTCTCATTAGAATATATCAAAATTCAATTAAAAAGTATCAGAATGAACAAACACTTGAATCACAATCCTGATATCTACTAACTAAAAGACGACTAAACTAACATAAGCAAATGAAACATTCAATGGAAACCAGTGTAAACTTATATACATGTGTGCTGGAAACTATAGGTGTGTGTGTGGTAATGTGAGAGGGATGTCCAAGATGGCTGCCAACTCATGCGATAGGACGTCACAAAATGGCGGATGAGACCACGTGTAACTTGTCAGAAGATGGTTAGTAAGAGGCCGGGTGTCTGGGCAGAGCTTAGTTTAGTTGTGTTGCCAATTCAATGTTCTTGTGTTTTAAATATGTTTAGAACCGGACCATCAGTCCGCTGTAACTGAATTCCATTCATCTGTTTTACCATCGCGAACAGCAATCCCGCTCCCCGTTTCTCAGTTCAAAACCAGAGCAGCTCAGTGAAGTAGCTTCATACTGCTGTATCTATGAAAAATGACAGAGTTGTGGTTGCTAGTCAGAATCAGAATCAGAATCAAATTTATTGTCGCCACTGAGCCAGCGTCCCAACACAGCAGATTTACTTCCCATTCACCGTCCAAGAGAAACAACAAAAACAACACAAATGGACAGGAGTCAAGGTGCTTGGGGTCAGCACTAAGAGCGCTTCAATTTAAATATGACCACATAGGGGATGGGGGGGAGAGGATAAAAACAGGTGTCTCACACCACATGTCCTTGATCAGAGCAATGGGGATTCACAAAAAAGAACCTCAGCACAGGCATAACAAGCTTAGTACAAGACAAGACATCATATCAGGAAAAAGGTCCCAGCCAAGCGGCCCGTGCACGCTCGCCCGGTGGCACGCAGCCGGTGGCACGCAGCCGGTGCGCGCAGTGCATCAGTCCGTCCACGTGGGGGAGAACACCAGGATCCAGCGGGACTTGAGAGTCAGGGAAAGGCAATGGAGCGGGGGATGGTGTGGGGGGGGAGCTACTCGGATAAGACCCGGAGAGATTCTTTTTCAGTTCGGCCTTGGCCAAGGCCGCTGGGAGCCAGATTCAGATAAGAGAGATTGTTTTCGGTCAGACTGACAGTGAATTTTGCCTGCCTTGAGTCCTTTGTTGGTTCTCTCTCATGGGAATCATCCAAAAGTCCGAATTATTCGTGTCCATACTCCCTAAGCAGTGCATGTAGTTTCCCCAGGTTGTTATCCATTTTCCCCATGAGTTCATGCATCTGAAGCTGTCCGGTGGCTCACGCCGTGAATCAGTCCAGTTTTCCGATTCTCTCGTCTCTTTTACAGTCTCGGCACTCACAGCACGACTACCCCATGCACACGGACATCAGGACCGGAATAGCAGCATCCGTGCGCTTAATTTTCCGATAATCAGTATCCGCCACGCCAAACAGCAGGAACCGATGATCATAAATCCAAATATGTAGACATCTTCAGCGTCCTCGATGAACAGAGGAGCCTGGCAGCTCAAGCGCCACTTCGCCCATGGATCTTGAACGTAACCCGCTGGCTCTGTTCCATCTGGACATGAAGGCTCACCTGTAGACTCCCTTCTTGTAGAAAAAATTTGATCAATTGCATTGAGAGACCAGCTAACCAGATCCATGGTTAATTTAGATATTCAGACTTTATCCGTATGAGGCTCCAAAAACACACACAGGAAAAAGAGCAGCGAGGATAAGATAGAGGGAGAGGAGCTCACAGAAAAGCGTCTGCCTTCGCTGGAGAGCAGGAATTAGTCGCAGAATTACTTAGTTTAGTTAATATTTCCGTGCTTACTGTGACATTGTTTACGGTTGAGCTCGCCGGCACTCCGCCATGCGTGTTTACCCACGTGATTGCAGTGTTTCCTCGCCATCAGCTGATCACGCCGTGATTTCAGACAACAGTCAGGAGGAGAGTGCGGAGTTTGCTCCGTGCTCCCCAACCTGTGTGGAAATCCTCAGAGCGATCACAGCAGTGACTAGGAATAACCTTTCGCTGTGGACTTCATTCTGCCCTTTTCTTTCTTCCTCCTACTAACAATCTTCTGACGAGTTACACATGGTCTCATCCGCCATTTTGTGACGTCCTATCGCGTGAGTCGGCGGCCATCTTGATGAGGGACGAGAGCACCACGTGATCTCGCCCGCCATCTTGTGATGTACTATTGCGCGAGTCGGCGGCCATTTTGGAGAGGGACTAGAACACGTGATCTCGACGGCCATCTTGGACATCCCTCTCACATTACCACACACACACACCTATAGTTTCCAGCACACATGTATATAAGTTTACACTGGTTTCCATTGAATGTTTCATTTGCTTATGTTAGTTTAGTCAACTTTTAGTTAGTAGATATCAGGATTGTGATTCAAGTGTTTGTTCATTCTGATACTTGTATTAATAAATTCTGATATATTCTAATGAGAGAAGTTGTTTGTGGTTATTTTGTACATTTTTGTAACATTTGCTGGTTGAAGAGGTCTGTGCTCTGACTCACACCTTCTCTGTTGCTCTATAGCGCCACACCTGGCCACAGGCTGGAACATAGAACAACAGCCATTTTGAGACTGATTGTGCCGTTTAGTCCTTTTTCCTGATTTATCAGGTTGTGCCCCGTTTCATTTTATCAACGTTGTTAATACCCTACTGGTTATTAGCAGCCGTCCCTCAAGACAGTTGGTAATAACCCTTTTATGACTAAACGAGCACGTTATACGCCTTATTGCACAACACATCCCTCACTAATACCTTCACGCCCTTCCCTGATACCTTCACGACCTTCACTGATACCTTCACGACCTTCACTGACACCTTCACTACCTTCACAACCCTCACTGATACCTTCACGACCTTCACTTATACCTTCACTACCTTCACTGATACCTTCACGACCTTCACTGATACCTTCACGACCCGAACTGACACCTTCACAACCCTCACTGACACCTTCACAACCCTCACTGACACCTTCACTACCTTCACAACCCTCACTGATACCTTCACGACCTTCACTTATACCTTCACTACCTTCACTGACACCTTCACTAACTTCACTGATACCTTCACGACCCAAACTGACACCTTCACAACCCTCACTGACACCTTCACGACCTTCACTAACTTCACTGATACCTTCACTGACACCTTCACTGACACTGACCACCTTCACCACCTTCACTGACACCTTCACCACCCTCACTGACACCTTCACCACCTTCACTGACACCTTCACCACCCTCACTGACACCTTCACCACCCTCACTGACACCTTAACTACCTTCACTGATACCTTCACACCTACCACCTTCACCTGACCACCTTCACACACCTTCACTGACACCCCACTGACACCTCACTCACCACCTCACTGATACCTTCAACCCCTGGACACCTTCACCTTCACCCCTTCACTGACACCTTCACCTTCCACCTCACCACCTCCACCACCCTCACACCTTCATACACCTTCACCACCTTCACACCTTCACCCTCACCCCTTCACTTCTACCTTCACTGATACACCTTCACGACCCGAACTGACACCTCACCACCCTCACTGACACCTTCAACACCTTCTGACACACCTTCACACCTTTTACACCTTCACTGAACCTTCACGACCCAACTTCACACCTTCACACCTTCACTGACACCTTCACTGACACTAGCTTCACTGAACCTTCACTGACACCTTCACCCTTGACACCTTCACTGACATTCACTGACCTTCACCACCCTTCACACACACCTTCACTGACCCTTCACTGACATCTTCACACTATGGTGGAGGCTAGAATCTATGCTCACTGGTCTCTGGTGGACCTGCAGATTCTAGTATCAGATATATCTATGATGGCTTGAATGTTCACATGTGTAGCAATGACACATTATTATTGTGACACCTCTGTCCCTCTGTGAGAAACATGGCCTGGCCTCTCACTTCTACACATCCTAGATCTTCTCCTGGAGCAGTAACTGCTGTCAACCCTACAGTTAGGCTGCAACATTTACTAAAACGCTGTTCAACTGATTAGCTGATGTTTCCAACGAGGAACAGTCCATCATTTGTTCTCAGTCTCAGACTCCAACCCTGTTGAGTCTGAGTCCTGGACTGGAGAACTGCAGGTCTGCCTGGAACTGGACTTGGTTTGAAAGACCGTGAGAGAGGAGACATGAGGACTAACTGTTAGTTCAGAACTGACCTTTAACTGTGAGCTCCACTCTTCTTTTCATCTGCTTGATTTCCTTGTTATCGTAGACGGTGCAGGTGTAGATGCTGTTGTCTCTGATTTTTGGGCGTTTCAGGGTCAGACTGAGGTCTCCAGTTTTCACCTGGTCACCATTCATCTCTGTTCGACCTTTGTACCACCAGTGTTGTTCTCCAGGACAGTCAGAACCATTCTGATGAACATGGACTATCCTGTTTTGATTGTCGCTCCACACCACTCTGGGCTTTTTTGGCAGATACATCAACCTCCAGACTAACCAATGTCTTTTGCAGGTCAGCTGGACTGACTCCACCTCTAGATCCGCCTCCACCTGGATAACTGAGAGAAAACAAAGCACATGAGAGGTAAACATAAGTTCAGAACCACTGGACTGAGGTGTTTGGATAAATGTCCATATCGTCAGTATTTCAAAGCAAAGCTGTTTTCTGTGTTAGTTTTACTAACAGACCTCTGAGAGGCTGTGGGTGGTCTGGAAGGGTCCCAGGACCAGGTCTCAGAATGGATCAGATGTGGTCTGAGTGAAACCTCAAACCTTCAGGGAAAGTTCCCTCAACTAAGAAGTAACGCTCCGGGAACCATCTGGAAACCTGGGAAGTCAAAGACCCAACTCCCTGACACATGGACCCACCTCGATTGTCCTTCATCTTTTTGTCTCTCCAAAAAAAGACAATCACAGAGATAGAACCCAGGAGAACCACAGGAACCAGGACGCCTGGGAGGACTTTGGGCCAGACTGGAGGAGGACGTTCTACAGAAACAAGAAACACATCAGACCTGAAGATCATTCAGCAGTTTTTGAATAACTCATCAGAACCTGAGTCCAGTCAGAACTCTGCATCTGGTGGTCTGGTTCTGGTCTGTCCTCCAGACATGACCCTCATCTACATCACTGACCTGTCACCTTCAGCTCCACGGTGGTTTGACTCAGATCTTGTCCAAACCTGCGGACGGTGCAGGTGTAGGTTCCACTGTCAGAGACTTCAGGGTTCCTCAGAGTCAGAGTCAGGTCTCCAGTCTCCAGGGCGTCTGTCCTCATCCTGGTCCGGTTCCTGTAACGCTTGTTTTGTGCTGTGAGGTCGTCGCCCCTCTGGTTACGAATGTGAACAACCGGGTACTTGAGGTCCTCACGGGTCCAGACCACCGTAGACTCCATGAGAACAGAGATACTGACCAGGTAGGACAGCTGGACAGACTCTTCATCATCAAACACCTCCACACCAGAGGCATGCTGGGAACCTGAGAGGAAGAGACAGAAATGATCAGTGGACACATCTGGTTCCTGTTTCAGAAACGAGGTTCATCAAACTCAGAGTCTAAAAACTAACTTAAGTCAACATCTGGATATTTAGATATAAATGTATGAAATAATGAAGTAGAAGATAAAGTCAGAGCTCGGCTTTTCTCCAACTGTCTCTGTTCAGCATCCCTGCTGTTACCATGGAAACTAACATCTGGAAAAACCACAGCAAATAAAAGAAACAACCCTGAGCTGTTTTATTTGATGCCAGAAGAGAAGAAGATCCTGATGATCAACAACAGCAGACCAGACACTGAAGATATAATCAACTGAACCAAACTGTCTCCAGGAACACCTCCACCCTGATGCTGCTGATGGAGCACACCTGTCCACCTGCATCCCTTATCACAACAGCCAGGTTCACACTCCTACCAGGAAACTGCTTGGTCTACAGTAGGGCTTCTTCTTCTCCTGTCAGCTGGCCCTTCAGAGGTCTCCTCAGTGGATCATCTCCTCCATCTATCTCCATCCTCTCCATCCTCTTCTCTTCATGTCCCTCTTCTCTCCATCCACAATCTCCTCTCTGGTCTTCCTCCAGACCTCCCGTTCCAGTTCCAACCTGCTCCAACAGCTTCTTCACCTCTTTTCTTCATCCTCCGTTGCTCGGGACTGTTGACCCTCAGTTCTTCAACCACCTTCTCCATCTCTACTTCCTGTAGTCTCTCCATTCCTCTTGGGTTCCTCTCATTCACTCATGTATTCTGTCTGCAGCTGACCTTCATTCCTCTCCTTTAAGGTCAGACCTCCACCCTCTAGATGTTCCTCCACCTGCTCCCTGCTCTCACTGCAGATCAAGTATCATCTGCAAACATCATGCCATGGAGATTCCTGTCTGACCTCATCTGTCTCTCCCATTACCAGATCAACCAGAGGGTCTCAGAGCTGATCCCTGATCTCCCACCTCCACCTCAACTCCTCTGGCACACCTAAGCTCCCTCTCCATCATCCTCCAGCTCTCACAGTCCTGCTCCTCTCAACAGACCTCTCATACTCTCTCCTCCTCATCAGACCAGACATCAGAGCTCCTCATCAGGACCAGATCTCCTCCATCATCAGAGGACCAGACCTCCTCATCAGGACCAGACCTCCTCACAGACCAGACCTCACATCTCCCATCAGGACCAGGACCCTCCCATCAGGACCAGACCTCCTCATCAGAGACCAGAGCTCCTCATCAGGACCAGAGCTCCTCATCAGGACCAGAGCTCCTCTCAGCTCCCTGTCATCTGCTTTCTGAAGGTCTTAATCATGTTGTCATTCTTCGTCACGTTGTCATTTTGCATCAACAGCTGAGGTGTAAGTCTGACCCGTTTTCAGCAGACTTGACTCCCATAATGCTCTTTAGTCTGATTAGGCAGCTAACAAGAACCAGGAAAACTGAGCACATTACTGCTGCTATGAGATCCTTTCACTGGCTACCAGTTACCTGCAGAATGAACTTTAAATGACCATCTCCTCCCAGGGACCAAGGAGTGATTTGATTAATCTGCCTGACCAAATTTCTCATGTTTTTCTGTTACAGAACCACCCAAATCCTGTTTCACAGTGATTATCACAGGGGCTGTTGGATGTCCATCCACAAAACTGATGAAACTCTGACAAAATACATAAAATGGAACCAAAATTCTCCTTAAATGTAAATTTGGAAGAAAATTGAACAACAGATGTGCAAGTTAGAACAACTTTTTCTCATCACAGTGAGACACCAATATTTGCTGTACTCTCACAGTGGTGCCCTTTGATAGAACGATAGTTTAACTGTAAGTCATCTTCAATATCTTCACTACTGATTGACCAAGTTTGTGTTTCATCTGCTAAAGCCAGAAAGTGTCAGGATGCCTCATAGAAAACATGACAGTCCCTGTAGCCAACAGGTGGTGCTCCAACGGTTGCTGAATATTACCATGTATATGTGTTCAGGCTCAGACTACAATCATACACACCAGGCTTGGACCAGATACAACTCTGTATGCCTGAATTACAGCAGAGGGGGCCAGAATCTGTCCAGGCTTGGGGTAACCCTCATATATTTTATGATAGCCATGGCAAATCAGGGTTAGGGTTAGGGTTTGCTGTTTTTCACAAACAGGAAGCAGAGAGACGAGAGCAAGAGGATTTGACCATTTCACCAAAGATGAGTCACAACAGGAAAATGAGTAAAATTTGGACACATTTTAAAGTGTTAGACTCCGGAAAGGCAGAGTGAACACTTTGTAAAAT